>LR738711.1:244518401-244531178 GCA_902687465.1 Secale cereale
TCTTCTTCTTCTTCTTCTTCTTCTTCTTCTTCTTCTTCTTCTTCTTCTTCTTCTTCTTCTTCTTCTTCTTCTTCTTCTGCTTCTTTTTTTCTCCTCTTCTTCTTCTTTCTCTTCTTACTTCTTTTCCTTTTTGCTCTTCTTCTACTTATTCTTCTTTTTTTTTTCATATTTCTACTTCTTCTAATTATAACTAACCAAAAATATAACTAACTAGTTCTTTTCTAACCTAACCTAGCACTAACCTAATTATCAGCAGTAATTAAATGAAAAAAAGTAAGCTCACCGGAGGGGGGCGGCTAGGCGGTAGCAGCGACGTGCCCTGTGGTGGTGGGTCATTGGGTCCGCACACAGAGAGAGAGAGATGGCGGCGGGGCACGACCGTTAGATAGGTTAATCTTTATTTCTTTGTCATCTGCTTTTTACCTGCATTGTCGTATGTTAGCCGACGGCAAAGAGTGTACTGACGGCATCCAGACTGTCCATTTGACCTAACCAGCTCCATGGTCCACTAGGAGCCCAGCTGGGCTAGCAGATGACAAAGAGTGTACTGACAACAAATAATATCTTTGCCATGAGTCCATTCTTTGCCGTGTGCTTTTGGGAAGCTGACGGCAAAAAGAACTGATTGCAAATTCTTTGATTCCTGTAGTGAGTTGAGAAGTCAACTAAGAAGAAAGAAAAGAGTAGATGTTGCTACTTATGCCGTAAGAAGGGTCTCCGTGCTTCTTCATGCATGAATGGTAACTTATCCAACCCAATTATTATTGATTATATCTATTCTCTTGGGAAGGATAAGGTTGGCAATGTATTTGCCAAGTTTGTTAGTAATCAAAGTGGTGTCAAGAAAAGAACCATTTGGGTATCACTCGTACCGTTACGTTCTCTACAAACGGTTTTTAACCCCTTTGTGTGACGGAGTTTTAAACCATCGCCTAGTGAGTGTGGGCGATAGGCGGTCCTTCCCACACGACCCAGAAACCGTCGGGGATAGGCGAGCAGCTACTGACGACCGCCATAGAATAAACGTATGAGAAGTCGCGCCACTCCCACACATTACGTCTCGACGTTACATTTCTGATTCGAGAGACAATCGAAACGATTATGCCGCTATAGTCGTGTGAAAAAGGTGGATTTCACAAACATTTAATCTACCTATATGTTTGCGCTACGTATGTTATCACACATAGTTCAAAAATATAAAATGTGTGTGGTGCCTCTACTATCGCCAATGTACCATTTTCATGACCGTGTGCGGTAGGTATTCCTATCACACACGCCCACATGTTTGAAACATTTGCCGTATTACCATGAATTGCACACGCATATGAGACAAAACCATGTGTGCGTCTGTCGGGCATCGCAAACATTTCATGTCAAAGAACTGTTTGTTCTCTATTTTTTCATCGCACACGTTGTTTTCTTTCTAACCATGTGTACATTATTTTATTCGCTCATGTTTAATTTATGTTTCCCTGTGATTTATTATTCGAATTGGAAATTTTGAAATATGAAACGTGGAATTCAAATTCTCAGCACAATGGTTCAACAACCAATCCATAAATGAAATTCCCAGTACAATATGTTCAGTAATTATAGGATTAGGCAACAATTATCTATCATGAACCACAATATTTAGAACGGGTAAAGGTGAAGAGACAAGTGTAAATCATTTTGGCTGTCGATGGTGTTGAAGAAGAGGAATGTCATAATGTGCCCTACTGCATGCCATAGGCACGAACAACTTTTGTCCAACCCCTTGTGACAATCGCCTGCCCATCCTTCACCGCCTTCAGGAAGACTTCTAGACCATCATCATGATAGTATGAATTTTATACTTTAACCTTAGTTGCCTCCACTCCGGTCATGTAGTTTGCATGGTAATCATCAGTAAATTGCTTCGGAAACCACTGAAAAATAAAACTTTTAGATACTCATGTCTAATAGAGTAACTTGTTGTGGGCAGGGGAAAGTCAACACATTAATTACCATCCTAAAGTTCACTGTTGTCCTGGACAAAGTGTAAATAAAGAACTTAATTCCCATCACCCATCTCTTTACCTAACAATCTTTCTTAGTTTCCTCATTGACGCTTGTTCATGAATATGTCATTTCCCCATATGCAAAAGGGATCAGAGCGTAAATCAGTACCGCTCATATATGTACCTACAAGCAACCAGAAAATAGTTAGAAGCTAAACTGTGATTGCACAAATGATATAAAATACAACTACCTCCGTTCCTAAGTACAAATATTTGAAGAGATTTCAATATGAACTACATACGGATGTATATAGACGTAGTTTAGATTAGAATCTAGATTCACTCATTTTGCTTAATATGTAGTCCATATTGGAATCTTTAAAAATACTTATATTTAGGAAGAGATGGTGTATAAGACATGGGATGCAGCTAACCTCGACGGCAAACAACAGCATTGCCCATCGAAGGCATGTGTAAGTACATAGAAAGGCAATGCTAACTACAACAGGGTTAACATCCACCAAAATTAGAAAATGGTAATAAAAGGGTAGCATTTGTAGTGATATCTTCATTGCAAAAGATAAGCATGGTAGCAAAGGGACAGATTAAAAAATGGATATAATTGTTTACTACAACAGAGAACCTAGTATAGCCATTGAAACGAGTACTGATAGAAATGAAATTGATAGAGTTAAACATCACAAGGCAGGTGCTGCTAGAGCAGAGAATGGCCCTGTTGTCTATAAAAGGTAGGGAAAATAGATAAGATGAGCTAGGCATGTTTACTACAATATGCTTAATACAGCAACCGTACAAAACATGGCCATTGCAACTAGTATTGGTAAGATTCAACTGGTCAGTTCATACTTGGTAAGTCCCGAGGGTTAGTTGCTGGGGCACCTCATATGGACAAGAGCCCGCCCCAAGTCGGCCGCAACAGAGGCGAGGTGTTCCTCCGGGTCGAGGCATGGATCAGTGCAACTGACATGTGTACCTACAAGAAGCAAGTAAATGTGAGGAGCTAAACTGCAATTGCACAAATGATGTAAAATACTACAAGACATGGGATGCAGCTAACCTCGGCGGCAAACAACAACATCACCAGTTATGGCCCTGCGTAAGTACATGGAAAGGCATGTTAACTACAACAGGGTGAGCATCCGCCAAAAATATCAAATGGGCAACATCTCTAGTGTATCTTTATTGCGGAGAGTAGCACAGTAGCAAAGGGAAAATTGAAAAAATGGATACAACTACTAATTGCAACATGCTTAACAACATCCTAAGTCATGTTTTGTAAGTTTGAAGCTGTTATTGGTGAAATTGAGCTGGACAGTTCTTACTTGAACATCACACGGTGTGTAGTACTGAAAATAACAAGGCACACTTAACTACATGCAACCTAGTATAGCCATTGAAATGGGTATTGATAAAAATGCAATTGGCAGAGTTAAACAACGCAAGGCATGTGCTGCCAGAGTAGAAAATGGCCTAGTTGTCTATAAAAAGGTAGGGAAAATAGCTAAGATGTGTTAGGCATGTTTATTACAACATGCTTAATACATCAATCGTACAAAACATAGCCATTGCAACTGGTATTGGTAAGATTGAACTGGTGAGTTCATACTTGGTAAGTCATGAGAGGTAGTTGCTAGGGAACTTCATCTTGGCCAGAGCCCGCCCCAAGTCAGCGGCAGCGGGGGCGAGGTGTTCCTCCAGGTCGAAGCGTGGATCAGTGCCGCTGACATGTGTACCTACATGCAACCATTAAATGTTAGAAGTTAAACTAGAAATGCACAAATGATGCAAAAAAATTGTAAGACATGGGATGCGGCTAACCTCGACGGCAAACTACATCATAGCTCGTTATGGCCCTACATAAGTACATGGAAATGCATGTTAACTACAACAGCGTTAGCATCCACCACAAATAGCAAAATGGAAATAAAATGACAGCATCTCTAGTGATATCTTCATTGCGGAGAGTAGCATGGTAGCAAAGGGACAGATTAAAAAAATGGATACAACTGTTAATGACAACAGTCTTAACAGAATCATGAATCATGTATTGTAAGTTTGTTGCTGGTATTGGTGAAATTGAGCTGGACAGTTAATACTGGAACATCACATAGTGTGCAGTACCAAAATAAACAAAGCACGAACATGCTTAATACATCAACCATACAAAACATAGCCATTACAAGTGGTATTGGTAAGATTGAGCTGGTCAGACCATACTTGGTAAGTCTTGGCAGGTAGTCGCTGGGGCACTTCATCTGGGCCAGAGCCTGCACCAAGTCGGCGGCGGCAGAGGCGAGGTGTTCCTCTAGGTCAACATGCACAGCGGCCATTGCGCCATTGACCGCCATCAGCTCCTCTACCTCCACGTGATATGTGGTTGGGCATGTGCGTTGATGCTCTGGAGGTAGGGCGGTGGGGACTTGGAGGCATGAGGATATTTCGCAGGCGCCCTTTAAGCAATCAGGTCGGTCGTGATAGATATCAGTAGGTTACCTGACTGGATCGACAAAGCTTGGGCAGAACGTAGATGTGGTTGAAGCTATGGTTGTAGTGGCGGCGGTTTGAGCTGCCTAGAGGGGCATGGGGGAGATATTGCGGAAATGTGATGGGTGGGGATGTAGTGGGAGGAATAAATTTTGAAATCGTGCACCTAATGAAAAATATGCTGAAAAACTTGAAACATGGGAGGGGGGAACACACAACACAAACGAAGCGCGTAAAATGCTCGTGTCCGGGAAAAGAGAAAATTGGCAGATCCCTGATACGTCTTCAACGTATCTACTTTTCCTCACGCTTTTCCTCTTGTTTCAGACTCTAATTTGCATGATTTGACTGATACTAACCCCGGACTGACGATGTTTTCAGCAGAATTACCATGGTGTTGTTTTTGTGCAGAAATAAAAGTTCTCGGAATGAAACGAAACTTTGCGAGGATTTTTTATGGAATAAAAGCAAATTACCGGAGCCAAGACCCACCAGAGAGGGGCCCCTGGGTGGGCACAACCACCAGGGAGCGCCCCCTCTCCTAGCGGCCCTGCAGACAATAACCCTAACCCTATAAGTTCCTATTTTTGGTGAGAAAAATCAGGGAGAAAGAATTATCGCGATCCATGAGATGGAGCCACCATCACCTCCTGTTCTTCACCGGGAGGCCCGATCTGGAGTTTGTTTGGGGCTCTGGAGAGGGGGATCTTCGTTCTTCGTCATCACCAACCCTTCTCCATCGCAAATTCCAAGATGCTCCCCACCGTGAGTGAGTAATTCCTTCGTAGGCTCGCTGGTCAGTGAGGAGTTGGATGAGATTCATCATGTTATCGAGTTAGTTTTGTTAGGGCCCGATCCCTAGTATCCACTATGTTCTTAGATTGATGTTGCTATGACTTTGCTATGCTTAATGCTTGTCACTTTGGGCCCGGGTGCCATGAACTCAGATCTAAACCGTTTATGATATTATCATTATATTCATGTTTTAGATCTGATCTTGCAAGTTATAGTCACCTACTACGTGTTATGATCCGGCAACCCCGGAGTGACAATAACCGGAACCACTCCCAGTGATGACCGTAGTTTGAGGAGTTCATGTATTCACTATGTTTTAATGCTTTGTTCCGGTTCTCTATTAAAAGGAGGCCTTAATATCCCTTACTTTCCAATATGTACCCTGCTGCCACGGGAGGGTAGGACAAAAGATGTCATGCAAGTTCTTTTCATATAGAACGTCTGACTATTTACGGAATACATGCCTACATTATATCGATGAACTGGAGCTAGTGTCGGATCGCCCTAGGTTATAGCTGTCACATGATGAATATTAACCATCAAATACAATGCCTACAAATTTTTCCTATATTGATCTTGCTAAGTTACCACTGCTACTGCTACTGTTACACTTGCTACAAAATTACCGCTATCACTGTTACTGTTACTATTGCTGCTGTCACTACTATCAAAACTATCAAACTACTTTGCTATTGATCACTTTCCTGTAGATAATTAATCTCCAGGTGTGGTTGCATTGACAACTCAGCTCCTAATACCTTCAAATATTCTTTGGCTCCCCTTGTGCCGAACCTATAAATTTGGTTTAAATACTCTACCCTCGAAAACTATTGTGATCCCCTATACTTGTGGGTTATCAAGAATTTTTTCTGGCGCCGTTGCTGGGGAGAATAGCTATATTTGTTGAGTCACTTGGGATTATTATCATATTATCACTATGAAGAATCTGAAGGATCCAAAGACTAAGATATTTCCCTCAAAGACGAGGGGAGGTAAGGAACTGCCATCCAGTTCTGCTTTAGATTCACCTTCTGTTATGAGTAAACTTGCAACACCACCACATGCTATCAATTCTAATATGTCGCAGGTTATTGATGATGCTACTTCTACTATGAATGATGCTTATGATGATGCTAGTACCTTGCATAATAATGATGTGCCACTTGATGAATTTCTTGATGAACAAATTGCTAGAGTAATACAACATGATGTTGTTGAATCTGATGATGAGCTTGAAACTGAAACTACTGAAACACCTGCTAGAACTAGCCTTCCTAGATATGAATTGCCTAAGGTACCGGAAGGTTATGTTATGAGTGAAGATGCAACTAGAGATATTATTGCTTGTAATGATAGAGATGATCTAGATAAATTACTACACAAGTACAAATAAAAATCTCTGAATGCTAGAGTGAAATGTGATCCTAAGTTTGGTACTTCACCTATCTTTATTGATGATAAGGATTATGAATTCTCTGTCGACCTAGACTTAATTACTTTGGTTGAATCTGATCCTTTCCATGGTTATGAAACTGAAACTGTTGTGGCACATCTTACTAAGTTAAATGCCATAGCCACCCTTTTTTACTCATGATGAGAAAACTCGTTACTACTTTATTCTCAAATTATTTCCGTTCTCATTAAAGGGTGATGCTAAAGCTTGGTACCATACTCTTGCTCCTGGTTGTGTGCGTAGTCCACAGGATATGATCTATTACTTCTCTGAAAAATATTTTGCTGTTCATAAGAAACAAGCTACCTTGCAGGAAATATTTAACATTGTGCAAATTGAAGAAGAGAGTCTCCCACAAGCTTGGGGGAGGCTTTTCCAGTTACTTAATGCTTTGCCTGACCATCCTCTTAAGAAAAATGCAATACTTGATATCTTCTATAATGGACTAACCGATGCTTCTAGGGACTTCCTAGATAGTTATGCTGGTTGTGTTTTCATGGAACGAACTATTGCTCAAGCTGAAGAATTATTGAATAATATATTGAAAACTATGATGATTGGACTCTTCCTGAACCACCGGCTAAACCCACTCCGAAGAACATGGGTATAGTATATCTCAGTCCTGAAGATATGCAAGAGGCAAAGAAATCTATGTAGGAAAAAGGTATTAAAACTGAGGATGTTAAAAATTAACCTCATATTGAAGAAATACAAGGGCTTAATGCACCACCACTGCCTGAGGTGGTAGAGGTAAATTCTCTTACGAAGTTCAATGAAAATGATAATCCTCACAATATGCATCCTAGACAATGCCTTTATGAGTTTGAAAACTATATTAGAAAACAAGATCTCTTCAATGCAAATGTTATGAAACAATTGAAACATAATTCTGATATGATTGCTCGCATGAGTGACTTGTTATTTAGAATTTCAAATGATGTTAGAGGTGTTGGAAAACATGCTTCTATGGTTCAAACCCCGTTAGAATAAGTAGCTAAATCTCAAAGAGAATTGCTTGATGGAATGGATCATAATATGCATGACTTTGTTGGTTGAGTTGCAACTAGAGGAGGTAAAATGACCCAGGAACCACTTTATCCTGAGGGACACCCAAAAATAATTGAACATGATTCACAAAGAAATAACACTACCGCACCTAGTCCTTCTAAAAAGAAAAGGAAAAAGAAAAATGATAGGACTATGCATGCCACTAGTGAACCTGAAGTAGACAAACCTCCTGACAATGATAATGATATTTCTATCTCTGATGCTGAAACTCAATCTAGTAATGAACACTTACCTAGTGATAATGAAAAAGATAATGTTGATGTTCATGAAGATGCTCAACCAAATGAAAAAGAACTAGATAATGATGTTGAGATTGAACCACCTATTGATCTTGATAACCCACAACCTAAGAATAAAAGGTATGATAAAAGAGACTTCATTGCTAGAAAACACGGTAAAGAAAGAGAACCATCGGTTCAAAAACCTATGCCTTTTCCATCCCAGTCAACTAAAAAGAAAGATGATGAAGAATTTGAACACTTTGCTGAAATGCTGAGGCTAGTCTTTTTGTGTACTCGCTTGACTGCTATCCTAAAAATGCCTCCTTATGCAAAGTATATGAAAGATATCATCACTAATAAGAGAGAAATACCGAAAGCTGAAATCTCCACTATGCTTGCTAATTATACTTTCAAAGATGGAGTACCTAAAAAACTTGGAGATCAGAGTATACCAAGTAAACACTGCTTTATAAAAAAGATTATGTGAAAACTGCTTTGTGTGATTTAGGAGCTGGTGTTAGTGTTATGTATTTCTCTTTGTATAAAAGACGTGACTTAAATAAACTCACACCTACTGAAATATATTTGCAAATGGCTGACAAGTCAATTGCCATACCTATTGGTATTTGTGAGGATGTGCCCGTTGTTGTTGCTAATGTTACTATCTTGACTGACTTTGTTATACTTGAGATGCCCGAGGACGACAACATGTCGATTATCCTCGTTAGACCCTTCATAAATACTGCAGGGGCTGTTATTGATTGCAATAAAAGCAAGGTCAATTCTCATATTAACGGTAATGAGCATACGATGCACTTTTTGAAGAAACAATTCCAAGTGAATGGTATTAATGTTATTGAATTCTCTGACAATCACTATTAGAAGTTTTCATATACCTCTACCTACTTTCAAAAAGAAATATGAAATGCTTATTATTGAGGACATCCATATCCCCATTGAGATAACTTAGTGATTTACGAAACTTCTTCGGTTTCATGCTAACCGAAAGTGGTTGTTAATAAGTCTTGATCAACCTTATTAATGAATCATTTTTGAGCGGCATGAAGTTGATGAATTTAGTAAGCACTACCAACTGTCCTTACTTTTTATTATCTGTTTTTACTAGTTAAATAAAATGCCATGTTTTGTCTGTTTTCTGAATTTTCCGTGCAATAAAAAATGACCAAAAAATAAAAGTTCTCACAATGCCCTGAAAATTTTATACTTTTTTTTGAATATTTAAGAATTTTTGGTGCAAATAACACCAGAGGGGGTGCACCAGGTTGGCACAACCCACCTGGGCGCGCCAGGACCCCCAGTGTGATGCCCCCGATTTGACCGTACTCTAATCATGCACGCAAATGTGTACAACCAAGATCAGGGACTCACTGGAAGATATCACAACACAATGCTAAACACAAATTAAAATAATACAAGCTTTATATTACAAGCCAGGGGCCTCGAGGGCTCAAATACATAACTCAAAAACACAGTAGTCAGCAAAAGCAATAATATCTGGCTATAGAAATAAGTTAAACAAGTTTGCCTTAAGAAGGCTAGCACAAAAGTAGCAACGATCGAAAAGGCAAGACCTCCTGCCTGGGACCTCCTAACTACTCCTCGAACCCAAACTCCATGTAGAAACATCCTAGGGATCCTCTGGCTCCTCGACTCCACCGATCTAGTTGCATCATCCGAGAAGAAAGGAAAAAGGGGGGAAAGGGGGAGCAAGGCAACCGTGAGTACTCATCCAAAGTACTGGCAAGCAAGGATCTACACTACATATGAAATGGTATCTGTGTAAAGGGGTAATATATGTGGACTGAACTGCAGAATGCCAGAATAAAAGGGGGATAGCTAATCCTATCGAAGACTACGCTTCTGGCAGCCTCCATCTTGCAGCAGTAGATGAGAGTAGCTGGAAAGTAACAAGTATCCTCGCTTCTGGCAGCCTCCGTCTTGCAGAAGTAGAATAGAATAGAAGGTAAGTTCACCAAGTAACATCTTATAACATAATCCTACCCGGCGATCCTCCCCTCGTCGCCCTGTGGGAAAGCGATCACCGGGTTATATCTGGCACTTGAAAGGGTGTGTTTTATTAAGTATCCGATTCTAGTTGTCATGAGGTCGGAGTACAACTCCGGGTCATCCTTTTACCGAGGGACACGGCTATTCGAATAGATTAACTTCCCTCCAGGGGTGCACCGCATTACCCAGCATGCTCGATCCCATTTGTCCGGACACACTTTCCTGGGTCATGCCCAGCCTCGAAAGATAAACACGTCGCAGCCCTACCTAAGCACAGCAGAGAGGTCAGCACGCCGATCTAAGTCCTAAGCGCGCAGGGGTCTGGGCCCATCTCCCATTGCACACATGCACGTTGCGTACGCGGCCGGTGAGCAGACCTAGCAACCTCCATTACCAAGGAAGTTACATTACGCGGTCCAACCCGGCGCGCGCCACTAAGTCGCCGACGTCAAGAAGGCTTCGGCTGATATCACGACGTCGAGACCCCATATCTATTCCCACGTAGCTGGTTAGTGCGTATAGGCTAGCGGCCAGACTCAGATCAAATATCCAAACATGTTAAGCGTGTTATTATGAAATAACCGTGGACAACGGCCAGGGCCAGGCCACCTCTCGACTGGGTGTCTCAACCTGCCATGTTGCTCCGCCACAAAGATCCACTCTGGGGCCGTCAGGAACTCGGGCCCATCGCTACCTGGATGGAGCCACCTGTCCTTTCAGCCCCCACACTGGAATCACTTGCGGGTACTCAACGAGCCAACCCGACTTTAGTCACATCAAGTGTCATGTAAAGTATGTATATAATATATACCCATGATCACCATCCGAAGTGGTCACGACCCAATAGTATAGCATGGTAGAAGAACAAGGATGTGGGGCCACTGATGGAATACTAGCATCCTATACTAAGCATTAGGATAGAAGGTAAAGGTATCAAAAGTTGTAGTAACAATGACAGGCTATGCAACAGAATAGGAGCTATCGAATCATCAACAGTAGCAAATCTAATGCAAAACTAAGAGAGAAGAGAATGGGCGATATCTGGTGATCAAGGGGGGTTGGCTTGCCTGGAAGCTCTGTTGCACACGAAGAAGGGTCGACGGTGACGTAGTCGACCACAATGGCACCGGCAGAGGTCTCGGTCCCGGGTCTATCGGGGAGAAGAAGGGGAAGAAACAATAAATATAAAGCAAACATCGCATCACAAAGCATAACATGTCAATACGCGGTGCTAGGGGTGATCTAACGCGGTACTACGCGATATTGGAGGATGGGGAAAACATCCGGAATGTTTTCCCGAAGTTTGGTATTTTCGGACAGATGAGACGGAGGGGACGGTTGCATGTTCTCTATGCTCGGGATGTGTGGCGGACGAACGGAATGCGTATTCAGATTCGTCTCATCATTTTGAGCAACTTTCATGTAAAAAAAAATTCCATCGGAGTTACAACTTATTTTCTATGAATTTACAAATTTTATTGCATTTCTGGATTTTCTGCATTATTATAAATTCAAAAAATTTAAATAGGTAAATGCTAGATGCAACCGAAGGGAGTACCCAGTAGAAGGGCACAGAGGGGTTGACAGGTGGGACAGAGGGCCCAATTGACTTAGTCAAACATTTGACTGGTCACCCTAGTGAATAGTGCACCTGGACCCCACGTGTCATAAACTAAAATTGTATTATGGATTTATTTAGACTACTAGTTAAGTGGGGCCCGTATGTAACTGCAACATTATAGGATAACCTAACCACTAATTAACCTATCTAATCTAAACTAAGAGGCCGGCCTCCTACAGAGAGCCAGCCGACCATGCCCAAGGGCACATGGCTAGGGCCACGCACGACACAACAAGTGTCGGCTGCCTTAAACACCAGCAGCAACGCAACTAGCAGCCGCGGTAGTTGGAAGCAGCAGCAGCATCGCTAGCAACGAGAAGTACAATGGCGGTAGCAACAACGATAGCTAGCAATAGCATAGCAGCGCTGGCATCAAGCAGCAGCAGCGTACACGTGCGGGGGGCAGCAACTCGCGAACAACAGCAGTTCAGCAGGGAGTAGCACAGGCACGACGAGCAGCTAGCGAGGGCATGCGAGGGAGGCGACAGGGGAGTGGCCGCGTGAGGCAGATGCACGCGCAGGCACACACGGGCTACAGGGACACGGTCAGGAGAGGCTGTGTGCGCGGGGACACGGAGGTCCGGCCATAGCGGCCACGGGCGGGCGCAGGTCAATTGCGCCAAATCGAGGGGGAGAGGGGGCAATCGGGAGAGATACTCACTACGAGCTCAACGGAGAGGTCGGGGCGGCCGGAGATGGACCGGGGTGGAGGCAATTGCTGATGGATGCCGGTGATGTACGCGTCGCAGACGAGGTCGATGGGGAGCGTTCAGGATGATTCCGCTCGATTTGGTGATCAGAACGGATGAAGTCGACCGCGGTGGTTCTCCTGGATGTCTTGGCGCGACGAGGGGAGGTCGGTGGCCATGACTACCGTGACGATGAGCACGGTCACTGCGACGAACTCCGATCTTGATTTGTAACAGATGAGGAGGGGCGAGCGAGGGGATTAGGGGGAGGCTAGGGCTAACCAGGCGAGGGGAGCTTTAAAGGGCGCCGAGGTCGCCTGGATGCGTGCCGTGTGGCCATCCACGCCATGGACGCGCCCTCTGCGTCCACGGGGTGGGGTAACAGGGGAAGTGGAACGCGGGGGGGGGGGGGGGGGGG
>LR738711.1:244531216-244584679 GCA_902687465.1 Secale cereale
AGGTGGGCTGGCGTGGAAGCTTCGGCCATTTGGGCCAACTAGCCCGAGGGGTGGTCTGGCCTTTTCCCCTCCGTTTGATTATTTTGCCTTTTCTTTTCTTTTTGATTTTCTTTTAATGTTTCATTTTATTTTAGTTTTATAAAATATATATACAACTCCTAAATTAATGTTATAACTTATTCCACTGTCACAAAAAGTTTGTCACCTAAATAAACTAGTTTGCATTATTATAATTTTTGAAAGGCATTTAATTAATTGTTATAGCTGCTGTTTTATTTTTGTTAGAGCCTTCAATTAATTTATAGAGATGTTGATCCTCCACCATAATTACATATGATTTATTTGACACATTTTGAACATTTTAGTTTTAATGTTTCAAAACTTTTGTTGTTTGACTTTATTTTAAATTTGAATTTGAATCTTTTTGAATCATCACGAGATCGACAACAGTAACTGTAGTGATGTGGCATTATTAGCATGGAATTACTGTAGCTTAATTATCCGGGCGTCACAATTCTCCTCCACTACAAGAAATCTCGTCCAGAGATTTAGGAGGTGGAGTAAAAGTCTTGGTTACGAAATTCTAACGGCTCTTTCCGTTCCGGGTTGCTCTTCTTGAAGAAGTCGATCCCTTCTGTTGATGCCTTCATTTCTCCATTTCGGTTCATCATGATGAACTCATCATCATTTCTTCGGGAATTCCATCATACTTATGAAAAAGGATATGGGGTATCTTTGGAAGAACTGACCTCTACAAGGTCGCATCCTTTCTTCGGGAATTCCATCGTACTTATGAAAAAGGATAAGGGGTATCTTCGGAAGAACTGACCTCTACAAGGTCGCTTAACTAGCAGATAACATCGGGGAAGGTGGCGAAAAGAAACCCTCGAATTGAAACTTAAGAAAATATCGAGAGCAAGTAAGGAGGTGTCATGGGAAGTGTTGAGCAGCCAGGTAATCGTTCGATGCCTGAAATAGGGCGTGAAAGGGGTTCAAAGCAACGGGAATGAGAATTGTGTGTCATACCAGAATTGATGATCTCTCGGAAGGTGGCTCGTGGACTAGTTATGAGGCCACGTGCGAGGAACAACCTTGGGAACAGAGGGTGTATAGGAGAGTCAGGTTTTGATCATGTGGAACTGTGGGTTCTGGGCCCACAATGTGGGTTAAAGAGTAGGAAGAGCGATGACATCTTGCACGATCATGTAAGCAAGGCATGTCAGGGGATAGCATGTCAGTCATGTCGGCAACAACATCGGTACCAAGGGCGAGGAATGAAGAGTGTTAAATTGTGAGACAAATTATAGTACCGTGTTGGACTAGACGTAGTACAACCGGTGTGGGCCTTTTGCGTTGGTGCCGACGCGTACAAGTACAACTCGTTTACTTGTCCTCCAAGGACTCTCATGTATTGCCCTCTTATATACTCCATGTAGTCTCACCTAAGACGGTGTCTCGTCTCATGCTTGTAATACTCCTCCTCATAGTGATTGCGCTTTCGTGCGTATGTGGTTTTCTCCCTTAAGGGTTTCCACGTTAAATATGTGTCTCTCGTGTCTCGTTTATTTCTTGATATTATCTAACAAGTAGTATAGAGAGGTTAGGTTCGTAGATACGAGATTTGAGACCAGAGATTAGGGTTTCATCGTGTGCGCCGCCGCACGCGACCAGGCGATCCATCGGATCGATTTTCACTGCGCCGCCCTACGCAGAAGCCGAGTCCGACAGGATTTCCATTGTTGCACACTGCTGCAGTTCATGAGGGGATAAATCCAAGCGGTTGCCGCTGCGTACAAGCTCGAGCCGCTGTACGCCACGTCATATGAATCCGCAAGTTGCCGATGCTACGTAAATACGCTTGAAGCCCCGAGGTAATCTGCTCTCTACCGAGCCGCCGGTGCACCACGGAGTGATTTCAAGTCCCGAGGAGCTGTTGCTGCTCATGCGTCATGGATTCAAGAGGCAAGGACGCTACCAACAATTCAAGTGGCCATGACATACTAGTACAAGTACTAGTTCCAGCACGTCTTTTGAGATCTAATTGATTAAGTACTACTCCCTCTGTCCCAAAATAAGTGACTCAAAAGTGACTCAACTTTGTACTAAAGTTGAGTCAGTTTTGAGTCACTTATTTTCGGATGGATGGAGTACTTCAATTAGTACTTGTTCCACGGGAAGTCATCTAGAATTCTGTTCTGCCGCTACGTCCACGTCCTATGCTATCAGGTGCTATCTAATCTAGTTCCGTTTGATCCGCATATTAATTCTGCCAAGAATTTTTCTACCGACTTGTACTACTTTGTGAACACAGATTTAATATCTACTCATGGCATCCATGAAGTATGATCTTCCGTTCCTGGATCATGACACAAGGTTTACCCTATAGCAATTCAAGATGCGGGCGTTGTTGGCACAAGCCGACTATGATGATGCACTGGATAGTTTTGGGAAGAATCAAATTCAGGATTGGACTGATGATGAAAAAAGAAGGGACCGTAAGTCTTTTTTCACAAATTCAACTCCATTTGCATAATAATAATTTGTAGGAAGTTTTGAGTGAGAAAACTGCCACCGCTCTATGGTTAAAGCTGGAAATCATTTGCATGACAAAAGATCTTACCAGCAAGATGCATTTGAAGCAAAAATTATTCCTGCATAGGTTACCCGAGGGAGGTAATGTTTTGAACCATATTTCAAAATTTAAAGAGATCATATCCGATCTAGCTGCAATGGAGGTTAAGTATGAAGAGGAAGATACTGCTTTAATGTTACTTTGTTCACTGCCAAGTTATTATACCAATTTTAGAGACACAATATTATATAGTCGTGCTACTCTCACACTTAATGAAGTTTACGAAGCTTTGAACTCTAAGGAGAAGATGAAATTAATGGTGCCTCATGATGGTTCGAGTTCATCCCAAGCTGAGGCATTATCTGTTCGTGGCAGGACAAATGAGAAGAACTCCAATAATGAAAACAGAGGCAAAATTAAGAATGGTCACAGGGGCCGGTCGCAATCCAAAGACAAGAAGTATTGTAGATATTGCAAGAGAGACAGGCATGATATCTCAGAGGGTTTCAAGTTGCAGAATAAAGAAAAGAGGAAAGGTAACAAACAAGGTGAAAATTCTGCTAACGTTGCTCGTGATTATAGTTCCGATGATGCTCTTGTCGTTATTGCTGGATGTGCTGAGACCAATGATGATTGGGTACTTGACACTGCATGTACTTTTCATATGTGCCCGCATAGAGATTGGTTTACTACTTTTGATTCCACTACTGTTGTTGGTTCTGTTTTGGGTTTTGATAATTCACCATGCAAGATTGAAGGCATAGGTTCTGTTCGAATCAAGATGTTTGATGGCACAATCAGAACTTTGACAGATGTTCGGTACATTCCGAAGATGAAGAGAAACCTTATATTTGTGAGTGCCCTTGATGCAAAGGGGTACAAGTATTTGGGTGGAGATAGTGTTTTGAAGGTCACCAAAGGTTCCCTTATTGTGATGAAAGGTGACTTAAGTTTCACCAATGGTCTTTATTACCTTCGAGGTTCTACCGTTTCAGGTAACGCTGCTCCAGTTATTTCATAGAATTCTGATTGTGATGCTGCTAACCTTTGGCATATGCATCTTGGACATATGAGTAAACTTGGTTTGGTAGAGTTAAATAAGAGAGGTCTTCTTAAAGGATACAAAACTGGTAAACTGAAATTTTGTGAGCATTGTATCTTCGGCAAGCACAAGAGGGTGAAGTTCTTCGACTCATACAACTGAAGGTATTCTTGATTATGTGCATTATGATTTATGGGGACCATCTCGCAAGAAGTCATTAGGTGGTGCTAGTTACATGCTGACTATTATTGATTATTACTCGAGAAAAGTTTGGCCTTATTTCTTGAAGCATAAATGGCAAGCATTATCAGCATTTAAGGAGTGGAAGATTATGATTGAAAGACAAACTGAAAAGAAGGTAAAAAATACTTTGCACTGATAATGTTATGGAATTCTGTTCTAAGCAATTTGCGAATTGTTGCAATCTGAAGGCATTGTTAGACATCACACTGTTCCTTATAATCCTCAACAAAACGGTGTTGTTGATCGTATGAACATGACCATTATTTCCAAAGCTAGTTGCATGTTGTCAAATGCAGGTTTGCATAAGCGTTTTTGGGCTGAGGCCGCTTCCCCTGCTTGTTATCTCATTAACTGTTCACCATATATTGATCTTAATAAGAAAACTCCAATTGAGGTATGGTCTGGTTCACCTGCTGATTATTCACTGTTGAGAGTTTTTGGTTGCACTGCTTATGCTCATGTTGATAATGGAAAATTAGAGCCTAGGGCTATTAAGTGCATCTTTCTTGGTTATAAGTCAGGTGTTAAAGGTTTTAAATTGTGGAATCCTGAAACCCAGAAGGTTGTTATTAGCAGATATGTTATATTTAATGAATCTGCTATGTTACATGATGTTCCATCTACTAATGTTCCTGTTGAGAGTGAACATCAGGCTACTATTCAGCATCGTACTATTCAGGCGGAGCATGTTAATGATTCAGGTGATACATCTGGCAATGAAAATGTTGATGCACATGATGAACCCATCGTTGATGATGAACATGTCACTCCCACTCCAAATCAGCCTATTGTTCCACACATTGGAATCTTGCACGTGACAGAGTTAGGCGGGGTATTGATAAACCTAAAAGGTTAATTGAAGAGTGCAATATTGTTTCTTTTGCTTTATCTATTGTAGAGCAAATTGAAGGTAATGTTGAGGCTTCTTCATATTCCGAGGCTAATATTTCTGGTGATATTATTAAGTGGATGACCTCTATGCATGATGAGATGGAATCACCTGAAGAGAATGGCACTTGGGATTTAGTAAAATTACCTAGAGAGAAGAAACCTATTCGTTGCAAGTGGGTTTTCAAGAAGAAAGAAGGTGTTTCTCCTAATGATGAGACAAGATATAAAGCTAGGTTAGTTGCTTAAGGTTGCAGTCAGATTCCAGGTATTGACTATAACGAAGTCTTTTCTCCAGTTGTGAAGCATAGCTCTATTCGCACTTTACTCAGTATTGTTGCCATGAATGATTTTGAGCTTGAACAATTGGAAAAACTGCATTATTACATGGAGAATTAGAAGAGGATATTTATATGGAACAACCTGAAGGTTTTGTTATTCCTGGAAAAGAAAAGCTTGTCTGCAAGTTACAGAAATCTCTTTATGGATTGAAGCAATCCCCTAGACAGTGGTACAACAGATTTGACACCTTTATGCTCTCTCTCGAGGCTTCAAAAGGTCTAATTATGATAGTTGTGTTTATTTAAAAGTTCTCAAAGGTTCAACTATTTATTTGCTCCTTTGTGTTCATGATATGCTAATTACTGCCAAGAGTATGTCAGATATTAATGAACTAAAGAAGCAATTGAGTAATGAATTTGAGATGAAGGATTTCGGTGCAGCAAAGAAAATACTTGGCATGGAAATATCTAGAGATAGACCGCCTGGAAAAGTATATCTAAGTCTGAAGAGATATATTGATAAAGTTCTTCGTCATTTTAATATGCATACTGCCAAGCCAGTAAGTACTCCATTAGCTGCACACTTCAAATTATCATCAGCTTTATGTCCTAAGTCAGATGCAGATATTGAGTACATGTCTAGAGTTCCCTATTCGAGTGCAGTTGGTTCACTTATGTATGCCATGGTTTGTTCCCTTACGAATTTATCATATGCATTGAGTGGTGTCGCTAGATACATGGCCAATCCTGGAAAAAAGCATTGGAGAGAAGTTCAGTGGATTTTCAGATACCTGCGAGGTACTTCTAATGCTTATTTACATTTTGAGAAAACTGGAGATGGACTTGTTGGTTTTGTTGATTCTGATTTTTCTAGTGATTTGGATAAGGGAAGATCACTCACAGGTTATCTTTTCACCATTGGTGGTTGTGCTGTGAGTTGGAGAGCAACTTTGCAGTCTATTGTGGCTTGTTCCACAACTGATGCCGAGTATATGGCTATTTCTGAGGCATGCAAAGAAGCTATTTGGTTGAGAGGTTTGTACACTGAGCTTTGTGGAGATTGATCTTGCCCTACTGTATTTAGTGATAGTCAAAGTGTTATATATCTTACAAAGAATCCACTGTATCATGAGAGAACGAAGCACATTGATGTCAGATTTCACTATATTCAAGATGTTGTTGCTGAAGGTGATTTGAAGGTATGCAAGATAAGTACTCATGATAGTCCTGCTGATATGATGACAAAGCCAGTTCCTACCAATAAGTTTGAGCTTTACTCAGGCTTAGTTGGTATTTCTCACTAGTCCTATGGACTTTGATGCATAAGGTGTTTATGCTGATTTGGATGGAGTTATTTACTTTCTTTGACTACTGAAGGGAATTTGGCTCAAGGTGAAGATTGTTAAATTGTGAGACAAATTCTAGTACCATGTTGGACTAAACGTAGTACAAGCGGTGTGGTCCTTTTGCGTTGGTGCCGACGCATACGAGTACAACTCGTTTACTTGTCCTCCAAGGACTCTCATGTATTGCCCTCTTATATACTCCATGTAGTCGCACCTAAGACGGTATGTCGTCTCGTGATTGTAATACTCTTCTCATAGTGATTGCACCTTCGTGCGTCCGTGGTTTTCTCCCACAAGGGTTTCCACGTTAAATCTTTGTTTCTCGTGTCTCGTTTATTTCTCGTTATTATGTAACAAAGAGAACCATTTTCCTGCCCGTTGAAACGAGGCGGACCAATAGGCAAGGTTCTCGTCCATCGGTGGTTATCGAAATGTCAACAACAATAGTAACAGGGTCTTACTGACAAAGTTGTACACCAAGGTGTTTGCATAAGCAGGGAATTATCACTGCTCAGATAAGTTAGAGTACCAGAAAAGTTAAACAAACCAATGGAAAGGAAAATGTGTTATACACAAGTACAATCCTTCTGAAGGGCAAGCAGATCGAGAAAAATCATGAGAGGTCTTTAAGTGCATATCCATCTAGGGGGAGGGGCGAGGGAACTCATGATGTTACCGATACAACGGTGTTTGCGATAATTAGTAAAGAAAATTTAGCATAGCGCTTCAATGTTCTCGTTGATGATAGGAGTACCACAGACATGCTTCGAGATAGCATCGACATGGTCATCAAATAATAGTCAGACTTTGGATACACAAAGGATCCATCGGAAACAACTTATAAAATAAGTCATACAATTTCAGCAAGGGAAGATGAGGATGTGGTCGACGGGCTCAGCAACAATTCCTCGAGATTTCCATGAATTTTCACAATTAAGTGAATAAGGCGATAGCATTGGACACATCAGGATATATAATGAAGTATGTTCGTGGAGAACATCCACAATTAAGCACTGAACGAAATGGACCTGGAAATATGGACCAAGTAGTATGATCGATGTTAGAATGGAGATTCAGTAACCAAAAGGGTTGGAATGAAACTATCGACCATTCACTTCAAAGCAATAGGGTTGCCAGAAGTTTTGGAATTCACACACCATAGTTCAATGGTCGGTATTCCGGTTCGAAGCGACACGGGAACCAAGATATGAACGGGGATGGCGAGAAGTATTACTATATCAAGAATTAATAGATGGAGCAATTCTCTTGACATCCTTGACGTGAAATATGGTAATAATCAAACGTAGAACATACCATGAGTTGGATAGCTAGGAACTCAAGTTACAACACAAAACACGAACAAATTTGTGTCGGAGGGAAGGCAATAAAGTTGTCGATGATAACACAATTCATTGAGGGGTAGGAATGGTATTTCTCATAATGGATTAGATAGATATCCTAAAGGAGTCAAAATGTTGATGGTGATCACAACAAATTTTGTCGAGAGGCTCTATGAAGAAACAATCAAACAGCGACTGTATCAAGCAAAAGGAATGGTGAAGCTAAAGGTTATTATATCCATCGATAAGATGCAATGTCAAAATCAGAGTTGTCTCTCAAGACAATCAATATGATGTTGAAAGCTCGATGTAAGCTTAGCTCATCGCCGAAAATTGTGCTCCGGGAAGAAGGACGAGGTTGCACAGTTAAAATTGGCATGATAATGATATAATCGCGCAGGCTAGGAATGACATGATCGAGTTTAAATTCCCCAGCAATAATTACCATGAGTAGTGAGCCATAAAATGGACTCGAGTCACTTGTCAGAGTTCTCGAGCGACGAACAACTCAAACTCGAGGGACAACTGAAATTTGTGAGAAGTGATACTTGATGAAGAGCTCATAAGGAGTAATGCAGTTCTGTAATACCCTAGAGATACCCGGGGGTAATACTCGATGGCAGATCAAAGTAGAAGTTGGACTGGGGTATTGTTCTACAGAAGACAAGTGCTTAAACATGTACGAGAAATGGTGTCTAAAGGAGATCAGGTCGGAACCCCGATTGGAAAAGGCCAGATCCGAGATATAAGATGAACTTATATCAAGGGGATAATTATTTCTATGAGAAGCTTTCATGATAAAATCTGCATCGTGTCTATGGGCATGAACACAAATTCAAAGTCGACTCCCACTCCTCCAAATGCATAACCTTTCATTCACTTCTTGTTTCGCAAATGGCATTAGGGTTGAAAATTTTACCTGGTGAAATACCAGATGAGTATGACCCATGAAATCTTTAGGGTTCACATGGCTTTATGGGGAATAGGTTCAACCCATCTTTTAGAAACAGATACCACCAACTTTTAGAAGTAATTATCACAAGCTCGATAGTAGAGAGTGGTTGACAAAGTAGAGGATACAATTTACCAAAGGCATTATGTATCCGAGGAAAGACTCGCAAAGTTATAGAATATGAAGGGTAATGTTGGATAACAATTCAATAAAGGACCGGACAGTCCATAATGGAGTTGATGTGAGTATCAGCACTCAACCAGAGGAAGAAACAATGCAAAGGCATTGGATCACAGAAACAACTGACTAATTCAAAGCTCAAATGCGAAGGAATTACGATTTCCAATTCAAGGGACCAGAAGCAAACACTTTGATTAAGGGTGGATAAGTTAAGTAGGCTTAGGGGTACAACCGGTGCCAATTTGATTGCTCGAGATCCAGCTCATCTTTAAACGATGTCTGAGCAGGAAGGATGAATTATAGGACCTAACTGAGGATTGCGAGCATTCGCAATCATATCGAACCACGGACTCAAAATGATAATGACAAAGGATGTCAATAAGATTACTAGACTATGGAATTAAGAATAATGTAGGAAGACAAGGAATTTAGGAGCAATAGGCTATCGAGGATTTTGGAAGATCGAATAGCATTACAAAGTATTATGGGGATCAACGAATCCTCGATAAGTGTGAGGTATTACTCGTAGGTGTTTTCATGCGGAAAAGAGCTGCAAGGCAGTAGGCACAAAAGATTCTCGGAATATCAGAAAGTATTTCAGGGTATCTTGTAATAACAAGATCAACTGGGAATAAAAGTAAGAGCAGCAGGTTTAAGTATTTGTCCATAGGGACGTTTCGGTGGTAAGGAATTGCAAAAGTAATGGGCACAAATTCTCGAGAGAACATCGAAGAGTATCTTCAGAATCCTTCGGTGCATCAAACAATCATCTGGAGTGAGGGGATCTCCGGAACGAAGTGGTAATGGGAGCCTAGAGTTATAATTAGTAAAATCATTTAATCCGAAGAGAAGAGAGATCAGATTCCCAGACTAAAGATGAGGAATAAAAGATCCTAATACCACCCAATGGCGACGTGGGCCCATAGGCCACACAGCCATGTTAGTAAAAGTTTTCAATGCCTAGACTCAACTTCGGCCAAGGAGTTGGAAAGGGGGATTCCTACAGGCAGTCGGCTCTGATACCAACTTGTGACGCCCCCGATTTGACCGTACATTAATCATGCACACAAATGTGTACGACCAAGATCAGGGACTCACTAGAAGATATCACAACGCAAATTAAAATAATACAAGCTTTATATTACAAACCAGTGGCCTCGAGGGCTCGAATACATAAGCTCGAAAACACAGTAGTCAGCGGAAGCACTAATATTTGAGTACAAACATAATTTAAATAAGTTTGCCTTAAGAAGGCTAGCACAAAATTAGTAACGATCGAAAGGCAAGGCCTCCTACCTGGGACCTCATAACTACTCCTCGAAGCCGAACTCCATGTAGAAACATCGTCGGGATCCTCTGGCTCCTTAACTCCACCGATCTGGTTGCATCATTCGAGAAGAAAGGAAAAGGGGGGGGAGGGGGAGCAAGGCAACCGTGAGTACTCATCCAAAGTACTCGCAAGCAAGGATCTACACTACATATGCAATGGTATCTGTGTACAGGGGTAATATCTATGGACTGAACTGCAGAATGCCAGAATAAGAGGGGGATAGCTAATCCTATCGAAGACTACGCTTCTGGTAGCCTCCATCTAGCAGTAGTAGATGAGAGTAGCTGGAAAGTTGTAATGCGCAGGATGGGACTATACCTCCTACGTGTCGAGGCACGACTTAAAGGTATAAGCCCATCCTAGAATGATCTCAAGTTTGGTATCTTTGCATGACTCATGTAAAAGAGGGGTTAAATTGCAAAAGGAGATAGTTGGCTTACACTCGCCACTTCACACAATACAATACATAAGCAATACATCATTCAAAACATCACAACCCGACTACGGGTGAAGATCAAAAGAAAGATACCAAAACAAAATAAAGCCACAGGTCAGGATCGAATCCTAGTAGAAACCACTACTGATCGTCGAAACGAAACAAGCATACAGCCAAACTCTTCATCGAGCTCCCAGTGAAGAACTTGAACCAGCTCCTGCATCAAACTCGGCTGAACCTGCATCTGGTGTTGTAGTATCTGTAAGCCACGAGGACTCAGCAATCCCATAACCATGGGTATCAAGACTAGCAAAGCTTTAAGGGTAGGAGGAGGTAAAGTGGTGAAGGTTGCAGCAGCGGCTAAGCATAATATGGTGGCTAGCTTACGAGTACCAGAATAAGATGAGCATCTACGCAAACGGTCGCAAAAGTGGTGATCGGTAAAGATCCTAACTACATACGAGTCAAACATAACCCCACCGTGTTCTCTTCTCAAAGTGAAAAGAGACAGTCACGGTTACTCACACAGTTGTGCGTTTTACTTCGGATCATCTGTCAAGTTTTCTACAACCGGACATTAACAAATTCCAATCTGCCACATAACCGCAGGCACGGCTTTCGAAAGATCATAACCCTGCAGGGGTGTCCCAACTTAGCCCATCACAAGCTCTCACGATTAGCTGAAGTGATAAATATAATATCATCACCCCTTATCTTAGGAAAAATCCGATCAGGCTCGGCATCCCGGTAGCACAAGTCATTTCGACAATGGTAAAACAAGTCCAGCAAGACCTCCCGGTGTGTCGACACCCTGATAGTAGCCGCGCGTATCTAGTCTCAGGACACGACCGGATGGGCGATGCTACAGGTATACCAGATACCTCGGGTTTCCCCAAGGCGGCCCCGCAGGCTCCCCATTTGGGACCAACACCATCAGCACTGGCCCCCCCTGCTATGTAGAATTAAGAAACCTCGGGGATGCGACCCCCTATGCAAATTTAATTAATTAATTAAGTTGTTATTATGAGGCAAATTAAAAACCAATGTTGGGCCTTGCTGGAGGAGTTTTATTCAAAGTCGAACTGTCAAGGGGTCCCCATCCACCCATCGTGTAAGGAACGCAAAATCAAGGAACATAATGCCGGTTTATCGGCGCCTAAGGTGGCATGAGTGGAAAAAACACCGAGCAAAAGGCCAAGCCTTCCACCCATGCCCAGTATATAGGTGTGTTAATAATAATTATAGATATTGTGATATATCAACAACAAGTTCCCACCTGGAACGATCTTCATCTTCACCTGCAACTAACAACGCTATAAGAGGGGCTGAGCAAGCGGGTAACATAGCCAAACAGTGGTTTTGCTAGGAAGGTGTCAAAGTTAGAGGTTTCATGGCAACAAGGAGAGGCTGACATAAATGATGGGTAGCGCGACATGTAACGATAGCATCGAGACAACTAAGCATGGCAATGGTAGTAAAGGTATCCAAGGGTATGATCATCTTGCCTGGGATTCCACAAGGGAGAAGAACAAGTCCACGAAGTAGACGAGAAGAAGCCTCACAACTCCGGAACGAAACCGAAGCTAGCAAGAGAAGCAACCGGAAAGAAGCAAACAACACGGTAAACACACAAGCATAAACATGGCATGATGCACAAGCAAGCATGATGCATGTCCAGTTTAATTATGCATGGCATGGCAAAATGCACAAACAAAACTACAAGTTAAGTGGAGCTCAATATGCAACGAGTTGCATATTGACGAAAAACCACATTTTAATTATTTAATTGTCTCTCGTTTATTTACAAGACAAGATTAAATGTTTTTAACATGGCAAGAGGTGAAGCATAATAAAATTACACTATTTAGGCATTTTAAATGAGGCCGGAAATAACAACAACAAATTCCGGAAAATCCCCATGAGCATGTTTAGCAATTATTAAAGCAACAACAATTCACACATATAATGTTTTTAACATGATGCGGATGACATGATCAAGTTTTATGCAATTATATTAAAAGTTGACATGAAGAAGATATGAAGCATTGTCACCGTGGTGGAAGGAAAGGGTGCCACGGCAACGATCCGAAAATGATGCAACGGCATCATATCGGTTCCGGTAACTCGTTGAGAGTCCGGTGCAAAAGATAACGGAGAGCGTGAGCGAGTCGAACAAGATGGAAGTGGGTTGATCCCGTCACCGGGTTTCCACGAGTCGGCGACGAGGCAACCAAGGAACATGACAAAAGGTCAAAACGGGCACGGTGCACACAAGGAAAAACATCTCATACAACACATGCATTCGTTCACGGGCGTCGTCTCGGGGTTATACCTTCGGAACAATCGTTCACGGGGAGGTTCGAGTCGTAGGGGATGTAGGCGTTCTCGCGGGTCGTAGAGGAAGTAGTGGTACACGATCGAAGAGGAAGTAGTTGTTCACGGGTCTTCGGCGACGGTAGACGTTCACGTTACGTGTCGTGGTACTTGCGACGTCGTGTAGTTGTTCACGCACGTAGATGTTCATGTCATCGTAGCCGTTCGGTCGTCGTGGTACTTGGTCGTAGGGGTACTTGTCGGGTCATGTAGAGGTACTTGGTGTCCGTCGTGGTACTTGTCGCATCCAACAAGCATAGTCGTTCGGGCGTCGAGTTCGTAGATGTACTTGGCGCATCCATCGTTTCCGGGCGACGGTAGTGGTACACGTTCGCGTCTTCCCGTAGATGTTCGGGTCATCGTCTCGCGTCGATCTTGCCGGTCTTGGACACACCGGAAGGAGCACTTGGCAAAAAAAAACCAGCAACATAACAAGGCGGTCCAACATGGAGCAGCAAAGGTCCTGGCAGCGGCAACTTGGCGAGGAAGAGGCCACGGCGCAGCACGGGAGCCGGTGGCCGGACGCGATGGAGGCAGGACGTGGCGGCGCTGGACGAGGGAAGGACGGGTTGCGGGTCGCATGGGCTGCACGAGGGGGGGCTGCTGCTGCGTCGGGGGCCCGACCTTGGCGCGTGGAGGAGCCGGAGGACGGGCGGCCGCGGGCGCGCTGGAGGGAGAAGGCCACGACGAGGCTGAGACGAAGGGAGGCCGTCGGGGCTCGCCTTGGCGCTCGGCAATGCGGAGAGACGCTCTTGGCCGCGGGGCTCTGGCGCGGTCCGGGCTCGTGGCCGCGGGCTGCTGGGGTGCAGCGCTCGGGGACTGGGGGGCGGGGCCGCTGCGCCTGGCGAGGCGCACTGGAGGCGATGCGGTGAAGGGGCGCGAGCGGCCTGGGCTCGACGGAGGGCGGCGAAGGTGGAGGGCCTGGTCGAGGAGATGGAGGAGACCCGCAGGGATCGGGCAGAGCTGGGGGATCGAGGCGCTGAGAAAAGAGGATCGAGGGGAAGGGGACGAACGAGGAGAGAGGTGGCGGCGCTGGGAAAAAGAGGAACGAGCGACTTGGCTAGGGTTCGGCCGGCTGGGTTGGAGGAGGTGTTGGGCCAGAGGGAGAGATGGGCCAGGAGGCTGAGGCCTGGGCCGCGGCGGTTGGCTGAGACTGGGCTCCTTCTGCCTATATTTTCTGCCATCTCCCAATTACAGATAAATAGCCAAGAAGAAGACAAAAAAATGAGAAGAAGGAGGGGGTCAACATTTTAAAAGAAAAGAGGCCATGAATAGGAAAAAATAAATGCTGGAACATTTTTGTAAGGCTTCAATGAATATTTCCAACCCACCAAAAATGGTTCCAACAAATAGGGGAAGTGCAAACTAAAATATTTAGCTTGCCTTAAGGAGTTTGAAAAGAGTCTAGGCTTTAGGAGGAGCCTCGATAAAAGGGAAAAAAATAATAGAGACGGTTTGGCGAAGAGACTTGAAGCAAAAGAGGTCTGGAGAATAAATGCACGTGTGTTATGGTTACTTCCAACCAAATGGAATATTTATTATATAGCTCCATAATACTAGGAGAATATGTTATAAAGAGAAGTCACACTTCCCTCGATTTAAATGGACTGAAGGTCCACACAATTTATTTAAGTTGAGATGCAAAAGATTAATGACATGATGGCATGATGACATGATGCAATGCAAAAATAAATAACACAAGCACAATGAAACACACGGGAGAATCCGGAACATCTGGAATCTTCTGGAATCTTCTGGGACGTCGGTCTTCGGGCGTCACAACTCTCCCACACTAACAGAGGATCTCGACCCGAGATCCTAGAGATAGCACCGGGTAAAAACGGAAGAAGAAGAGGTAAAACAAAGTTGCTTCTTTGACAAACGAGTGAAACCAAAGAACCTGAGAGGTTGACCAAAATGGAAGAAGAATACAACGGAGATGAACAAAGTTAAGTGCAATCCGTTAGAAAAGAGTAACGAGGAGCATTATGAGAACCTTGCAGGTTGAAAGACATGGAACAAGAGCTTACGAACCAAAAGAAAATGAAACTGCAACGGTATAGCCAAGGAATAAGAATGACAGAATTTGGGCAGCACTCCGTCTGAAAATGGAAGGAATTAACATGAGCTTGAGGAGATGGAATGATACTTGATGAAATCAACAACACATTGCGTCCGAAACAAATGAAAGAGTGGCACAAGGGTAAGAAAGATTCAGGCAGCACTCCGGTTGAAAGAGTTAAAACTTGATAAGATGAGGGAACTTGAATGAAGAATACAACACTCCGGTTAAATGATAAGCAAGGGAAAGAACATGATCTCGATAAAACGATATGATGGTTAAAGAGAGCAATATCACAAGGCCTCCGGAATGAAAGAATAGCATATAAATCAACGAAAGAATTGAATGGAGAAGAAAATGACAACTTCTCCGACGAATGAATTAAAAAATCCTCCTTACGGAGAAGGGTTGAATAGATTTCTTGAAAAAAATCAACAACGAAAACGAATAAGCTTGATGTGGGCTTATGGAAAACATCTCAAAATTAAGAGGTGACAACCAGCCACTAACGGAAACAATTGATTGGATTGAGATCAACAAGGAGACGAAAAACTTATCTCACCGGAATGAAAAATGAAGAACTTGGGTCATTATAAGCACCATAATTAGCAACAATTCTCAAAGAAAGCTTTTAGGTGAGATATAACCCAAATAACTCCAACGAAGAAAAATGACGGGATTAAATATGTCATTCCTGATAACTTGTGAGTCATGAAACATGAAGGGAAAATTGTCAAGAATGACATAACACCATCTCAAACAATAAGGTAGAAAGAATTGCAATTGGAAAGCATGATGAAGAATGCTTGAGCTCCAACAAGAATCTTGATGAAGACTTCAAGGATGAATTAAATGATGAAGAACCAGCATGAAAACTCCGGTAATGAAAGCATGAGAAGTGAAAGATGAAAGAATAAATTCAAGGCCTGCGATGAAATAGATGGAGCTTTGAAATGATAATTGAAATAACTTGGAGCTCCGGAAAACAAGATGAACAACTTAGAACCGAGAATATGATATGATGAACAAGCTCCAGACAAAGAATTAAATCACCTGAAGGAACAAGAATAAGAATTATGTTATGCATCTCCTTCACCAATTTAAATTGATGACAACCAAAGGATTTGGCATACTACTTATTCTCATTGGAAAGAATTAAAGAGAGATCTAGCACAAGCTTGGGTAAATCTTCAACAAACCACCGGTAGGATTATGAAAAGAACAAATGAAATAATACGATAACAAGGAAAGTAAACTTGAACGAACCACCGTAAGAATTGGGAGACGAACGAAGAGACAATAATGAAGAATATTTGGAGGACGAGGTTGAAAACTGAGAACGAAGAAATCTTCTGAAATGATGGCCTTCGGAGGATCACAAAGAAAGAATTCATGAAATGCTTCGGATGGTATAAAAGGATTCCTCACAATTTGAACAATAATGAGGATGGCATGAAGCTAGAATCACAAATCTTCAAGAAGACGGGCCAAGATTTAAGAGAAACACTTCTCCGGTCTCCAAATGTTGAGAGTGAAGACGAGAAATGCCATAAGAATTGTTGAGCACTCCGGAATGAAGAATTAAAAAGGTTGAACCAATGATGAAAAGAATTGAAAGCGACATTGGAGAAGGTATATGACTGATGGAAATCATTCTTACGTCACACTTTGAAAGAATTTGAGAATAACTCCGGAATAAATAGAAGAGTCAGGTAAGATCCTGGGAAAAGACCTGTGGGTTAGGGCCCACTCAGAGAAATCACCATTGGAAAAGATTGCTTAAGAGATATTGCACCGGTTGAATTAAATGGCTTGAGTAAGATAGCAATCCTCAAAATAGCTTGAACGGATTAAGAATGGAATTGTGAATCTTTTGAGATATCTTGAGCTCTCCGGATATGAATAGCAAGAGGAGAATGATTAATTGGGCACCGGAATAAGAAAGCATTATGAAATGAGGAAAAGGATAAGATCAACGCCAAAATCTTGAATTAGATTCACCGGCAGAATTTGAGAACAAAAGAATGATGAACTTGAAGCTCTTGAGCATCATCACGATAAATCACCGGATAAGAACATTGAAGGAAAAGAATGAAGAACCATCACATGAATAAAATGGATATTTCATCTGAGAATTGCTGGTTCCATAAAGAGAAGGGTGGGAGGGTGGGGAAAAACAAAGACAACTTGGTATGAAAGAATACAGACAAATCGTCAGATTTCTCAACGACATCCGTATGGAATAACTTGAAGAGAAGGCACACCGGTTGAAAAGGATTAACATGAAGATCTTGATGGTCAAGAAGAATTAGCACTCCCATAGAAATATGAGAACACCGATTAAGAAAGGTATGGAATCAACATTTGACATCGAAGCAACTCGAATACCAGAATCAAAACAAGAACAAAAGATAGATATGCAACATGATCTTCACAATATCATCCGAACAGAGAATTGAACGGATGAATTCCGCAGGTACATCAACTTGTCGAGAAGCCACTTGGAAGAACAAAAGATAAATAAAAAGAAACAAGGAACAGATAGAACAAATACAAGATAGAAGCTTCGTTCGACAAATTCGTGCTGAAAGCTCATGGAACGTGTTACAAAAGGGTTTTGCAATCCCCGGATCAGCATAGCCAAGGACCCTTTAAGATGCAACTCCCGATCAGAACAAGTCCATAAAACCACTTCACTCAATGTAGAACCCCGAACTTCATATCATGCATTCGTTGGAAGAATGCCTAGAACTACTAGATGAACCCACCTATTAATTTCCGAAAGTTTCCATTTATGCAATCAGGTGTTGGGGATACAGGGGAAGCACCGCGCAATCAACTCTAAACCTACATCCAGCTGTATCCATCCTTCAACACATAACCAGTTGTTTCCGGAAACCGTTTACCTCGGACCTTCGAAACGCATCCACTATACAAGCTATGGCAATACTCCCGAACTACCTCCCCAGTACTGGGTGATGTCGGGGTTATCTTGCCACTAACCGCATAGGAGAGTTTTCGATGTCGGCCGTCTTAAGTATTCTAGTACTGCCGCGATGGATTTGTGACGACAACACCTCGGAGCTCAACTCCTCGGGACACTGCCACAACCCCTAATGACAGGAGGCATCGAGAACAATGTTCTCGTCACAAAGACATCGAAACAATCCAAACAATACTCGCATGATCCTAAAAAAAATTGGTGCATTTTGAGAGTAGAAGAGACAAGAGTAATCGTCAGGAGTCCTCACCAGAGTGAAAAGAGATGAGGAGCAAAGAAATCCTACTCTCCGATATATATATAGGACTCAAAACATTTTAAAGTGTGTGTCTAGACTCAACCGTCAACGATTCGATCAATCAGTGGGGGCTTCTAGGTCGGAGAAGGCTCTGATACCAACTTGTAATGCCCAGGATGGGACTATACCTCCTACGTGTCGAGGCACGACTTAAAGGTATAAGCCCATCCTAGAATGATCTCAAGTTTGGTATCTTTGCACGACTCATGTAAAAGAGGGGTTAAATTGCAAAAGGAGATAGTTGGCTTACACTCGCCACTTCACACAATACAATACATAAGCAATACATCATTCAAAACATCACAACCCGACTACGGGTGAAGATCAAAAGAAAGATACCAAAACAACATAAAGCCACAGGTCAGGATCGAATCCTAGTAGAAACCACTACTGATCGTCGAAATGAAACAAGCATACAGCCAAACTCTTCATCGAGCTCCCAGTGAAGAACTTGAACCAGCTCCTGCATCAAACTCGGCTGAACCTGCATCTGGTGTTGTAGTATCTGTGAGCCACGAGGACTCAGCAATCCCATAACCATGGGTATCAAGACTAGCAAAGCTTTAAGGGTAGGAGGAGGTAAAGTGGTGAAGGTTGCAGCAGCGGCTAAGCATAATATGGTGGCTAGCTTACGAGTACCAGAATAAGATGAGCATCTACGCAAACGGTCGCAAAAGTGGTGATCGCTAAAGATCCTAACTACATATGAGTCAAACATAACCCCACCGTGTTCTCTTCTCAAAGTGAAAAGAGACAGTCACGGTTACTCACACAGTTGTGCGTTTTACTTCGGATCATCTGTCAAGTTTTCTACAACCGGACATTAACAAATTCCAATCTGCCACATAACCGCGGGCACGGCTTTCGAAAGATCATAACCCTGCAGGGGTGTCCCAACTTAGCCCATCACAAGCTCTCACGATTAGCTGAAGTGATAAATATAATATCATCACCCCTTATCTTAGGGAAAATCCGATCAGGCTCGGCATCCCGGTAGCACAAGTCATTTCGACAATGGTAAAAACAAGTCCAGCAAGACCTCCTGGTGTGTCGACACCCTGATAGTAGCCGCGCGTATCTAGTCTCAGGACACGACCGGATGGGCGATGCTACAGGTATACCAGATACCTTGGGTTTCCCCAAGGCGGCCCCGCAGGCTCCCCGTTTGGGACCAACACCATCAGCACTGGCCCCCCTGCTATGTAGAATTAAGAAACCTCGAGGACGCGACCCCCTATGCAAATTTAATTAATTAATTAAGTTGTTATTATGAGGCAAATTAAAAACCAATGTTGGGCCTTGCTGGAGGAGTTTTATTCAAAGTCGAACTGTCAAGGGGTCCCCATCCACCCATCGTGTAAGGAACGCAAAATCAAGGAACATAATGCCGGTTTATCGGCGCCTAAGGTGGCATGAGTGGAACAAAACACCGAGCAAAAGGCCAAGCCTTCCACCCATGCCCAGTATATAGGTGTGTTAATAATAATTATAGATATTGTGATATATCAACAACAAGTTCCCACCTGGAACGATCTTCATCTTCACCTGCAACTAACAACGCTATAAGAGGGGCTGAGCAAGCGGGTAACATGGCCAAACAGTGGTTTTGCTAGGAAGGTGTCAAAGTTAGAGGTTTCATGGCAACAAGGAAAGGCTGACATAAAAGATGGGTAGCGCGACATGTAACGATAGCATCGAGACAACTAAGAATGGCAATGGTAGTAAAGGTATCCAAGGGTATGATCATCTTGCCTGGGATACCACAAGGGAGAAGAACAAGTCCACGAAGTAGACGAGAAGAAGCCTCACAACTCCGGAACGAAACCGAAGCTAGCAAGAGAAGCAACCGAAAAGAAGCAGACAACACGGTAAACACACAAGCATAAACATGGCATGATGCACAAGCAAGCATGATGCATGTCGAGTTTAATTATGCATGGCATGGCAAAATGCACAAACAAAACTACAAGTTAAGTGGAGCTCAATATGCAACGAGTTGCATATTGACGAAACACCACATTTTAATTATTTAATTGACTCTCGTTTATTTACAAGACAAGATTAAATGTTTTTAACATGGCAAGAGGTGAAGCATAATAAAATTACACTATTTAGGCATTTTAAATGAGGCCGGAAATGACAACAACAAATTCCGGAAAATCCCCATGAGCATGTTTAGCAATTATTAAAGAAACAACAATTCACACATATAATGTTTTTAACATGATGCGGATGACATGATCAAGTTTTATGCAATTATATTAAAAGTTGACATGAAGAAGATATGAAGCATTGTCACCGTGGTGGAAGGAAAGGGTGCCACGGCAACGATCCGAAAATGATGCAACGGCATCATATCGGTTCCGGTAACTCGTTGAGAGTCCGGTGCAAAAGATAACGAGAGCGTGAGCGAGTCGAACAAGATGGAAGTGGGTTGATCCCGTCACCGGGTTTCCACGAGTCGGCGACGAGGCAACCGAGGAACATGACAAAAGGTCGAAACGGGCACGGTGCACACAAGGAAAAACATCTCATACAACACCTGCATTCGTTCACGGGCATCGTCTCGGGGTTATACCTTCGGAACAATCGTTCACGGGGCGGTTCGAGTCATAGGGGAAGTAGGCGTTCTCGCGGGTCGTAGAGGAAGTAGTGGTACACGGTCGAAGAGGAAGTAGTTGTTCACGGGTCTTCGGCGACGGTAGACGTTCACGTTACGTGTCGTGGTACTTGCGACGTCGTGTAGTTGTTCACGCACGTAGATGTTCATGTCATCGTAGCCGTTCGGTCGTCGTGGTACTTGGTCGTAGGGGTACTTGTCGGGTCATGTAGAGGTACTTGGTGTCCGTCGTGGTACTTGTCGCATCTACCAAGCGTAGTCGTTCGGGCGTCGAGTTCGTAGATGTACTTGGCGCATCCATCGTTTCCGGGCGACGGTAGTGGTACATGTTCGCGTCTTCCCGTAGATGTTCGGGTCATCGTCTCGCGTCGATCTTGCCGGTCTTGGACACACCGGAAGGAGCACTTGGCAAAAAAACAGCAACATAACAAGGCGGTCCAACTTGGAGCAGCAAAGGTCCTGGCAGCGGCAACTTGGCGAGGAAGAGGCCACGGCGTAGCACGGGAGCCGGTGGCCGGACGCGATGGAGGCAGGACGTGGTGGCGCTGGACGAGGGAAGGACGGGCTGCGGGTCGCAGGGGCTGCACGAGGGGGGGCTGCTGCTGCGTCAGGGGCCCGACCTTGGCGCATGGAGGAGCCGGAGGACGGGCGGCCGCGGGCACGCTGGAGGGAGAATGCCACGGCGAGGCTGAGACGAAGGGAGGCCGTCGGGGCTCGCCTTGGCGCTCGGCGATGCGGAGAGACGCTCCTGGCCGCGGGGCTCCGGCGCGGTCCGGGCTCGTGGCCGCGGGCTGCTGGGGTGCGGCGCTCGAGGCCTGGAGGCCGGGGCCGCTGCGCCTCGCGAGGCGCACTGGAGGCGACGCGGTGAAGGGGCGCGAGCGGCCTAGGCTAGACGGTGGGCGGCGAAGGTGGAGGGCCTGGTCGAGGAGATGGAGGAGACCCGCAGGGATCGGGCAGAGCTGGGGGATCGAGGCGCTGAGAAAAGGGGATCGAGGGGAAGGGGAGGAACGAGGAGAGAGGTGGCGGCGCTGGGAAAAAGAGGAACGAGCGACTTGGCTAGGGTTCGGCCGGCTGGGTTGGAGGAGGTGTTGGGCCAGAGGGAGAGATGGGCCAGGAGGCTGAGGCCTGGGCCGCGGCGGTTGGCTGAGACTGGGCCCCTTCTGCCTATATTTTCTGCCATCTCCCAATTACAGATAAAAAGCCAAGAAGAAGACAAAAAATGAGAAGAAGGAGGGGGTCAACATTTTAAAAGAAAAGAGGCCATGAATAGGAAAAAATAAATGCTGGAACATTTTTGTAAGACTTCAATGAATATTTCCAACCCACCAAAAATGGTTCCAACAAATAGGGGAAGTGCAAACTAAAATATTTAGCTTGCCTTAAGGAGTTTGAAAAGAGTCTAGGCTTTAGGAGGAGCCTCGATAAAAGGGAAAAAAATAATAGAGACGGTTTGGCGGAGAGACTTGAAGCAAAAGAGGTCTGGAGAATAAATGCACGTGTGTTATGGTTACTTCCAACCAAATGGAATATTTATTATATAGCTCCATAATACTAGGAGAATATGTTATAAAGAGAAGTCACACTTCCCTCGATTTGAATGGACCGAAGGTCCACACAATTTATTTAAGTTGAGATGCAAAAGATTAATGACATGATGGCATGATGACATGATGCAATGCAAAAATAAATAACACAAGCACAATGAAACACACAGGAGAATCCGGAACATCTGGAATCTTCTGGAATCTTCTGGGACGTCGGTCTTCGGGCGTCACAAAAGTAACAAGTATCTTGCTTCTGGCAGCCTCCGTCTTGTAGAAGTAGAATAGAATAGAAGGTAAGTTCACCAAGTAACATCGTATAGCATAATCCTACCCGGCGATCCTTCCCTCGTCGCCTTGTGGGAAAGCGATCACCGGGTTATATCTGGCACTTGAAAGGGTGTGTTTTATTAAGTATCCGGTTCTAGTTGTAATGAGGTCGGAGTACAACTCCGGGTCATCCTTTTACCGAGGGACACGGCTATTCGAATAGATTAACTTCCCTCCAGGGGTGCACCACATTACCCAGCACGCTCGATACCATTTGGTCGGACACACTTTCCTGGGTCATGTCCGGCCTCGAAAGATAAACACGTCGCAGCCCTACCTAAGCACAACAGAGAGGTCAGCACGCCGGTCTAAGTCCTAAGCGCGCAGGGGTTTGGGCCCATCGCCCATAACACACGTGCACATTGCATAAGCGGCCGGTGAGCAGACCTAGCAACCTCCATTACTAAGGAAGTTACGTTACGCGGTCCAACCCGGCGCACGCAGCGAAGTCGCTAACGTCAAGAAGGCTTCGGTTGATACCACGACGTCGAGAGCCCATATCTAATCCCATGTAGCTGGTTAGTGCGTATAGGCCAGCGGCCAGACTCAGATCAAATATCCAAACTTGTTAAGCATGTTATTATGAAATAATCACGGACAACGGCCAGGACCAGGCTACCTCTCGACTGGGTGTCTCAACCTGCCGTGTCGCTCCGCCACAAAGATCCAATCGGAGGCCGTCAGGAACCCAGGCCCACCGCTACCTGGATGGAGCCACCTGTCCTTTCAGCCCCCACATTAGAATCACTTGCGGGTACTCAACGAGCCAACCCTACTTTAGTCACATCATGTGTCATGTAAAGTATGTATATAATATATACCCGTGATCAGGCCAACTCCACCGCGTGACCCAAATCGACCTCAAATCGTCTGTTTGTGTCCGTTTGGGGTAAAACGGACAAACCGAACGACCCAACGCATGGGAGCATACGGACGTTTCGTCTGGCCTGTGTTCGCTTTTGCCCGACTTCCAGACCAAAGTTGCTCTCGGTTTGGAGTGAAAGTGGACAGAAAGTGGACGTCTTCACGTCCTCGTCGTCCATCTATGTCCGCCCCGACCCCACCCATCACTCTCTCTATTTCTGTACCTGGCCCACCACGTGCACCCACCACCACAATGCCTGGGGTGAAAATGGGGTAGCAGCGTTGGTGCAACGAGTTTGTTCGGCCTCTGTTCGGCATTTGTTCTCCCTATTTCTACCCCATACAGACAAAATCCGGACAAAATGGGTATAGATTTTGGGTCGTGCGGTGGAGTTGGCCTCACCACCCGAAGTGGTCAAGGCCCGATAGTATAGCATGGCAGACGGACAAGGATGTGGGGCCACTGATGGAATACTAGCATCCTATACTAAGCATTAGGATAGCAGGTACAGGTATCAACAGTTGTAGTAACAATGACAGGCTATGCATCAGAATAGGAGCTATTGAATCATCAACAGTAGCAAATCTAATGCAAGAATAAGAGAGCAGAGAATGGGCGATATCTAGTGATCAAGGGGGGTTGGCTTGCCTGGAAGCTATGTTGCACACAAAGAAGGGTTGTCGGTGACATAGTCGACCACAATGGCACTGGCAGCGGTCTCGGTCCCGGGTCTATCGGGGAGAAGAAGCGGAAGAAATAATAAATATAAAGCAAACATCGCATCACAAAGCATAACATGGCAATACGCGGTGCTAGGGGTGATCTAACACGGTGCTACGCGATATTGGCGGATGGGGAAAACATACGGGAATGTTTTCCCGAAGTTTGGTATTTTCGGACAGATGAAACGGAGGGGGACAGTTGCATGTTCTCTATGCTTGGGATGTGTGGCGGACGAACGAACCGCGTATTTAGATTCGTCTCATCGTTTTGAGTAACTTTCATGTACAAAACTTTTCAATCGGAGTTACAGATTATTTTCTATCAAATTACAAGTTTTATTGCATTTCTGGATTTTTTGCATTATTATAAATTCAAAAAATTTAAATAGGTAAATGCTAGATGCCACCGAAGGTAGTACCGAGTAGAAGGGCAAAGAGGGGCTGACAGGTGGGATAGAGGGCCCAATTGACCCAGTCAAACATTTGACTGGTCACCCCAGTGAATAGTGCACATGGACCCCGCGTGTCATAGACTGAAATTTTATTATGGATTTATTTAGACTACTAGTTAAGTGGGGCCCGTATGTACCTGTGCCATTATAGGATAACCTAACCACTAATTAACCTACCTAATCTAAACTAAGAGGCCGGCCTCCTACATAGAGACAGCCGGCCATGCCCAAGGACACATGGCCAGGGCCACGCACGACACAACAAGTGTCGACTGCCTTAAACACCAGCAACAATGCAACTAGCAGCCGCAGTAGTTGGAAGCAGCCGCGACAGCGCTAGCAACAAGCAGCAGTACAACGGCAGTAGCAGCAGCGATAGCTAGCAACAGCAGAACAACGTTGGCATCAAGCAGCAGCAGCGTATGCGTGCGGGGGCAGCGGCTCGCGAACAATAGCAGTTCAGCAGCGAGCAGCGCAGGCACGACGAGCAGCTAGCGAGGGCGCGCGAGGGAGGCAACATGGGAGTGGCCGTGCGAGGCAGACGCACGCGCAGGCACACGCGGGCTACAGGGACACGGTCAGGAGAGGTTGTGCGCGCGGGGACACGGAGGTCCGGCCATAGCGGCCACGGGCGGGCGCAGTTCAACGGCGCTAAATCGAGGGGGAGAGGGGGAAATCGGGAGAGATGCTCATCGTGAGCTCGACAGAGAGGTCGGGGCGGCCGGAGGTGGACTGAGGTGGAGGCAATTGGCGATGGATGCCAGTGATGTATGCGTCGCAGCCGAGGTCGATGGGGAGCGTTTAGGATGGTTCCGCTCGATTTGGTGCTTAGAACGGATGAAGTCGACCGCGGCGATTCTCCTAGACGTCTTGGCGCCACGAGGGGAGGACGATGGCCGCGACTACCGCGATGATGAGCACGGTCACCGAGACGAACTCCAATCTTGATTTGTAGCAGATGAGGAGGGGGCGAGCGAGGGGATTAGGGAGAGGCTAAGGCTGACCAGACGAGGGGGAGCTTTAAAGGGCGCCGAAGTCGCCTGGATGCGTGCAGTGTTGCCATCCACACCATGGACGCTCCCTCTGCGTCCACGGGGTGGGGGAACAGGGGAAGTGGAACGAGGGGGGTTAGGTGGGCCGGCCTCGCAGCTTCGGCCATTTGGGCCAACTGTCCCGAGGGGTGGTCTGGCCTCCCCCCCCCCCCCCCCCCCCGTTTGATTCTTTTGCCTTTTCTTTTCCTTTTCATTTTCTTTTAATGTTTTATTTTTAGTTTAGTTTCATTTTAGTTTTACTAGCAAAAGAGCCCGTGCGTTGCGACGGAAGAAAAAATAACACAAGCTCTTGCCCATTGGTGTGAAACTGGCGGTCTACAACGTTGATCCTTAAAAAAATGATTATATACCACTTTCATATATATGCATGTAACATTGGTCTATAAAGTTTTTTAATTGATTAAATATATACCACTTTCATATATTTCACAAAGAATTGAGAAAAATATTATTGGATTTGGATCAAAATCAACTACTTTTGTTTTCCAGGAAAAAACTTCCTTCAAAATATAAAAAATTACCTGTGCACATGATAATCAAGCAAATCTTTGTATAAACTTCTGCAAAATTAAATCATTAAAATTACTCATCAAGATGCACGATGCAATCCCAAGCAGCAAATGTAATACAAATTTGTATAACTTGCTTGACATAAGTTCATTGGCCGGCCCGACAATATTTTTTGTTGATCTCATACTGGGGTCCTACCATGTCTTGCATATTCCAGAATTGGACAGACCTGAGGATGGCTAGGGGTTGGCGGGTGGACCCCTTCTCGGTTCCTTGTGAAACTACGTTAATCTCCTAACACATGTACCCTTCGAGCCATCTTGAGCTTTGTGTGTATGTCTCTCGGTGTAAAAATTAAAGTGATATATCACATTCATAGTTAGGCTCAAAAGTTGTATCTGTAAAACAACTAAGTTCTATATATAGTCCGGTAGCACGATGGTACAACCAGATTTGCAGGACGAACCAGTGGACACTAACCTAATTCCGGCGTCCTGGAAAAAGCCATGACGGTGACCAAAGTCTGGCTCCGGTTCAGTTACAAAAAAAGTCCGGCTCGGGCCGTGCATGCACGCATGTGTGCCGAGTGACTCGCTGAGGGTTTGAGCTTTGAGCATGAGCAGCACATGACGATCCCATATCTTTCATTCCTTAAATTCGGCTACAGTACCGTGAAACAGCATACACTGTTGCTGACCCCTGAGGAGCAGTAAATCGTCAACTGCCCACCACACCTAACCAAAATAATAATTCGTGCTGCATTGTAGCCTCCAATATTTTATTGTCTTGCCCCATCACCACCACCACCACATGTCTTTCATGTCAAACCTTCTCATCTCTTCTCCTCCCCTCCTCCGATCCACGCATGAGGATACTACGTACGTATATAACTGTATATACAATCTCCACTCTAGCCGGCCACCTCACTATCGCCGCCCTGTGATGCTTTTTGCGAGGATTGTTTTTTTTTCCTTTCCAGGATCTCGAAGGGGATCCTTGGTGTTCTTGGCTAGCGAGGAAAGAGGCGGCCTTGCTGGTTCTGGATCCTTCGTCATTCGCGTTCTTGGTTGTCAATTTTTGCTTGGATTCAGCCTAGGCCACTTCCACAGAAATCATCTCTTGTTTCCTTTTTCTCCTAATAAGAAGGCTAGTCTTTTCATCAGCTGCTGCCTGGCCCTGCCTTCAAAAAGAGAAAACAAAAGTGCCCGTGCATTTGACTAATTTGTTCGCTCTCGATCGACTGGATCGAGCGGGAGAGACACATGTTGCCTCATATGCTCTTTGAGTCTCCTTGATCCAGATCAATTGGCAGGAAACCCGATCAATTGGATGGAGACCCTGATGCGTTGACCCAGACCGCCGACTCTCCATATTTCTCCTCCTTCATCTCCACGTGCTCCTCCCGCCTAGCTGCCCCCGCTTGATGTAGCACCTGAGCGCAGCGCCGGCTTTCCGCCATGGCCGCCCCCTGCAAAAAGGATGGCGGGCTGAATAACTCAGAATGTAGGGCCTTTTCTATAAGAACGAAACGTTTTCTCAGATTAACCACCTAAAAAGGACTGCGGGTTGAATCCTCAAAAACAGAGGGGCTTTTCTGCGAAAATGCCAATGACGTACGGCAGAAACACTCCGTGCTTTATTATTAGGTAGAGATAAAATATAAATACAACTGCTAAATTAGTGTTATAACTTATTCCACTGCCACAAAAAGTTTGTCACCTAAATAAACTAGTTTGCATTATTATAATTTTTGAAACACATTTAATTAATTGTTATAGCTGTTGTTTTAATTTTGTTAGAGCCTTTAATTACTTTATAGAAATGTGGATCCTCCACCATAATTACATATGATTTATTTGACACATTTTGAACATTTTAGTTTTAATGTTTGAAAACTGTTGTTGTTTGCCTTTATTTTAAATTTGAATTTGAATCTTTTTGAATTATCACGAGATCGACAACAGTAAGCATGGTGATGTGGCATCATTAGCAGCGAATTACTGTAGCTTAATTATCCGGGCATCACACCCAGGCGCGCCCTGGTGGGTTGTGGTACCCATGTGGGCCCTCTCACTTATCTCTTTAGCCCACATTATCACTTACCTCCGGAAAAAAATCTCCATTGCTCTCTCTCCCGTGTTCTTGAGCTCAAACCCGTGGATTTCGATCTCTTTGCTCGAAGCTCCATTTCCGGAACTGTTTCATGGGATTGTTGCTTGGTATGTGACTCCACCATTTGTCCAATTAGTTTTTGTTTCAGTGGTTTATACTTTGAATAATTAGCTACTCTTGGTGCTGCTGTAGATGGGCTTGCATGTTGAATTCTTAGTGTTCTAAGTAGTTTGAATGCTTGCTATGGCTTCTATGAATCCCTATGAGTAATTGCCACCATTCTTGTGAAGTTTTGTTGAGAAAAAGTTGTGGACTAAAATTTCAGGGTTTTTTTCATAGGGAAAATTGTACGCGGACATTATGAACTTGTTTGGAAGGAGTTCCTCGAGGAGAAGATCCTCGGGAGCATCTACTAGTGACAGTTCTGCTCGCCGATCCTATGTAGAACCGAGTGCAAGTTCTACCCGAGATGCCGCCACCAAAATATGTTTATGGCCTTGTGATGAATTTATGCTACAAATAGGCATCAAGGAGGAATTTGAGCAATATGTTCACAATGCCGGTCTCGGTCCCTACCTTTCAGATAAGTGTGAACAGCGCCAACTTCTCACTGGACCATTTGTCAAAGGGTTTAAATATTTTCCACGTGATTCTAGGGTGTCATTTATGATTTATGATAACCCATTTACTATCCCACTAGAGAACTTTGCTTACCATTGCAAACTTCCTTTTTGGGGTTCACTCGGTGAGCCACCAAAGGCCGAGTTCGAGTCTTTCTTGACTGGCCTTTGTTACAGTGAAAATAGGGGAGTGACACAGGGTAGAATAAAGAGTATACATGTTCCTGCAATTCAATATTTTGTATTATTCAACAGGAAATGTGTAGTAGACAAACAAGATTGTAGTGCACTTTGTGCTCCAGACTTGAGCCTCATACGCACTGCCCTTACCGGTGAAAGAAATTATAACCTTGGGGCAATTGTTGCACATAGACTTCAGCATAATGCTAACAGTGGCTGGTTATATGGTGGAATTTATGCTACACGTTTAGCACGAGGGCTGGGTATTTCACATTTTCCCTTTGACCCTATCCTACGTACTCGGTATTTAGATTTTGGTGCTTTAAAAGACCATAAATTCCTTAGAGGAAAGATTCACAAGTTCATTTATAATCTGTTGTTTAACCAATCACATGTTGTGGACACATATCTGCCTGCGCCTTCTCTTTTTGACTATAACAACAAGGGAAGTTATTTTGTTCTTGAGAGCGAGGCCCAAGCTCATAACGCATCAGTGGTGGCAGCACGGCAGGCTGAGGCATCCACACGGAGAGCCTCCGTGAGCTTCCACGCTGACTACTACCCTCTAGGCTACCGATCGAATACCAAGCGAGGACAAAAGCCTAAGCTTGGGGGATTACGTGTTCCTCATCGACATTACATGTATTTTTACATATCATTCTATTTGTCGGTGCTCACACTTTTTCATTATATCATCCATGCTTAGATTTATTTTCTTGCTTTCTTCTCGTGTGTTTGAAAAACTTTTGAAAAACCAAAAAGATTAGTTGTAGTAATTTACTTTCTATGCATGCTTAGTAGTAGCACTAAAAGTAGAATCCAAAAAGATTTCCTTGCTCTTCTTTTGCTTGTTGGGAGCTTTCCCGTGTAAATAGTTTTTCTAGTTTTTTCTTTTCCTTGATTTGCATGTTCAAGAAAACCAAAACCTCCAAAAATATATCAGTGTGTTTCTCTGAATTTCTTTTCCTTTTATTCGAGTTGTACCGAGGAGAACACCATGATGAAAATGTTGAGTGTCTCTCATATGAATAATTGTTGAACTAATGAAGAGCACATTTTACCTTCTCTTCTCCTGTTGAATAAAATGTTTTGTAGATCCTAGCTTAGTCCACGTCACTCTTGCACTATTATTATTTTCATATCATTCAGTCATGCAAGTGAAAGGCGATAATGACGATATACGATGAACTGGCCGTGGCAAGGAGAAACTGGTATGAACTCGACTTGTTCTGCTTGTGTAAATATGTTTAACCAAGTACCCATGATTCAACCCATTATGATCAAACATGTTTGCCATGACAATTAGAGATTATAGTTTCTCATGCCATGCATAAGTAGCTAGGAGTTAATAATGATTTATCTTGGATATCAACATAGCGTTAAAATGATTGTGATGTAGTATGATGATATGGTATCCTCCTCTGAATGTTCTAGTGGCTTGACTTGGCACATATTTATGCATGTAGTTGAATCAAAACCAATATAGCCTCTATGATATTTATGTTCATGGTGTCCATATCCTACTCATGCGGGTGTCCAATGTTTATTATGCATGATGCATGTTCATGACCATTGTTGCTCTCTAGCTAGCCGCTTCCCAACCTATTTGCTAGCCTTCACCTGTACTAAGCGGGAATACTACTTGTGCATCAAATTCTAAAACTCAAAGTTATTCCAGATGAGTCCACCATACCTACCTATATGCGGTATTACCCTGTCGTCCTAAGTAAGTTTGCATGTGCCACCTCTAAAAACTTCAAATAAATATCATCTTTTGTGTGTCTGAATCGTTCATGGAACGACAGGAGGTGGTCGGTATTTTCCATGCTAAGCGGGTTATTCTCAGGTTGAGTGTTTATTTACTTGCCATTGCACGAGAAAAGGGCGGTGATAGGGATTCCCAATCACAAACTGCAAAAAGAAAAAGCTTACAAATAAACAACAAAAACTCCCAATGGAGTTCAAACATTTACTTTTCTGCTTGGGAACCGCCACTAGCTCGTTTAGCATAGGAGATGTCGATAGTTGATAGTCGTGAAGTGAATGAGAAGGGTGCACCTCTCAAAATATTATTTACCTCTATTTTAAAAACTTGAGCTCTGGCACCTCTGCAAATCACTGCTTCCCTCTACGAAAGGGACTTTCTGTTTTACTTTTATGTTGTGTCATCACCTTCACTAATAAGCGCCAGATCTGAGAGCATTGTTGTCATGCCTATGCATTGTGTGTAGTGAATGTTGGGTGTTAGCATGACTGGATCTTTTCTACCATGAATTACAATGTTTAGCCGCTGCTTGAACTTTGGAGGTGCTCTGCATTTATGTTTTGCGGTCTCAGAAAGGGCTAGCGAGATACCACTATTGTCATATTATATCCTGGTTGTTTTGACAACATGTTGTTGTTTGAGATATCTTGTTATTGCTCAATAGCTGATTATGTCATTGATATGAGTTAATATAATCTTTAAATGTTATTGTTGACCTGGTTAGTTATAATGTTGGCTGAAAACCTAGGTGATGTTTAAGCTTATTTATGCAAACAAGAGCAAAAGAGTTCGAAAAAGTTTTTCTTTCTCACTTTCAGTTTATCAACTGAATTGCTTGAGGACAAGCGAAGGTTTAAGATTGGGGGAGTTGATACGTCTCCAACGTATCTACTTTTCCTCATGCTTTTCCTCTTGTTTTGGAATCTAATTTGCATGATTTCAATGAAACAAACCCCGGACTGACGCAGTTTTCAGCAGAACTACCATGGTGTTGTTTTTGTGCAGAAATAAAAGTTCTTGGAATGAAACAAAACTTTGCGAGGATTTTTTATGGAATAAAAGAAAGTTACTGGAGCCAAGACCCATCAGAGAGGGGCCCCTGGGTGGGCACAACCCACCAGGGCGCGCCCCCCTCTCCTGGCGCACCCAGGTGGGTTGTACCCACCTGGTGGCCCCGTAGACGACAACCATGACCCTATAAATTCCTATTTTTGGAGAAAAAATCAGGGAGAAAGAATTATCACGATCCACGAGACGGAGCCGCCGTCACCTCCTGTTCTTCGTCGGGAGGCCAGATCTGGAGTCCGTTTGGGGCTCCGGAGAGGGGGATCTTCATTCTTTGTCGTCACCAAACCTTCTCCATCACCAATTCCATGATGCTCCCCACCGGGAGTGAGTAATTCCTTCGTAGGATCGCTGGTCGGTGAGGAGTTGGATGAGATTCATCATGTAATCGAGTTAGTTTTGTTAGGGCCCGACCCCTAGTATCCACTATGTTCCTAGATTGATGTTGCTATGACTTTGCTATGCTTAATGCTTGTCACTTTGGGCCTGGGTGCCATGAACTCAGATCTTAACCGTTTATGATATTATCATTATATTCATGTTTTAGATCCGATCTTGCAAGTTGTAGTCACCTACTATGTGTTATGATCCGGCAACCCCGGAGTGACAATAATCGGAACCACTCCCGGTGGTGACCGTAGTTTGAAGAGTTCATGTATTCACTATGTGTTAATTCTTTGTTCCGGTTCTCTATTAAAAGGAGGCCTTAATATCCCTTAGTTTCCAATATGGGCCTCGCTGCCACGAGATGGTAGGACAAAAGATGTCATGCAAGTTCTTTTAATAAAGCATGTATGACTATTTACGGAATACGTGTCTACATTATATTGATGAACTGGAGCTAGTGTCGTATTACCCTAGGTTATAACTGTCATATGATGAATATCATCCAACAAATCACCGATCCAATGCCTACGAATTTGTCCTATATTGATCTTGCTAAGTTACTATTGTTGCTGCTACTGTTACACTTGCTACAAAATTACCGCTATCACTGTTACTGTTACTATTGTTGTTGTCACTACTATCAAAACTATCAAACTACTTTGCTAATGATCACTTTGCTGCAGATAATTAATCTCCAGGTGTGGCTGAATTGACAACTCAGCTGCTAATACCTTCAAATATTGTTTGGCTCCTCTTGTGTCGAATCTATAAATTTGGGCTAAATACTCTACCCTCGAAAACTGTTGCAATCCCCTAGTTATCAATCCCGTCTCCAAAAAATGTACACATGTAGTTGACTTTTTTAGTCAATGTTACACTTGCTTTATTAGGAAACATTGAACAGGTAACTGACTTATGGATCATTAACGCAAAAAATGCACACGGGACGACATTGAAACCGTGTGATTTGGGATCTAATAATTCTTATGTCTATAAGCATTAAAGCCCTCAAAGGATACGCTTACCAACATTGTACGTTAATAATATACAGTACCAAGTAAAAGTACTACTAGTAATTTGCTCTAAAACTAGTATGTGGTACTGGTAGATGCTCGTAATTAATTATACAAACTTTCGGGCGACACAGGCACTAACTACTTCTCACATGCTGGCATCGAGGCATGTTGGCTAGACGCCATCATTCTTATTCCCGACCTTTTCGACAGGGCCCACCGTGCTTTGATCTTCGCCGAGCTGTCCTTAGCACCGCCCGCGGCCTCTTCATTGTTTCGGCGCCGGGACTCTCTTTTCTTAACTGCTTTTTGCCTTTTCCGCTCCTTCTGTGCGGCTTTGGCCATCTCTAGATCCACCGCCCATTCGGCCATGGCAGCATCAAAGTTCGCCCACGTACTTCTGTGGCCGCCGGCGGTGATGAACTCGGCGCGGCGGGATGCCATCGCTTCCTTACCAGTTACTTTGCGGTGCGGTGCCATGAACGACGCTTGGAGAGAGCTCTCGGGTGGAGTGGTCAGACGGTCGTACAGTGTGGTGGTTTTTAAGCACTCAAGGACAAACGTCAAAGGAAATTTTCCTTCCCTTACAATCTTGGTCATTCATTCTCGCACACGGTTCATCTCCGTCGCCTCCAAAAACAGTGTGTGTTGAGCCGATTGTGTGTTGCATTATGATTGGCCGGAACCCCAGCCACGCAGATTGCGCGTGTGCATTGTAGGACGCGCGGCGATCGAACGGCAATCCACGCCCCTCTCATCACACCCGTGCAGTTGTAGCTGGATTGGATTTATCTACGCTAAATGCCTAGAAAATGCACATAATCCCCTAAATATGGTAAATGAGCCCGAAAAAAGTGCCAAATTTGAACAAGGTGATTTGCAGGGGTGTATGTTCATTTTAGAAAAAACTCAATGACAAAAAACCGAAAGAATTTGGATTCGCCTTCAATCTTGGTGATTTCGCTCCCGAAATCATGGAACTTACTCGGTGATGGTTCGATTTATGAAGGGCATGCCTGACGACATAAGATAAACCTTCTCAATTTTTCACCAGGGCACGGTGAGGCCATACCATGGCACCATGAATGGCGTCATGTTTTTCAAGCATGTATTTAATTTTTCTATAGTTGAAAACCCAATAAACGAGATGTTTGTGGTTGACTATTGCCACAATTTCCTTGAAATCTCTGCCCATTCCTTGTAAAAGGCATGAGAATTTACTAAATATCAAGAGCATGGTTTTCCAGACCGTTCTTATGCACCTTTTCATGCACTGAAATTGAATGCATTAATGGTTGGAAAATGCACATAATCCCCTAAATATGTCAAATGATCTCGGAAAAGTGACAAACTTGACCGTGGTGATTAGCAGGTTGTGTGTTCATCATATAACAATACTCAAAGACATTCACCTTCAATCTTGGCGATTTCCCTCTCGAAACCATGGAACCTCCTCAGTGATTCTTCAATTTATGAAGAGCGTGCATGATGATATGTCTTTGTCATATCTATAATTTTTTATTGTTTCATGCCAATATTCTACAACTTTCATATACTTTTGGCAACTTTTTATACTATTTTTGGGACTAACATATTGTTTCAGCACCCAGTGCCAGTTCATGTTTGTTGCATGTTTTTTTGTTTTGAAGAATATCCATATCAAATGGAGTCCAAACGCGATAAAAACTTACGGAGACATTTTTGGAATATATGTGATTTTTGGGAAAAAGAATCAGCACGAGACGATGCCCGAGGGGGCCACAAGGCAGGGGCACACCCCAGGGGTAGAGCGCGCCCTGGACCCTTGTGGCCACCCCGTAAGGAGGTTGGTGCCCTTCTTCGGTCGCAAGAAAGCTAATATCAAGATAAAAATCATGTTAAAATTTCAGCCCAATCGGAGTTACGGATCTCCGGGAATAAAAGAAATGGTGGAAGGTCGGAATCTGGGAGCGCAAAAATAGAAGGAAACAGAGAGATAGAGCCAATCTCGGAGGGTCTCTCGCCCCTCCCATGCCATGTAAGCCAAGGACCATAGGGGAAACCCTCCTCTCGTCTAGGGGGGGGGTAAAGGAATAAGAAGAAGAAGAAGAAGAAGAAGGGGGGCTCTCTCCCCCTCTCTCCCGGTGTCGCCGGAATGCCGCCGGGGCAATCATCGTGACGACAATCTACACCAACAACTTCGCCACCGTCATCACCAACTCTATCCCCCTTTATGCAGCGGTTCAAAACCTCTTCTCCCCACTGCAATCTCTACTTAAACATGGTGATAAACGCTATATATTATTTCCCAATGATGTATGGCTATCCTATGATGTTTATGTAGATCCGTTTTGTCCTATGGGTTAACTGATGGTTGTGATTGGTTTGAGTTGCATGTTTTATTATTGGTGTTCTCCTATGGTGCTCTTCGTGTTGCGCAAGCATGAGGGATCCCCGATGTAGGGTGTTGCAATATGTTCATGGTTTGCTTATTGTCCGCGCTGCGTGAGTGATAAAAACACAAACACGGATAAGTGGGTTATGGCGTATGGGAATAAAGAGGACTTAATACTTTAATGCTATGGTTGTATTTTACCTTAATAATCTTTAGTATTTACGGATGTTTGCTAGAGTTCCAATCATAATTGCATATTATCCAAGTAGAGAAAGTATGTTAGCTTATGCCTCTCCCTCATATAAAATTGCAATAACGATTACCTGTCAAGTTATCAATTTCCTAGGGACAAATAACTTTCTTGTGTGACAAAACCTCTCTACTAAAACTAATTTAGTTGCTTCTTGATGACCCACAAGTATATGGTATCAATTGTAGCCTTTTTGATAAGAAAGAGTGTCGAAACCAATGAGGAGAAGAAGGAAATGACAAGTGGTTTCCAGCAAGGTAATGTCTGCAAGTGCTGAAATTGTAAGTAACAAAGTAGTTTGATAGCAAGATAATTTGTAACGAGCAAGTAACGATAGTAGTAACAAAAATGCGGCAAGGTAGCTCAATCCTTTTGAGGCAAAGGACAGACCACAACGGTCTCTTATATTAAGCAAAGCGTTCTTGAGGGTACACGAGAATTTCATCTAGTCACTTTCATCATGTTAATTCGATTCATGTTTGCTACTTTGATAATTTGGTATGTGGGTGGACCGGTGCTTAGTTGATGTTCTTACTTGAATAAACCTCCTACTTATGATTAATCCCCTCGCAAGCATCCGCAACTACGAGAAAAGTATTAAGAATAAATTCTAACCATAGCATTAAACTTTTGGATCCAATCAGTCCCTTACAGAATAGCGCATAAACTAGGGTTTAAGCTTCTGTCACTCTCGCAACCCATCATCTAATAAATACTCCACAATGCATTCCCTTAGGCCCAAATACGGTGAAGTGTCAGGTAGTCGACATTCACATGACACCACTAAGGGAATCACAACATACATACTATCAAAATATCGAACACATATCAAGTTCACATGATTACTTGCAACATGATTTTCCCGTGACCTCAAGAACAAAGTAACTACTCACAAATAATAATCATGCTCAAGATCAGAGGGGTATTAAATAGCATAATGAATCTGAACATATAATCTTCCACCAAATAAACCATATAGTAATCAACACTACTAGTCACCCACAAGCACCAATCTATAGTTCCGGTACATAGATTGAACACAACAGATGAACTAGGGTTTGAGAGGAGATGGTGTTGTTGAATATGTTGATGGAGATTGCCCTCCCCAAGATGGGATAGTTGTTGGTGATGATGATGACGATGATTTCCCCCTCCGGGAGGGAAGTTCCCCCAGCGGAATCGCTCCGCCGGAGGGTAAAAGTGCTCCTGCCCAAGTTCTGCCTCGAGACGGTGGCCATGATGGCCTGGCTTATTAGGGATGATAGACTACTCATCTCAATATGGAATTCCTTCTTTTCTGAGAGCCCATTCGGATAGAACTCCAAAGTTAAGCGTGCTCAGCTTGGAGTAGTTTCAGGATGGGTGACCGTATGGGAAGTTGCTCCCGGGTGCGCACAAGTGAGGACAAAGTGCGCAGAAAAGACTAATATTGATATGTGAGGCCAGTCTAGATCCCGCCAGGAGTAACGACCACCGGCGGGTGTGTACGGGGCGTTACAAGTTGGTATCAGAGCCGACCCTCGCAGTTACACGGATGTTTGCGGACAATTTGCAGTCATGTTGTGCATGACGTTTCTGACCCGTCGTGGCACACGGCATGGCACATGTGCTGTCCTGGAAGCACAAACGGTTGTGCCAAGAGGGAACGTTGCCGTGGCCCGACGAGGACGTCGGTTCCTCTGAGTGAGGGTGTATGTGATGGCCTGGCTTATTAGGGATGATAGACTACTCATATCAATAAGGAATTCCTTCTTTTCCGGGAGCCCATTCAGAAAGAACTCCAAAGTTAAGCGTGCTCAGCTTGGAGTAGTTTCAGGATGGGTGACCAGCTGGGAAGTTGCTCCCGGGTGCGCACGAGTGAGGACAAAGTGCGCAGAAAAGACTAGTATTGATATGTGAGGCCAGTAGAGATCCCGCCAGGAGTAACGACCACCGGCGGGTGTGTCCGGGGCGTTACAGTGGCGCTTCGTCCTGAAAGTCCTCTCCTCATTTTTTCTAGGTCAAAATGTCTTATATACCAACAGATGGGCACCGGTGGTGGGTCGGGCTGAGCACAACCCACCAGGGCGCGCCTGGCCCCCAGGCACACCCTGGTGTCTTGTGCTCACGAGGTGGCCTCCCTCCGGTGGTTATTCGCTCCAGTATTTCTGATTTATTCCATAAAAAGTCCTTGTGAAGTTTCAGCTTGTTGGAGTTGTGCATAATAGGTGGCCTGACGTAGCTTTTCCAGGTCCAGATTTCCAGCTGCCGGAATTCTCCCTCTTTGTGTGTACCTTGCATATTATGAGAGAAAAGGCATTAGAATTACTCCAAAAAGCATTATTATGCATAAAACATCATAAATAACAGTAGGTAAACATGATGCAAAATGGACGTATCAACTCCCCCAAGATTAGACCTCGCTTGTCCTCGAGTGAAAACCGATAACGAAAAACATGTCCACATGCTTAGAGAGAGAGGTGTCGATAAAAACAAAATACGGACATAGAAGCATCATGTAAATTATTATAACAACAACAAACTTTAATGTAAAACTTTTACCATAGACTTCTCATGTATATGTAACAATTCATCACACATTTGAAGTATAAGGAATAAACTCTATTGGAAACCAACAAACTATGCTCTCAGTCAACTTTGCAACTACAATTCACCATCTTTTCAGGAAGGGTCACGTATCGGAGCCTTTAGGTAAGTCCACATACTCAACCATCCTATAGTCTTCTATGATTGTTAAAACTCACCGCATACATATGAGCAAAACATTTCAACCGGACACATAGAAAGATAGGGGCTTATAGTTTCCCCTCCCAACGTATTCACCTTAAGGTGATGCCAACAATAATAACTCATGCTACCCATATTCAACTGGACATATGTGCCTAGATCTTTCTTCACCACATGATGCTTGTCAAAGGAGAAAAATAAAAAGGGATAGAGAGAAAAACTTTAACTCTTGCATATGCCCTTCGCAGAGGGAAGCAAAGGTTGTCATGCGCTTTTTTTTGTATGCTCAACCCCTTAGTGCAAAACAACGTCATGTTATATTGCCCCTTATGATAGCAACCTTTATTATGCAGTCTGTCGCTTTTATTCTTTGCTATCACAAGTTCATACAACGCTCAATTTTCTCTTGCACTAAATGATCTTACACTTTTAGAAGCAATTTTTATTGCCTTGTTGCACCGATGACAACTTACTTGAGGTGTGTTGCTCAATCCCTAGGTAGGTATGGTGGACTCTTGAAGATAAGATTTGGGTTTAAGGGTTTTTGGATTCACAAGTAGTATCTCTACTTCGTGCGGAATGTTTGGCTAGCAAAGATGGGGGGCAAGCACCACATGTTGAAGGATCTATGACATATAACTTCTATGTGAATATGAACAAACATCAATCATTATGTTGTTTTCCTTGTCCAACATCAACAATTTTGGCATATAATATTTTGATGGGGGCTCACAATTACAAAAGATTTCCAGGATAGTGTATTTATATGTGAATCTTATCTTCCCTTCTTAATTCTTTCATGAGTTGCATCATTGACCAATGATATGTTTATCAATCTCTAATAAACTTTTCTACTTATACTTTTCCTTATGTGGTGTCATCACCTACCATAAGATTAGCATATGATCTTTTTCATTAATTTCTTTTCCTTTTTGTTGAAACAGGATAGTAAAGAAAGCAAAAACTCAAACTAAACTTTATTATATATCTTGCACATGATTACAAGGATATATCACTAAGCAAACTCTCAAAAAGAAAGGATACCAAAATAAGATAAGTAAAGGCAAAATATAGTGGAGGTGATACGATACTGGGGCACTTCCCCCAAGCTTGGCGAAAGTCAAGGGGAGTGCACATACCCGATACTCAATTCTCTTTTGGTGATGAAGAAGATGTTGGTGCTGGTGATGAAGCGGTAGCGAGCTTATCCACGGGTTTCCATGGCAGAGGCTCACCGTCATAAGAGGAGGAGTGAGTCTCACGGGTCCTACAACTGGCATCCAAACTCACACCTTTAAACCTCACCTCATATTCAAAGACTTGGTTTTAGAGATCGTAGATTTGGCTTTGGAGGAAGTTGATTTGCTCGTTGAAGGTGAAGACGATGTCCTTCATGGATTTTCCATCCACCCTAAGACCGTGGGTGTAATCCGTGATCATTAGGTGATTGGAATTGAGTCCATGTTCCATCATCCCCTTGCACCGGAAGACCTCCTGCTCCATAGCTTCAAGCCTGGCCTCCATGGTTCCCGTTCCTTTGGGATCTTGCACATCACAGATGTGCATCACCCCCTCATGCATCTGGATAGCCTGAGGGTGCTGCATAACCTCCCGCAAATATGGGTAATGATGTTCTCGACCAACTTGTCCTTGGAGGAGCGTGAAGCGGTCATGGTAGACGGGATCTGTCAAAAAACCGCAAGAAAATAAAACATGAGATTTCTCCATGATACGGTGGTCAATAGGTTTGCGGGGTATATAAAGATTTTTTATCTTGGGAAATAAGAAAACGGAAGAAAAACAGAGTCCGGAAGGTACCCGAGGTGGGCACAACCCATCTGGGTGCGCCCTGGTGTCTTGTGCCCACCAGGGTGACCTTCCCGATAGTTTCTTATTTTCCTAATTTTTGTTATATTTAAAAACAGACAAAAAATATGTTTGTAGGTTTTTCAGAGTCCGTTTACTTACCATATCACGTACCTCCTCTTTTTCACGATTCTAGAGTGTTTCGAAAGGTCTCTTTTATGAGTTTTCTGGTGTCATAGTTTGGATAATATTACTTTCAACATTAATGAGCGTACCTGAGATATAATGTTTTATTCGTTGCCCATTAACAACCTTTGGGTTAGTACCTTCGGCATTATTTATTTTGATAGCTCCAGAACAATAAACCTCCTCGATAACATAGGGTCCTTCCCATTTGGAGAGTAGTTCTCCTGCAAATAATCTGAAATGAGAGTTGTACGAAGAATAAGTTCTCCAACTTTGAACTCACACTTTTGGATTATTTTATCATGCCATCTTTTAAATTTTTCTTTAAATAACTTGGCATTTTCATAAGCTTGGGTTCTCCATTCATCTAATGAGCTAATATCAAATAACCTCTTTTCACCGGCAAGTTTGAAATGATAGTTGAGTTCTTTAATTGCCAACATGATTTATGTTCAAATTCAAGAGGCAAATGACAAGCCTTTCCGTGAACCATTTTATAAGGAGACATACCCATAGGATTTTTGTAGATTGTTCTATAAGCCCAAAGTGCATCATCCAATTTCTTGGACCAATTCTTTTGAGACCTATTGATATTCTTTTGCAATATCATTTTATTTCCCTATTGCTAAGTTCAACTTGACCACTAGACTGAGGAAGATAGGGTGATGCAACTCTATGGTTAACGTCATACTTGGCAAGCATTTTACGGAAAGCACCATGAAGAAAGTTTGAACCACCATCAGTCATTAAATATCTAGGGACTCCAAACCTTGGGAAAATGACTTCCTTAAGCATTTTAATAGAGGTGTTGTGATCAGCACTACTAGTTGGAATAGCTTCTACCCACTTAATAACATAATCAACAGCAACCAAAATATGTGTATACCCATTAGAGGAAGGAAAAGGTCCCATGTAATCAAAACCCCAAACATCAAATGGTTCAACAGCAAGAGAATAATTCATATGCATTTCTTGACGTTTACCGATATTACCTATTCTTTGGCATTCATCACAAGATAAGACAAACTTACGAGCATTCTTGAAGAGAGTAGGCCAACAAAAACTAGATTGCAATACCTTATGAGCAGTTCTGTCTCCCGCATGGTGTCCTCCATAAGCTTCAGAGTGACATTTCTGTAGGATTTGTTCCTATTCATGCTCAGGTACACATTACTCCTTCTTTATAAAGATGTGGTTCATCCCAAAAGTAATGTCTTAAATCATAGAAGAATTTTTTTCTTTTGTTGGTAAATAAAGCTAGGTGGGAAATATTTAGCAACAATATAATTAGCATAGTCAGCATACCAAGGAGTGTTATGAGAAACATTTATTGCAGATAAATGCTCATCATGAAAACTATCATCAATAGGTAGTGGGTCATCAAGCACATTTTCAAGCCTAGACAAGTTCTCAGTTATGGGGTTCTCTGCTCCTTTTCTATTAATGATACGTAAATCAAATTCTTGTAGCAAGAGAACCCATCGAATAAGTCTAGGTTTAGCATCTTTCTTTTCCATAAGATATTTTATAGCAGCATGATCAATGTGAACAATTACTTTTGAATCAACAATGTAAGATCTAAATTTACCACAAGCAAACACCACTTCTCTAAATTCTTTTTCAGTAGTAGCATAATTTCTTTGAGCACTGCCTAGAGTTTTACTAGCATAATGAATAACATTTAGTTTCTTATCAACTCCTTGTCCTAGAACAACACCAACAGCATAATCACTAGCATCACACATAATTTCAAAAGGCAAGTTCCAATCAGGTGGTTGACCAATAGGTGTAGAAATTAAGGCTTTCTTGAGTGTTTCAAAGGCTTCTAAACAATCATCATCAAAAACAAAAGGAATATCCTTTTGAAAAAGACTTGTAAGCGGCCTAGAAATTTTAGGAAAGTCTTTGATAAATCTCCTATAGAAACTAGCATGACCTAGGAAAATACGAATACTTTTGATATCTTTAGGACATGGCACTTTCTCAATTGCATCAACCTTAGATTTGTCCACTTCAATACATCTTTCAGAAATTTTATGGCCCAAAACAATACCTTCATCAACCATAAAGTGACACTTCTCCCAATTCAAGACAAGATTTGTTTGCTCGCATCTCTGCAAAACTTGATCAAGATTTCTTAAACAATCATCAAAAGACTTCCCATAAACGGAAAAGTCATCCATGAAAACCTCAATACTATTTTCACAAAAGTCAGAGAATATAGTAGTCATGCATCTTTGAAAGGTAGCGGGTGCATTTCATAAACCGAAAGGCATACGTCTATAAGCATAAGTTCCAAAAGGACAAGTAAAAGTGGTATTTTCTTGATCAGGGTTAGAAACAGGTATTTGTGAAAAAACAGAATATCCATCAAGGAAGCAAAAATGTGTGTGCTTAGATAATCTTTCTAGCATTTGATCAATAAAAGGCAGAGGGTAATGATCGTTCCTAGTAGCTTTGTTTAATTTTCTAAAATCAGTTACCACTCCATAGCCTATAACAATTCTTTGTGGAATAAGTTCATTCTTATCATTAGGAACAACAGTAATACCTCCTTTCTTAGGGACACAATGAACTGTACTTACCCATCTACTATCAGTTATAGGATAGATTATACCTGCTTCCAGCAGTTTTAATATTTCTGTTCTTACCACTTCTTTCATCTTCGGATTTAACCAACGTTGGTGATCGACAATGGGTTTAGCATCAGGTTCCATATTAATCTTGTGTTGACATAGAGTGGGACTAGTGCCCTTTAAATCATCAAAAGTATATCCAATAGCAGCTCGATGCTTCCTTAGAACTTTCAATAATCTTTCTTCTTCATGTTTTGAAAGGTTAGCACTAATAATAACAGGATATATCTTCTTCTCATCAAGATAAGCATATTTCAAAGTGTCTGGAAACCATTTCAATTCAAACACAGAATCACCTTTAGGCGGAGGAGGACCTCCTAGAGTTTTAATAGGCAAATTGTGTTTAAGCAGAGGACGTTGTTCAATGAAAATATTATCTATTTCATTTATTTCATGCATATGTAAATCATTTTCATGGTCTAGCAGATATTGTTCTAGTGGATCAGAAGGAGGCGCGGCAATAGAAGCAAGAACAATTATTTCATCCTTACTAGGCAATTCTTTTTTATGAGGTTTTCTACTAAACTTGAAAATATTAAACTCATGAGACTCATCACCAAAGCTGACACCGACAGTTTGTTTCTCACAATCTATTTTAGCATTAAACGGTGTTCAAGAAAGGTCTACCAAAGATAATGTGACAAAAATCATCTCGTGGGGAACCGAGAACAAGAAAATCAGTAGGGTATTTTATTTTCCCACACAAGACTTGAACATCACGAAAAATCCCAATTGGTGATATAGTATCTCTATTAGCAAGTTTAGTAGTAACATCTATGTCTTCTATCTCTGCGGGTGCTATGTCATTCATAATTTCTTGGTATAAGGTAAAGGGAATAGCACTCACACTAGCACCTATGTCGCATAAACCATGATAACAGTGATCTCGTTTTTTAACTAAGACAACGGGCATGCCAGCCACAGGTCTATGTTTATCCTTTTTAACGGGTTTGGCAGTTCTAGCAGCTTCTTCACAGAAGTAAATAACATGCCCATCTATATTTTATTCCAAGAGATCCTTAACCATAGCAACACTAGGTTCTACCTTGATGTGTTCATCGGGTTTAGGTGTTCTAATATAAATTTTGTTGACCACAGTTGAGACTTTAGCATGTTCCTTGATCCTAACAGGGAAAGGTGGTTTCTCAATATAAGCAGTAGGAACAACTGGATCAACATTATAAATAATAGTTTCCTCTTTAGCTAGTACTGGTTCTTTAATTTCTTCTTTACTAGGTGGGTGATATTTAAACCACTTCTACTTAGGGAGTTCAACATGAGTAGCAAATGATTCACAAAAGGAGGCTACTATTTCGGAGTCAAGTCCATATTTAGTTCTAAACTTTTCAAAAGCATCGGTATTCACAAAAGATTAAACACAATCGAACTTAAGGTTAATATCTGACTCTTTATCTTCGTCAAGTTCCCAATCTTCAGAGTTGCGTTTAATGCTTTCCAAAAGATCCCACTGGAATTCAATATTCTTCTACATAAAAGAACCAGCACAAGAAGTAACAAGCATGGATCGATCATTATGAGAAAGCCCAACATAAAAATTCTGGATAATAATTTCTCTTGATAGCTCATGATTGGGGCATGAATATAACATTGACTTAAGCATCCCCCAAGCTAGAGCGATACTTTCTCCTTTACGAGGCCAAAAATTATATATATTTAATTCCGATCATGATGAACTAGATGCATAGGATATTTTTTTGGTGAAACTCCAATTTCAATCTATTCCAATTCCAAGATCCAATATCATCGCATAGCCTATACCATGACAATAAAGGGAAAACCTTCATATTAACTTCATCTCCGTGTAAACATGCAAGCTTAAACAATCCACAAATTTCTTCCACATATATCAAGTGTATATCAGGATGTTCGGTTCCATCTCCTGCGTCAGGATTAGCTAGCAGGTGTTCTATCATACCCGAAGGAATTTCATATTCAATATTCTCAGTAGGTGTAGTAAGTTGAGGGGTAACTAATTGTGGTTCTGGTCGAGGAGAAGATACCCCAGACAAACCCCTCAAAGGATTGTTCTACATAGTAACAAGTGACAATAAATTTCAGCACAGTAATAATTTTTCCTTACCAATTTCCACTTACCAAGAGCGCTTCACTCCCCGGCAACAGCGCCAGAAAATAGCCTTGATGACCCACAAGTATATGGGATCAATTGTAGCCTTTTCGATAAGTAAGAGTGTCGAACCCAACGACGATCAGAAGGAAATGGCAAGTGGTTTTCAGCAAGGTAATGTCTGCAAGTGCTGAAATTGTAAGTAACAGAGTAGTTTGATAGCAAGATAATTTGTAACGAGCAAGTAACGATAGTAGTAAAAAAGTGCAGCAAGGTAGCCCAATCCTTTTGAGGCAAAGGACAGGACAAAATGGTCTATTATATTAAGCAAAGCATTCTTGAGGGTACACAGGAATTTCATCTAGTCACTTTCATCATGTTAATTCGATTCCTGTTCGCTACTTTTATAATTTGGTATGTGGGTGGACCGGTGCTTAGGTGTTGTTCTTACTTGAACAAACCTCCTGCTTATTCTTAACCCCCTCGCAAGCATCCGCAACTATGATAAAAGTATTAAGAATAAATGCTAACCATAGCATTAAACTTTTGGATCCAATCGCTCCCTTATGGAATAGCGCATAAACTAGGGCTTAAGCTTCTGTCACTCTCGCAACCCATCATCTAATAACTACTCCACAATGCATTCCCTTAGACCCAAATATGGTGAAGTGTCATGTATTCGACATTCACATGACACCCCTAAGGGAATCACAACATACATACTATCAAAATATCAAACACATATCAAGTTCACATGATTACTTGCAACATGATTTCTCCCGTGACCTCAAGAACAAAAGTAACTACTGACAAATAATAATAATGCTCAAGATCGGAGGGGTATTAAATAACATAATGGATCGGAACATATAATCTTCCACCAAATAAATCGTATAGTAATCAATTACAAGATGTAATCAACACTACTAGTCACCCACAAGCACCAATCTATAGTTCCGGTACACAGATTAAACACAAGAGATGAACTAGGGTTTGAGAGGATATGGTGTTGTTGAAGATGTTGATGGAGATTGCCTCCCCAAGATGGGAGAGTTGTTCATGATGATGATGACGATGATTTCCCCCTCTAGGAGGGAAGTTACCCCGACGGAATCGCTCCACCGGAGGGCAAAAGTGCTCCTGCCCAAGTTCCACCTCGAGACGGCCACACTCCATCCCAAAAGTCCTCTCCTCATTTTTTCTAGGTTAAAATGACTTATATACCCGGAGATGGGCACCGGAGGTGGGCCGGGCTGAATACAACCCACCAAGGCGCGCCTGGGGGGTCAGGCGCGCCTAGGGGGCCAGGCACGCCCTGGTGTCTTGTGCTCACTAGGTGGCCCCCTCTGGTGGTTATTTGCTCCAGTATTTCTTATTTATTCCATAAAAAAATCCTTGTGAAGTTTCAGCTTTTTTGGAGTTGTGCAGAATAGGTGACCTGACATAGCTTTTCTAGGTCCAGATTTCCAACTGCCGGAATTCTCCCTCTTTGTGTGAACCTTGCATCTTATCAGAGAAAAGGCATTATAATTACTCCAAAAAGCATTATTGTGCATAAAAACATCATAAATAACAGTAGGTAAACATGATGCAAAATGGACGTATCACTTCTTTATCTAAATAGCCCCTAGTTTTTTATTTGCATGCTCTTTATTATCTTGCAAACCTATCCTACAACACCTACAATGTACTTCTAGTTTCATACTTGTTCTAGGTAAAGCGAACATCAAGCGTGCATAGAGTTGTATCGGTGGTCAATAGAACTTGAGGGAATATTTGTTCTACCTTTATCTCCTCGTTGGGTTCGACACTCTTACTTATCGAAAGAGGCTACAACTGACCCCCTACACTTGTGGGTTATCAAGACATTTTTCTGGCGCCGTTGCCGGGGAGCAATAGCGTGGAGTGAATATTCTCATGTGTGCATGTTTGCTTTATCACTAAGTATTTTTTTTATTTTCTGTTTTATGTTGTTATCTATGTTTAGTTATGGATATGGAACACGAAATACCAAAAAATTAAGTGTACTTCCTACTCATGGAGATGGGGAACCTCCTAAAACCCTCGATGCTCATTATGTGAAAGATATTATGCATTACTTTGATAATCCTGAGAAAACCCCAATCGACTATATAATGGGAGTAACGTTGAATCAACGTGAATACTCTAGGGATTATCGCTTGACTCTAACAGGGAAGCTATTATGGGATCAAATTCATATGTTGCATTACTATGCTTGGAATTTATGCTTGAGATATGATTATACTTGTTGCTCTAGGATGAATGCTCCACACCTACCCTTTCATTGGCTTCTTATGCTAATGGTATATATATACTATGATGTGGAACGAATAGAAGAATTTGTTGCCATTAAGGGTGCTTGTGAAATTAAATGTTTGTTTGAAGAGTATGAAATATATGATGATGTTGTTTACAGATCTAAAAATTTTGCTATACTTAAATATTGCTATTTGAATTATAAATACAATGTTGAAATTAATGAATATATTAAGAAAGTCTCCGCTTTCCAAGAAGAGACTAATATTTTGCAGGAATCTATGGAAGAAGAAATTGATGACACTGTGATCTCATTAGACGAAAAGATGAGAAGGAGAGCGAAGAACAAAAGGAGGAAGAGCGGATTAGCTACCCATGCCCACCTTCTAATGAGAGTAACTCTTCAACTCATACACTGTTTAATTTCCCTTCGTGCTTACCGAAGGATCAATGCTATGATCATTGCTATGGTCCCTTGGATTTGCTTGAAATATCTATTTTTGATGAAATTGATGCTTGCTATGCTTGTGGCCATGATGCCAATACGAATTATGCTTATGGAGATGAACTTGCTATAGTTCCTTTTGTTAAACATGAAATTGTTTCTATTGCACCCACACATGGTAGTCCTATTATCTTTTTGAATTCTCCCAACTACACTATATCGGAGAAGTTTGCACTTATTAAGGATTATATTGATGGGTTGTGTTTTACTATAGCACATGATGATTTTGGTAAATATAATATGCATGTGCTTGCTTCTCCTACTTCCAATTATTATGAGATAGGAACTACTTCTCCACCTCTCTATGTTTCGAATACGATAAAATTGCAAGAAATTGCTTATGCTATGTATTGGCCTTTACTTGATGTGCATGAATTGTTCTTTTATGACATCATGATGCATAGGAAGAGAGTTAGACTTTGTTATTGCATGATATATGTTACTTTATCCTCACTACTAAATTACAAATCATTGTTAATTAAAATTGGCTTTGATATACCTTGGGATCCGAGTGGATCGATTACTTGAGCACTTTATGCCTAGCTTAATGGCTTTAAAGAAAGCACTGCCTGGGAGAAAACTCGGAAGTTTTAGAGAGTCATTTATTTCTGTTGTGTGCTTTTATATATTATAAAAAAAAAGAGGAACCTAAAACTTTTTCAAAAAGGGAAGCGAATGTAAGAAAGACAAGTACCGTTGAAGTGGGGGAGCTCCTTTAAATTTCTTCATGCTCACGGAAACTTTGTAAATCTTGATTACAGAAACTTTTCAACAAAAATAATTATCTATTATAAAAATAATGTGCCAAGATTTGCCTTTAGGATGATTAGATTGCTTGTTTGGTATGTGAAGTGGAAAAACAGAAACTTTGGTTGTAGTGCGTGAATTTACATTTTTTTACTGGAACATCAAATGTTTCTGGAAATTTTACATAGTATTGCTATATAAGCTGTTTATTTTTTTCCTAATTTTTTAGAATTTTTAGTGTTACATAAGTATGGTAGATGTTCAGATTACTACAAACTATCATGTTTAAGACATATTCTGTTTTTGATGCATTGTTTTACTTGTTTGAATGAAACCTTGGATTGTATCATTGGTATAAGACTTGGAGAAGTTAGAATACAATAGGGATGATGCAAAAATAAAATATGAACGGGTTTGCAACAGTACTTGAAGTGGTGATTTGCTTTATTATACTAAGGGATCTCACTAGGGTTTTGTTAAGTTTTGTCTAATTGAAGTTTTCAAGTTTTGGGTGAGATCACGATGGATGAAGGAATAAGGAGTGGCAAGAGCCTAAGTTTGGGGATGGCTGAGGCACCCCAAGGTAATATTCAAGGTCTCCCAAGCAACTAAGCTTGGGGATGCCCTGGAAGGCATCTCTTTCTTCTAACGATCATCGGTAATTTTACTTGGAGCTATATTTTTATTCATCACATGATATGAGTAAATCTTGGAGCGTCGTGTGCTTTTTCTTTTTATTTTAATAATGCACCATGCTGGTATGAGATAGTCCTTGGTTGATTTATAGAATGCTCTTTGCACTTCACTTATATCTTTTGAGTATGGCTTTATAGAATGCTTCATGCTTCACTTATATCATTTGAAGTTTCGATTGCCTATTTCTCAAAACATAGAAACCCGCCATTTGTTGAATGCTCTTTTGCTTCACTTATATTTTGTAGAGCGCGGGCATACATTTTGTAGAAATAATTAAAACTCTCTTGCTTCACTTATATCTATTTAGAGAGTCAACATGAATTGGTCATTCACATGGTTAGTCATAAAATCCTACATAAAACTTGTAGATCACTAAATATGATATGTTTGATTCCTTGCAATAGTTTTGAGATATAAAGATGGTCATATTAGAGTCGTGCTAGTGAGTAATTGTGGATTGGCAGAAATACTTGTGTTAAAGTTTGTGATTCTCGTAGCATGCACGTAAGGTGAACCGTTATGTGATGAAGTCGGAGCATGATTTATTCTTTGATTGCCATCCTTTGTGTGGTGGTCAGGATCGTGAGATGGTTAACTCCTACCAACCCTTCCCCTAGGAGTATGCGTGCAGTACTTTGTTTCGATAACTAATAGACTTTTGGAATAAGTATGTGAGTTCTTTATGACTAATGTTGAGTCCAAGGATTATACGCACTCTCACCCTTCCACCATTGCTAGCCTCTCTAGTACCATGCAATTTTCGCCTGTGCCTAAACCCTCCTTATATCTTCCTCAAAACAGCCACCATACCTACCTATTATGGCATTTCCATAGCCAATCGGAGATATATTGCTATGCAACTTCCATCATAATCATATACATGGCTTGAGTGTTCATTGTCATATTTCTTTGCATGATCGTAAGATAGCTAGCATGATATTTTCATGGCTTGTCCATCTTTTGATATAGTTGCTATGCTAGATCATTGCACATCCCGGTATACCATCGGAAGCATTCATATAAAGTCAAATTATGTTCTAGTATCGAGTTTCAAGTAAATAAAAGTGTGATGATCATCATTATTAGAGCATATATTGTCCCATGTGAGGAAAGGCTGATCGAAGTTATGATTCCCTCATGAGTTGGGATGAGTCTCCAGACTTTAAAAATAATAAAAGAGAGCAAACAAGCCCGGACAAAAAATATATAAAAAATGAATAAAAAATGAATAAAAATGAGAGAAAAAGAGAGAAGGGGCAATGCTAATGTCGGGGATATATCCCGCGGTATGACCCGGCTAGGGCTTGGTGCTTCACCGGTAACCCGCCGGAGGACTGGCGATTCACGGATCTGGCAGCTAACTGGTCTGCCGACTCACTAGCCTGTTGACTCATTAGTGACCCGGTGGGTGTTTTATATGGATAACAAGGCCCAAGGCCTAGAAGGCGGACTCATCCTAAGGTGGGTCGGCTTACGAGGAAAGGCATAAGGAATATTCCCTTACAAAGGAAACAAGACTAGGATTCCACTTGTAATAGAATAGTCCTAATCCTACTAGGACTCCACGTGTAACCCGCCCCTCCAACTTATATAAGGAGGGGCAAGGCTCCCCAAGAGGGAAAGGTAAGAAGAAAATAATCTCTAAGGATAGACACAATTAGGAGCGCCGGCTTATGTGGTGACTCCCTGATGAGCATAATAAGACCTAGCCACAAACAACATGTAGGGCTATTACCGGACGAAGTTTCCGGGGCCCGAAGTTGTCTAAATCCTTGTCTTGTGTGTTGACCGCTTTGCGTCTCTCGATTTTGATCAACCCCTCGCAAGCTACCACATAGATGTGTTGGCCTCACGACTAAGTCCTCACACTAGGACATCTGTCATGATAATTCCATGACAGTTGGCGCCCACCGTGGGGCTTGCGCACGGTGGTGTTGAGTTCTTGGAGGGATCACTTCAGGGATCGCGATGAAGGTTTGAGTTTAAGAAAATTAAGATAGCGTCGGGTGCGTCGTCGCCGCTGCAAGTTGAAGACCGATCAGTGCAAGGATCAAGTCACAAGAACCGATGGATTTTTTTGCAGCGTGTTAAACCACAAGTCGCCAAGAACATCGACTTCCGTTGCTGCTTGTTTCTTGGCCGCGTCAAGTACGGATGAAACACGGAATTGCTGCCGTTACTTCTTGCCAAAAAAGCATTGTTGGGTTCTGTTATTGTTGGAAATATGCCCTAGAGGCAATAATAAAAGGATTACTATTATATTTCCTTGTTCATGATAATTGTCTGTTATTCATGCTTGAATTGTATTGTACGGAAACAGCGATACATGTGTGAATACATAGACCACAACGTGTCCCTGGTAAGCCTCTAGTTACTAGCTCGTTGATCAACAGATGGTCACGGTTTCCTGACCATGGACATTGGATGTCATTGATAACGGGATCACATCATTAGGAGAATGATGTGATGGACAAGACCCAATCCTAAGCCTAGCACAAGATTGTGTAGTTCGTAATGCTTAAGCTTTTCCAGTGTCAAGTATATGTTCCTTAGACCATGAGGTTGTGCAACTCCCGGATACCGTAGGAATACTTTGGGTGTGCCAAACGCCACAATGTAACTGGGTGGCTATAAAGGTACGCAACGGGTATCTCCGAAAGTGTCTATTGAGTTGGTACGAACCGAGACTAGGATTTGTCACCCCGTATGACGGAGAGGTATCTCTGGGCCCACTCGGTAAGACATCATCATAATGAGCTCAATGTGACTAAGGAGTTAGTCACGGGATGATGGATTACGGAACGAGTAAAGAGATTTGCCATGACGAAATTGAACAAGGTACCGGTATACCAACGATCGAATCTCGGGCAAGTATCGTACCGATAGACAAAGGGAATTACATACGGGATTAAGTGAATCCTTGACATCATGGTTCATCCGATTAGATCATCGAGGAACATGTGGGAACCAACATGGGTATCTAGATCCCGCTGTTGGTTATTGACCGGAGAGTCGTCTCGGTCATGTCTGCGTGTCTCCCGAACCCGTAGGGTCTACACACTTAAGTTTCGGTGATGCTAGGGTTGTAGAGATATATGCATACGGTAACCCGAATGTTGTTCGGAGTCCCGGATGAGATCCCGGACATCACAAGGAGTTCTGGAATGGTCCGGAGGTAAATAATGATATATAGAAAGTCCAATTTCGGCCATCGGGAAAGTTCCGGGGGTCACCGGTAGTGTACCGGGACCACCGAAAGGGTCCCGGGGGTCCATCGGGTGGGGCCACCCATCCCGGAGGGCCCTCTGGGCCGTAGGCGGAGGGGGACCAGCCCTTAGTGGGCTGGCGCACCCCCCATGGGCCTCCCCCCATGCGCCTAGGGTTGAAACCCTAGGGATGGGGGCGCCCCCCTTGGCATGGGGGGCAAGCCACCCCCCTTGGCCACCGCCCCCCCTAGGAGATTGAATCTCCTAGCGCCGGTGCCCCCCTGGCCCCCTATATATAGTGGGGGGAGAGAGGGCAGCCGCACCTCAGCCCCTGGCGCCTCTCCCCCCACCCCCCACTCCCCCCCCCCGTTACATCTCCTACTCCTCCC
>LR738711.1:244591984-244637081 GCA_902687465.1 Secale cereale
CTCCTCCCGCAGGGTCTCGGCGAGGCCTTGCAGCTTTTCCCGTTGCATCCACCACCACACCGTCGTGCTGCTGGATCTCCATCAACCTCTCCTCCCCCTTGCTGGATCAAGAAGGAGGAGACGTCGCTATACCGTACGTGTGTTGAACGTGGAGGTGCCGTCCGTTCGGCGTTGGGATCATCGATGACGAGGATCATGACGAGTACGACTCCATCATCCATGTTCCTTCGAACGCTTCCGCTCGCGATCTACAAAGGGTATGTAGATGCACTTCTTTATGCTCGTTGCTAGATGACTCCTTAGATTGATCTTGGTGAAGCGTAGGAAATTTTTTGAATTCCGCTACGTTCCCCAACAGTGATCTCCACCACAGCAATAAGAAAAGAAAAATCAGGTAAGATTACGACCCGGAGGAGATATGGTTGTGGGTGTAAGGACAAAGTCAACCGTCCCGGACTACTCGGCCACTACGGATTGCTCGTCACCGCCTCCAGTCGCTGTCGCTGAGCCGTTGGTCGCTGGGCCCACCATCGGAGCTGCCGCCATCTCCATTTACAAACCGGTCCACCTCGGGCTCTTTTTCCACTGCTTGCACGGTCTCGCCTTGAGTTGCTTCCTCCGCCGGTCTCCGTTGAGCTGGCCCTGAGTCACCTCTGCGTCAAGCTGTCATCTGCTCCGAGTAACGCCCCTGCTTCTAAGCTGCCAGCACCATGAGTCGTCGTCTCCGCCACTGCTTTGAGCCGCCACTACCGACTTGGGCAGAGTGGTTTCGCCCCCTCCGTGAGCCACCTGCCATCATCGTTGCCTACGAGCCGCCGACCGTCGTCCAAATTGAAGGTCGCAACCCCGCCGCTCCAAGATGCCCTACTCACCCGCTGTTCTGAGCTGCCGGCCGCCTCGATGCCCAAGCCGCCGTGGCCCTCCGTTGTTGCACATCGCCTCCGCAGCCGCGCGCTTCGGCCGCCCTCCGTTCCACTGCAGCCTGGCTCCCGAGCCCCGCAAGACGGCCCTACTCGCCTCGCTGCCAATGATCCGGCGTCAGGTCGTCCTGGATGCGCCCCAAACCGCCAGCCGCACCCCCGCCTTCCGAGCTGCCGGAGACGGCTGCCCGCTAGCCCTTGCCGCAAAACCGCCACCGTGAGTTGCTGCCACGAGCTACCCCTGCCTTTGTTGTGGTCGCGGGCGTTTTTATGTAATCCCAGAAGAATGATGGACAGTTAGCCGCTCCTACTGCTGTTATCCTCGTTGACGTGGAGATTGTGAATGGAGAAGCAAACAAAGACAAGTTGTGTGTACAAGTGCGGAACCTACATCCTGGAGCGTCGTGAGCATTCACGTGAAAAGGAAGTGCATGCATGCATAATTATTTTGAAGACCATGCTGTCAACTCAACCGGAGCACGAGTCCCAATGATTTGTGTTGGCAGTCTAAAAAGTATTGCCGAGCACTACCACAACTCTGTGCAAGAATTCTACCTACAGATCATCAGTCATTCGAAGACATCAAGTGATATCCATCTAAGTTTGTTTTATTAGCACATATTGTTTTTGTCAAAAAACAATTTATCTTTGCCTTGGTCTGCAATATTGTTTATGCAGGACAATTGTTCACTTCAAGAGTGATGGTCGTGTCATGGATATATAGCTCGTGCCACTGTTATCAGGCACTAGCATCTGACCGTGCTATAATTCTTAACGAATGTATGAGCAAGCCGCCGCTTCTGCGGCAGAATTTGCATCAACACAACGCGGCTAACTTGCCCGTCCGCGCGGCTTACTGCGCTTGTGATTGACTCACCCGTCCACACCAGCTTACAACACCGCGGCCGGCTCATCTGTCTGCTCCCGCGGCCGACTCGGCCTTGATTGGCTTTAGCTTCACCGTGGTGATCATCAACTCAGCGGTGGATAATTTCTGGCCTGACATATTAGGTGAAATCCATCCAATATATTTTTATTACATATTGCTTTCTTTGGAAGAGCAATTACTCTGTCTTGTGAGGTTGTTTGGTGTAGGACAAATTGTCTACTGCAAAAGTGACCGTCATATCACGGAGGTTTATTGAATAATTCATACCGGAAGTGTGCAATGAGTGTTGCGAAGATTGTCAATTCGCTTCAAGCCTCCGGTTTACATAAATTTAAGCGTACCACTGTTCAACTATATGCCGGTTTATATCACGGCCAAGTACAACTCCTCGAGTCGTCTTGAGACTCGGGGGCTACAATGAGATGACTCGGCGGGATTGGCCGGTTTTAGTGAATTCAAGAACTCCGGGTCGTTGGAGGGAAAAATAACACGGCCCCGGAAGCTATTGCCCTATTGGTGACAATTTAAAGGTCGTTTGAAAATTTCTGGATTAAAATAAAGGATTCCGGTTTAAAATCTGGCTCAAGGGAAAACTGTTTCTCACAAAGCTTTGAAGCTCTCAATATCTGGTTTAAAGTTCCGGCTCAAAAAGAATTCATCTCTCGCAAGTTCGAGTTCTCAGAAAAATTAAAGGTTGCCAAAGAGAACTTGTTGCCATGATGCACCGTTCAAACATGGGTTATCCTGCCTTATGGGCCCATCTTATTATGGTCACTTGGGGGCTTCCTGTTCAAACATAGGTGTATTCACCAAAGAGAACATTGTGTCACTACCCTCTTGACTGGCTTGGAACACCAGGTGTATTCACCAAAGTTTCCAGGTGATCTTGTTCAAACATAGGTGTATTCACCAAAGAGGACATAACATTTCCAGGTCATCCTACTTGTATACCAGCTGCTTCTTCATCAGGTAATCCTGATTAACCCGCCGAACTCTTAACAATCAATCTTTTACGGTGTATTGACCAAAGATCCTAAGCTTATTAAAGTTAAAACGTCGGTTTGTCATGTGAGAGCAAGGCTTACAGATAGTCAGGATAGATCTAGGCTCATAAGCCGCCTTCCTTGAAACTTGGATAAATCGGCCTGTGATGCACGATGCTACTCCGACCCTGCGTACTCCTGATGAGTCTATCTTTAAATAAGACCTAAACTTATCTGGGTTCAAATGTCGATTGGGTCATGTGAGAGCCGGCTCATGGAAAGCGTGTACCTTCTAGTGGCCATCAGGCTAGTTTCATTGAAGAAGAAACTTTGGCTTGGCGGCCTGCAAAAGCCTCGGATTTTTTGATTTTTTATTTTGGCTTTATATCATCTCATTTTTCTTACCATATGGTATTTACGAATCGGGCCAAGCTGCCCTATTTATGTCTCATATTTGATGCATTTTCGGGTCTTTGCAACCCGCCAAAATGGCAGACTCTAAGTCGTCAGAGAATAATAATCTTATGCTTAGAGTTATGGCTCTAAAAACTCTAACTTCGTGGAGCTGATAAGATTGCAATTTAAGTAAATATCATAGGTATGATATCTTGTTCTAATTATATGAGGTTTTCCTAAACTGGCCCTGGCTATGGAATTTAAGTCGCCAGTATATTTTTGATTGCGCCATGGGAATTATGCGCTTATAAATCACTGGAATATTGCCTTATTGGATATGGTGATGTAAGCGAGCACTATGAGCCAATTCTACAGGTTATAAGCCGCCGGGTTACAAAATTTCCGGCTTACAATGAATGCGCATTAAGTCGCCATTGGCCAAGAGCCGCCGGGTAATTAAACTTTGGATTTACTTGTCAACCGATCAGATATTCAAATCTTTAATAGCCAAAATTGGCTGGATTGTCATGATGATATTGAATGACTGAGGTTTTCATACCTGATTATATTATTCAAATCTTGAATAGCCAACATGGCTGGATTTTTATTATGGTTATCAATGGCCAGTATTATGATTGAGGTTTTCAAAGTCACTTCAGCGCAATGGCTATTATTTTTTATTGATGGATATGATTTATTCTACAATGGAAGGAATAGTCCTAAGTCACTGCAGGCATACGGCCCAGCACTTGGGGGCTACATTATTCAAATCGTGATTATACCAAATATGGAAGTCCCATGTGGCTGCAAGCATGCACCATGACACTTGGGGGCTAATGTAAGATTACTTTTTATTGGCCTTACTGAAGACCCGACTCATCACATTGTAATGAGCCGGCTCTCGAGGGATACCAATCGTTCCTGTCAAAAATTTAAGGTACACAAGCCTTATTCCATTATATTGAAGGGTCCACTGCTCAGTTGGTAAAGCACAAAGCTCTTAACCTTGTGGACGTGGGTTCAAGCCCCATGATGGGGGTTACATCATATGATGATCTTTTCAAATAAGTATATATAAAGTCCCAGCTCAGTATTATCTTACTGAGCCGGCCCTTGAGGGCTAGACGTTGTTGTTCAAGTCTACATGATCATATCTACAAAGTCCCTGCTCATTATTGCATAATGACCCGGCCCTTGGGGGCTACACTGGTTGAAATTTTTATGAGCATAAGGCAATTACAAGTCCCAGGTTGCTGCAAGCATGACAACCCAGCACTTGGGGGGTACATATGTGGAATATTCAGTTTTGACTAGTGACTGGGATAAACAATCTGGATTTCTTCAAGGTTGCAACATTTATATGGAAGCAAGTCTTAAGCTATCACTATGTTCTCCTCTTAAGACTTGGGGGCTATAGGTAATATGCATATAAAGGAGGAACGTCTTCAAATTCTTAGTTTTGAGCAAATCATGAAGATTAATTGTGTGACCCGGCGTTGGCAACAATCATCACTCGGTGTGTATAACAGTCATAACCCAGAATCATTAGTTTTATAACCCGGCAATTTTGGCAATTATAAACCGGCAAGTTCTACATCTTCAAGCCGGCTGAATATCAGATGAGTATTTCAAAAACCAATATTTTTTGTTAAGCATCGGGAGCCGAATCAAATGCATTATTCTTCACAACATTTCTTTGTGAGAAACCAACATCAGCAAATTGATTACAAAGCTGGCCTATTGACCCGGATTTTCAGAAGAAGTGCCCGGATTTTTTGCATTGGCAAAGTTTGAACATATCTGCTAAGGGAGATTTGCTATGAGATCATGGACACTCATCGAGGAGGAAATGACAAGGACTTAAAGATGATCAAGTGGTGGCTCAGGAAAAATTTAACCCGGAGCACAACCTATCAAATTTGCTCTTGTGTTTATTTTGCAGCATAAGTTTACCATGGATAAACCCAAGCTAAACTGGGGGCTAATGTCGGGGATATACCCCGCGGTATGACCCGGCCGAAGTTATGACCCAGCTAGGACTTGGTGCTTCACCGGTAACCGGCTGGAGGACTGGCGATTCACGGATCTGGTGGCTCACTGGTCTGCCGACTCACTAGCCTGGTGACTCATTGGTGACTCGATGGGTGTTTTAGATGGATAACAAGGCCCAAGGCCTAGAAGGCCGGCTCATGCTATGGTGGGCCGGCTTACGAGGAAAGGCATAAGGAATATTCCCTTACAAAGGAAGTAAGACTAGGATTCCACTTGTAATAGAATAGTCCTAATCCTACTAGGACTCCACATGTAACCCACCCCTCCAACTTATATAAGGAGGGGCAAGGCTCACCAAGAGGGAAAGTTAAGAAGAAAATAATCTCTAAGGCTAGACACAATTAGGAGAGTCGGCTTATGCGGCGACTCCCTGATGAACATAATAAGACCTAGCCACAAACAACATGTAGGGTTATTACCGGATGATGTTTCCCGGGGCCCAAAGTTGTATAAATCCTTGTCTTGTGTGTTGGCCGCCTTGTGTCTCTGGATTCCGATCAACCCCTCTCAAGCTACCACATAGATGTGTTGGCCTCACGACTAAGTCCTCACACTAGGACATCTGCCGTGACAATTCCACGACAACTACTATCCTTTTTCTACACTTGTGCTTTGAAATAGCACCATATTCTTCATGATAGACAGTCTACTATTTTGTCACATTCATATACTAGTGGGAATTTTTCATTATAGAACTTGGCATGTATATTCCAATGATGGGCTTCCTCAAATGCCCAAGGTCTTCATGAGCAAGCAAGTTGGATAAACACCCACTTAGTTTCTTTTTGAGCTTCCATACACTTATAGCTCTAGTGCATCCGTTGCATAGTGTCGTGGTATTCTTACGGGGGGTTGCAAGACGGCAGATGCCACAGAGTGGCTTCGTGTGAGGGCAAGACTGCTGCTGGAATATCCATGGATGGGTATGCGAATAGCACGCGGTAGTTTACCCAGGTTCGGGGCTCTCCGGAGAGATAACACCCCTACTCCTGCATGTCTGAATATATGTGGTATATCAGGTACAGAGTGCTCCTGGAGCTGCATATGAGATCAGCGCTATGTGCAACTGATCTCGTATATGCATGTGGCATGGTGGCCGTTGCTCCTGGCCGAATGGGTGTCTGCCCGTGGGCATGCATGTGCTCATGCATGTGCGTTAGAGTGTGTCCATCCTCCTGGATGGATGGATGTGTGCTCTTTTTATAGTGGGAGTAGGCATGGGATATGGCGTTGGTTGTAAGCTACTTGAGGTAGCTTACAAACCAAGCCAAGTATGAGGCATGGTGGCATGGCTAGTTGTCCCCTGGACACTTTATAACATAGTGCCAAGGGGACAAGTACACTGTAGATGAGGGCTGGGGTGACATGTGTACAGTGCTCAGGTACAGCTGTCTTGTCCGTGGTATGGCCGTCTCGTCGGGGTCTTGTCGGTGCAACGGTCGACTTCGGGCAGCCGACTGCTCGACGCAGTCGGCTGCTGTCTGGCTGGGGCAGGTGGCTAGGGAGCAGGCGGAATGAGCGGACGGGCGCCCCGTCCGACAACCGTCAGTAGCCGGGCAGCCGGGTGGAAGGCCGGCCAGGGCAGTCGGACAGGAGGCGGCCTGAGAAGTCGGACTGGGGGGTTTTGCTAGCCCCAATGTCTGGGAATACTATCTTGCCGTCTTTGGGGTACCCGTGGTCAATATCTCTGAAAGTAGCCTCCGAGCCACTAGCAACTTTGGCAAAGTTGGGCAGAGGTTCTTTAGCGGGTGTTGTTGTAGAAAATGCTTGTTGACGGCTGGCTGCAGGCCGCAGCCGATGTAGCTTGCTTCCGGCGGGGGCGCACCAGCGCACCCGCTGGGTGTAGCCCCCGAGTCTTCGGGCAACTTGGAAAAGTTGTGTGGAGGCTTTTCACGGTTGTTGGTGTAGATGATGGCGTCGAGGGTGTCGAGCGCAGACACGAAGTCCGCCGGCTGGTGTCGCCGGGTGCGGACGCGAAGTCCGCCGACTGATGTCGTCGGGCGCGGACACAGGGTCCGCCGACTGAAGTCGTCGGGCGCAGATGCGAGGTCCGCCGACAGTTGCTGTCGGGCACGGACGCGGGGTCCGCCGACTTGTGTTGTCGGGCGCGGACGCGGGGTCCGCCGACTGATGTCGTCGGGCATGGACGCGGGGTCCGCCGACGGATGTCGTCGGGTGGGGACGCGGGGTCCGCCGACTGATGTCGTTGGGCCCGGACACGGGGTCCGCCGACAGGTGTCGTCGGGGGCGAACGCGGGGTCCGCCGACTGGTGCTGTTGGGCGCGGACGCGGGGTCCACTGACTGGTGTCGTCATGCACGGACGCAGGGTCCGCCGACTGGTGTCGTCTGGCGCGGACGCGCAGTCCACCGACTGATGCTGTCGATGACAACTGGCTGCGGGCTGCAGCCAGCGCGGCTTGCTTCCAGTGGGGGCGCGCCAGCGCACCCACGGGTTGTAGCCTCCGAGCCTCCGAGCGAGGAGGTGGGTTCCCCACAGAAATGATCATGCGAAAGAAAAAGTTAGTCCACGCAGATATATCAAATGTTTGCTTTTAGCATTGTAAGTTTTATGTGGAGGGTGGCGACTTTGTTTAGTCTGATCCCCTTCAATCTTTTTCATGTCCTCTCCGCTCTTTGGCTTGTGCTCTCGCTTGCCGGATCGCCGCTCTGTGGTCTGTGGCTGAGAGTAGGCCGCGGAGTGGAGTGTACAGTACTCAGACTCTGGGAGCAGATACTCATAAAGCAAACGGCCGGGTCGCCCGAACCGTTTTCTCCCAGGCGTTTTTCGCGTGGGTGGCCTCCAGCATCTGCTCTTGCCAGCTGGACAGCCGCTCTGCGGTCTGTGGCTAAGAGTAGGTCTTCAGTACCGCGCATGCTACTAAGCCATCTACGGGAATGAACGTCTCAGGCCAATCGACCAGTCTCCGGGCCAACTCTGGCTGGCACCGGGGCGAACAGTAGTGCAACTGTAATAAAATGCGGAGATAGCTGCCCCCGAACGTTCTTCGTGTGGGTGGCCTCCAGCATCTGCTCTTGCTAGCCGGACAGCCGCTATGTGGTCTGTGGCTAAGAGTAGGCCTTTGGTATCGCGCACGCTAAGCCGTCTGCGGGAATGAACGTCTAAGGCCAATCGACCAGCCTCCGGGCCAACTCTGGCTGGCACCGGGGCGAACAGTAGTGCAACCGTAATAAAATGCGGAGATAGCCCCCTGAGCGTCGCTCAAGGTTATCCGTGTTTGCACGGTGCAAAAATATGCGGGTGAAGAGCTCACATTGCTTTGACGCAGACGAGGCGGACGTTGACGAAGACAGCCAGGGTGGCTTGGCACTCGCGGAGCGCGTCGGCGCACCCGCTGGGTGTAGCCTTTAAGCCTCTGGGTGCTCGAAGGAGGGCCCGGCCGGTCAGGTCCGACCGGACAGGCGGCGAGCGGGACGCGGCCGAGACGGCTCAACACAGCCGGCGATTCCTCAAGGCGCCCTGGTGGGCTTGGCACAGTAGATCGGGCGCAGCAGCGGGCAGGCGGGGTCGCCAGCGGAGCGGTACAGCGAGCGGACCGAGGCGTCTCTTGTTTTCTTCTTTTTCTTCTTCGGCCGGCTGCGGGCAGCCGGGTGGACATTTTTCTTATTTTTCTCATCTGCCGGCTGCTGGCAGCCAGGCAGACATTTTATCTTCCGCTCTTCTTCCATCTGCTGTCAACTGGACCGAACTTTTTCTCAGGCATGCGAATGTTTTTTTTTTCCTCTTTCTTCTTGGCCGGCTGCTGGAAGCCAGACGGACACTTGCCCCTTCTGCGGTCTATTGGCAGCCGGACGCTCTTCTTCTCTTTCTTTTCTTTGTCTCTTCTTCTTTTTAACACAGCAGCCGGCCCGTAGACTTTTCTTTCTGCAGCGGCCGACAGCTCTTTCACTTTTCTTTTTTCTCAGGCAGCCGGCCTCCCTCTCCTTTTTTTTCTAGCACCCGGCCGCTTACTTTTTCTTCTTTTGCTTTTTTCTTTCGCATCCGCCTGGGCACCCGGCCCTTGACCTTCATAGCCGACTCCCATCTGGCCAAATAGCCGGCCTGGGCAGTCGGCCCTCCCAGGAAACAAGCAGCTAGCCGCCACAGGAGCCGGCACAGCAGGGCGGGCCGAGCTGGGTGGCGGGGCGGAGCAGCGCGTGGAGCAGGGGCGGACCCAGCACGGGGTGCAGGACGGAGCCGAAACGCTCGGAGGCGGCCAGCGAGCCGCCGACAGGCGGGGCATGGTGGCGGCCTGGCCGAGCGTGGAGGCTACCAAGCGGGCCCCAGCTGCGCGCAGGTGACGCCGGCCTGCGGGCGAGGCGGAAAGCGCCAGGCGTGCAGGAGGGGCCAGTGCAGCCGGGAACGGAGAAGGCGGGAGCCCGCGGGGAGGCTGGGTCGAGGGCGTCGGGCGACCAAGGCGACGCAGCCGGCCAGCGGGTGCGGCGAGCTGGACCGGGCCGGGTGCTGTTGAGGCCGAGTGTGGGGACGGCCAGGCCGGCTGGTGTCGGTGTCAAAACCGGCGGATCTCGGGTAGGGGGACCCGAACTGTGCGTCTAAGGTTGATGGTTACAGGAGACTGGGGACTGGGGACACGATGTTTACCCAGGTTCGGGCCCTCTCTATGGAGGTAATACCCTACTTCCTACTTGATTGATCTTGATGAATATGAGTATTACAAGAGTTGATCTACCACGAGATCATAATGGCTAAACCCTAGAAGCCTAGCATGTATGACTATGGTAATGTGTATACCTCATCCGGACTACTCCCTCCGGTTTATATAGACACCGGGAGGATCTAGGGTTACATAAGGTCGGTTACATAAGAAGGAATGTTCATAATTGGTCGCCAAGCTTGCCTTCAATGCCAAGGAGAGTCCAATCCGGACACGGGTGCAGTCTTCGGCCTTCATGTCTTCATAGCCCACCAGTCCGGCCCATCGATAATAGGCCGGATGCCCGAGGACCCTTTAGTCCAGGACTCCCTCAATAGCCCCTGAACCTGGCTTCAATGACGAGGAGTCCGGCGCGCAGATTGTCTTCGGCATTGCAAGGCGGGTTTCCTTTTTTCCGAACTCCAAGATAGTCTTCGGATGCAACGATAGTACCCAGACCCATCGTACACACGATACACAAGCGCAGAGAGAATATAATTTTACATGAGCCCAATCCGCTGCAAATTTTTGTAGCATGACATCACATCCAACCAGTCATAATTCTGGATCGCGTTGTGCCTGACGCTCCCCGTCACGAGACGCAGTTGCCATTGGCATGACTTGTCAAAGCAAAGATCATGTCCCCTTATTGTGGGACTCTCATCAATGCGGGCATGGGTAACCCAACCGTGTCGTTTACACAGGCCTTGGGAATAGGCGAATTCTGAGGCGAGTGGGGGCGTTTAATATTTACTGCCTTTATAAGGGGATAAGGATTCCCTCTTCCTCTCCCACGCCTTCTATCTATCTTCTTCTTTCCAATCTCGAGCTCTAGCGCCCAAGTTCTCATCTCCTTTCCGCTCGAGCTAGGATTCAACCATGTCCGGATCCGGAGGTCAGGGCAAGTGGATGGTCTCCTCCATCAAGGAGGAGGATATCCCTGAGCTTCGGCCGGCCAGATACTTAGCGAAGGAAATCGCCCACCGTCTGCCAGCCGTGGGACAAATCGTCCCTACACCAGAGCCCAACGAGAGGGTGGTATTCATCCCTCATTTCTTCCGCGGACTAGAGTTTCCACTCCACCCCTTTGTCTGCGGGGTGATGTATTATTACGGGATAGATTTCCATGATCTATCCCCGAATTCCTTCCTCAACATTTCGGCGTTTATCGTCATGTGTGAGGCCTTCCTCCGCATCCAACCCCACTTCGGGTTGTGGCTCAAGGTCTTCAACGTGAAGCCGAAGGTGGTGGATCACCAGCACGCGGAGTGCGGAGGAGCCATGGTGAACAAGCTGTCCAATGTCTCCTCACCGAAAGGCACTTTTGTGGAGACAGTAAAGGAGTGGCAGAAATAGTGGTTCTACATCACGGAACCCCGCGGTACCACCTGGGCCGCAGTTGCTGAATTCCGCTCCGGCGCTCCCATGTGACTCACCTCCTGGGTCGAGAAGAGTCCGAACTGGTGTTCGCCCGATGAGCTGATTGCGCTGCAGACGCGCGTCCAAAGCATGATAGCGAAGAACATCAAGCTCGTCGATGTAGTCCAGGCGATGCTGGTTCGTCGGATCCTCATGTGCCAGCGCAGAAGTCGTCCTCTGTGGGAGTTCAATCCAAAGAAGCACCAAACCCTGGTGAGGCTCTTTGAAACCACTCATGAGGGTGCCTGGAGGTTGCTCTTCAAGGGCGACGAGAAACCACCGGCCACAAATTCGGATCGTGGGCACGACATTAAACATCCCGCCAGCAAGGTATGTTATTTTTAATGTATCCCCTATTCGTTTATTTTGGGGATGATGTTTGAGCCTTTAACATTTGCTTTTTCAGGATTGGACGGAGATGGCGAAGCAGATCCAGTGTTCGGCTCAGCTGCCTGAAGAACTGGTCATCCCGCGTTTGGCGAAGATGCTGGTGCCGGCACCATATAAGGTGCCGGAAAAGAAGGCCACAAAGAAGGCCAAGGGGACCAGAAGCGGCCCCGTCATAAGGGTGCTTCGGACATGACGTCTGAAGATGAAGAAGCCCATTCCTTCATCCCTGAGGACGATGACAAGGAAGAGGAGGATGCGGAGGGGGAGAAGAACCCTCCTCCTGAGGAGGGGGAAGAAGAAAAGGCGGGCCTCCACAACCCTGGAGGCGGGAACGCCCAAGAAGGGGAAGGGCGCCCTTGCGGTCGACGCCGCGTGGGACGTTGACAGCAGTCCGGAGCGACACCTCCGTACTAAGCCTCGGGCTGCATTGTAAGTAGTATGACTTACATATGCAAGTGTAAACGGCCTCTCCTTTTGTTGTTTTGACGTGGTTAATTGTGCTATTGCAGTCCGGCTTGTGACAGCATCCAGCGATCCTCATCTGGAGGTTCGTTGGATCCGGCGGAAATGGCCAGCGTGTCGCCGCCTCCCGCGTACTCCCCCAGGGCCAAGGACGACACCGAACTATTGTCCCGGAGGACCGCTCTGGGCCGCGGAGGGACCCAGGATGCTGTCCAGGAGGCGCCGCGAGGCAAAACCTCCGTTGCCGGACACATGGGGGAGCTGATCCCCATGGAGACTGGTGAGGAGGGACGTATTCAGTTCGGCCCTCAGCCAAATACGATTCCGGGGACCGAAGCGTCCCCGGAATCCGGCACGCCCCTTCCTCCAAAGGGGGGTGCACCAATTCCATCGATGACCCCTGTCCAGCCAGGGGCACCGGATAAACTGGTGGAGGCACTACAAAGTGCCTCCATTATGGACGAGCACCGTGTCCTTATGGGTATGGTGATCGAGAAGGTTCAGTCCGTTAAGAGCAAACTGAACGAGGCCTGCAACAATCTGTTGACAGGTTTTGAGGTAAGTCTCATAAAAGAGAACGCCATGTGCTGACAGTAGCCCCTGAGACACTGTCCAGTGTTCGGAAAGAGAGGACGGACATAGGATCAACCCTTTGGAGGAGACTAACTTGATATGTATGAATGAGCAGGCGTCGCTGTTGGCCGCAACCTCACATGCTGCGGAAGTCTCTAAACTGAAGTAGAGGTTGGAGTGGGCCGAGAACGAGCTCGGCGAGGTGAAGATTTGCTGTGTACTTGCAAAGAATAAGCGGTTAGTGTTGAACGGATTGTCATAATATGTGCAGGGCGGCGACCGAGGTCGAGGTCCTGAAAAAAGCCCTGGCCGAGGTCGAGGGGAAGGCTAGCCAGCAGCAAGCCACCCGCAAGAAGCTCAAGGCCCGGGTCAGCGAGGTCCAGCAGGAGCTCCAGGACGCGGTGAAGAAGTGTGAAGCCTTGGAGCGCGAGGTGTCGGCTCAAGAGACCGAACTTGCCAAGGCTCGCCAGAGTGCGGAGATCGCACGGAATGAAGCCCGGGAAGCTCTCCAGGAGATCTAGGAGGCCAAGAAGATTGCGGCAGGTAAGGCTTTTAACATGCAAAGCAAGTATGCGGAGAGGAAGTACCTTTTAATAACCCGGATTCGGAGTTGCCCAGGGGCCTTTGTGGATCTGCCTCGCAGCATGTCCGATGCTACGGAGTTCTTCCGAGCCAGAGAAGGGAATTCCATGGATAAGTTATTCTGGTCGCAGTATGCTGTGCCCGAACATCCAGTGCCATTTGTCGATCAACTGAAGCAGTTGGTCGAGCTGCACAGGGTGGCCGAACTGGCCATGAAGGATTTAATAATTTGGCTGTGGCCAGCCGGAGCTATACCCAGAAGTTATTATGGCCTCGTGAAGCGGGTGGTGGAAGCCTGTCCGTGGCTAGACATCGTCAAACGATCCATCTGCATTGAAGGTGCTCGCATGGTCTTCGCCCGTTGCAAGATGTGGTGGGCGAAGATGGACGCCGTTGGGGTGGCCAGGGGGCCGCCAGAGGGCAAGGAGCACCGCACACCCGATAAATATTTTGCGGATGTTCTGGATGGGTCTCGACTTTCAGCAGCGCAGTGCGGGCACGACATCATGTTCGAATGAATACATTCGTTTTTGGTCCTTTCCTTGTATGAAAAACAAAGCCAGTTTGTAATATAATGTTTGTTATGTTTTAATTGTTTCCTCCTGTGCGGCCGTGTTGTATGGAATCTGAGGGTTGGCTAGTTGTCGGCTTCTGCCCTCACGTAGTCAGTACGGAGGTGTTCGGGATGGAATCTAAACAATCTTTATCCAATTATGTGGTCCTTGAAGGAGTTGTTTAGTGTAACGAACCAGGCAATCAGACTATGCGGCTTAAACGCCCTCACTTAGCCATAGGAGTTTTATAATAAAACATGGGCGCAGCCCCTGGTGTACGAACCGGGGTGATGTCAGCGTCTGATTGGGAAGTACCGATCCTTCGCGTAATGCAGAAAAAATCTCCAGCGATTTTCAACCTCTCGAACAGCTGATCGGCTCTCGCCGCATCATGACAGTCAGTTTTCGACTTTCTCTACTGAGGTGCTCATCCAGATAAACCAGGGCACAATCACAGTAGTTCTTCCTTTACTACCCTAGCCGCTGTAGCCGAACGTAGGGTAGCAAGCACAGGAGCCGGGCAAACCAACTATTGACCAAAGACATGATTCGGAGCCAATGCATATAATGCTAAATTCGGGGTGCCAAACTTATCTATAAGAAGTGTTCATACTTTGCTGCCGTATTATGGGGCAGTGAGGACCCCTCGCAAATAGGAAACGTACCAAAGTGTACGGGTGCTAGAATGTATGTAATTAATGGCAAAGGAGAACAGAAAAAGAGCAGAGGTAGTATCTGTAGCCCTTAAACTTAGGCCATGAACTGTTTCCATTATAATTGGATTGATGCATTAAAGCGCATCGATACAAATAGTGTGATAAACAGACGGCTATTTAACATGCCGTCACCAATGGCAAGCTGCGTGTGAGTCTTGAAAACATGTAGAGAAATTGTTAAATTGACCTCTAGAGCTTCTCCTATATGCCTGTGCTTCATGCCGTTCTAGTGTACTTATCCTTGGACAGGATCAGCACTCAGGCCTTTGAAGGAGGCATGTGTAAAACTTGCGAAGGGAAGAAGAAGTAGTGAAGGTGTATGTGAGTCAGAGATCGGTCTAGCCGAACTGTGGATCACAAGCTAACCATCGGCGCCCATGGAATTTTGAGTGCGTGATTATGTATGCGTGGTACAAATGCCACTACCTCATCGGGGCTGGGATGGAGGCCGAACTGCTAATCAATCTCTTGACGAGTCGAGCTATCCTTTCTAGTGTAGTCTGGACCCTCTTAATGATGCCCAGGGGCTCGGCAGCCAGGTTATGGTTCTGCTTGAGAAGGCCGCTCTGTACCTCTACTGCCAAGGCAGCTATGTGCTGCTCTGTACGGAGGGAGCATTCCGTGTTTCCATTGACTGTTATGACGCTGTGTGAACCGGGCATCTTGAGCTTGAGATAAGCATAGTGTGGTACCGCATTGAATCTTGCAAACGCGGTTCGTCCAAGCAGTGCATGGTAGCCGCTGCGGAAGGGGACAATATCGAAGAGTAACTCTTCGCTTCGGAAGTTGTCCGGGAACCGAAGACTACTTCCAGCGTGATTGAGCCCGTACAACGGGCCTCTACGCCTGGTATGACTCCTTTAAAGGTAGTCTTTGTGGGTTTGATTCGTGAGGGATTAATACCCATCTTGCGTACTGTATCCTGGTAGAGCAGGTTGAGGCTGCCGCCTCCGTCTATTAGGACTCACGTTAGGTGAAATCTGTCGATGATTGGGTCGAGAACCAGTGCGGCTGAACCGCCATGGCGGATACTAGTGGGATGATCTCGACGATCGAAGGTGATCGAGAACGACGACCACGGGTTATATTTCGGGGCTACTAGCTCTACCGCATAGATGTCCCTGAGTGCGCGCTTGCGCTCCCTTTTGGGGATATGTGTACCATATATCATGTTCACCATTTTGACTTGGGGGGGGAATTTCTTCTGCCCCTCCCCCCCCCCCGTGTTCGGCTGCCGGGGCTCCTCGTCATCGTCCTCACTTTGTGATCATTTTTCTTTGTTTTCGACATTTATCTTGCCAGCCTGTTTAAAAACCCAACAATCTCTGTTGGTATGATTGGCTTGTTTGTCTGGGGTGCCATGTATCTGGCACGAGCGGTCGAGTATGCGGTCTAGGTTGGATGGTCCCTCGTTGTTCCTTTTGTAAGGCTTCTTCCGCTGGCCGGACTTGGAGGTACTGAATCCGGCATTAACCGTAGTGTCTTCGGTGTTATTGCCATTGCTGCGGCGTTTGTGTCTATTGTGCTGGAGCTTGTCGGTGCTGTTTTTGACCTCGGAGGGGCCTGCCTCGTCGGTTGTGTTTTTATTACGAGCCAGCCAACTATCCCCACCAGCGCGAAAGCGGGTCATGAGTGCCGTGAGCGCTGCCATGGATTTCGGCTTTTCTTGACCGAGGTGGCGGGTGAGCCATTCGTCACGGATGCTATGTTTAAAGCCCGCTAGGGCTTTGGCATCCGGACAGTCAACGATCTGGTTCTTTTTTGTTAGGAACCTAGTCCAGAACTTTCTGGCTGATTCTCCAGGTTGTTGAACTATATGAGTTAAGTCATCGGCGTCTGGTGGCCGGACATAAGTGCCTTAGAAGTTGTCAAGAAAAGCTTCTTCCAAGTCCTCCCAGCTGCCGATGGAATTTTCAGGCAGGCTGTTTAACCAGTGTCTAGCTGGCCCTTTCAGTTTTAGTGGGAGGTATTTGATGGCATGGAGGTCGTCTCCTCGGGCCATATGGATGTGGAGAATAAAATCCTCGATCCATACTGCGGGATCGGTTGTTCCGTCGTATGATTCAATACTGACGGTCTTGAACCCTTCGTGGAATTCCTGGTCCAGTACTTCATATGTGAAGCAGAGAGAGTGTGTGGCGCCTCTATATCGGGTCGCGTCGCGGTGTTCCTCTGATGAAGTCCGCCTACGGTTATCGGCCTGGGCGTGACTAGGTTTGTCACGTCTGAATAGGTAGCCGTCGTCGAGAGTTGAAAGGCGTCCTCGCGATCCATAGATTGATCTGGTGTGTACCGCTCTAATGTCCAGGTCTTGCCGAAGATTGTATGTATAATCCCGAGTTGTTTTGTCTCTGTTTTTACGAGGTGGCGGGGTGGGCTCGTGTTTGGTGTGAGTTGCCATTTTATCTCGACCACAAGGTGGTCGGTCAGCATTGCGCGAGAGCGGTATGGGATCCGGTGCCTCCTCATCAAACTGAGGTAGCCGTCTGTGTTCGGGTAACTCTTGGCTGGGCGCTTGAGGCCGTATTCTTCGGTTTCCAGGACGTCAGTCCATCCATCAATGAGTAGGTCTTGATCAGCTTGAAGTTGTTGCCGCTTTTTCTTCAGGCTTCTTGCAGTGGCTATTAGCTGGCGCTTGAAGCGCTCTTGCTCGAGGGGTGCCGCAGGCACGATGAAGTCCTTGCTACCGAGGCTCTCCTCCCCCTCGGAGGGTGGACGGTAACTATCTTCATCCGGGTTGTTAGACATAGCATGTTTATCAGGGCCGACTTGCCCGTTGTTTTGTTGCTCCTGTTCGGATGTTGTTCCGACGGGGTCTTCTTTGTTTTCGGCGTCGTCCGTAGTATTATTTTCTCCGGTGCCAGTGTTGCTGTCTTTTGAGCGACGTGACTTAGGGCGGCGTTTAGGCCGCCGGCGCTTGGATTGTGTCTCAGGAGGTTTATTCTCAACTGGATCTTCTTTGTTATCGTCATCAGCTTTTTTAGGTGTATCAACCATGTACACATCGTATGAGGAAGTGGCCGTCCACCGCCCAGTAAATGGCGGGTTTTGACCCTGCTCCTCATCGTCATCGTTGTCCATGTCGTCGATATCTTCGAAGTCGTAATCAAGCGTGCCGGTTAAGTCCTCGACAGTGGCTATGAAGTGGGTGGTGGGTGGGGTGCAAAATTCTCCGTCGTCAGCCCCTAGTTCGAACCGGACATAGTTCGGCTATGAGTCCCCTGCCAAGGACAGGTTTTTTAACGAGTTTAGCACGTCGCCTAGGGGCGAGTGTTGGAAGATGTCTGTGGCGTCGAATTCGAAAATCGATAACTGATCCAGCTCGGTGTACGCAGGCGTATACTATTCAGAACTAATAACCGGAGACAAGTCCGAAGTTCCGTTGGCGCAAATATCATAAGATGTCGAGTCTGTGTGCGACTCCAACATCGCTGACTCTGTGGCCTCGGAAGGCACAATCTGCACCCGATTTAAGGTCGTTGAAGCAACAGGATCCATCTCCTGGATATGGTCCGATGACATATTTAAGTCATGTTCATCGGAGCGAGGGGGAGCGATCGCCGCGGTCTCAAATCCGTCGAAGATCAAGTCTCCACGGATGTCCGCGATGTAGTTCAAGCTCCCGAATCTGACTTGATGGCCAGGGGCGTAGCTATCGATCTGCTCCAAATGGCCAAGCAAGTTGGCCCATAGTACGAAACCACCGAATATGAAGATCTGTCCGGGGAGGAAGGTTTCTCCCTGGACAGCTCACTATCGACAATTGAAGGGGCCATCGAACCTATCATCAACGGCACAGTGGAACTCTTAATGAAAGCACCAATGTCAGTGTCAAAACCGGTGGATCTCGGGTAGGGGGTCCCAAACTGTGCGTCTAAGGTCGATGGTTACAGGAGACTGGGGACACGATGTTTACCCAGGTTCGGGCCCTCTCTATGGAAGTAATACCCTACTTCCTGCTTGATTGATCTTGATGAATATGAGTATTACAAGAGTTGATCTACCACGAGATCGTAATGGCTAAACCCTAGAATCCTAGCCTTTATGACTATGGTAATGTGTATACCTCATCCGGACTACTCCCTCCGGTTTATATAGACACCGGGGGGATCTAGGGTTACATAAGAAGGAATCTTCATAATTGGTCGCCAAGCTTGCCTTCCACGCCAAGGAGGGTCCAATCTGGACACGGGTGCAGTCTTCGGCCTTCATGTCTTCATAGCCCACCAGTCCAGCCCATCGATAATAGGCCGGACGTCCGAGGACCCCTTAGTCCAGGACTCCCTTAGCTGGCGCGCGGGAGGCGGCTGGGCATGGAGGCAGGGGCGGGAGGCCAGGCGCTAGGCGGCACGGCGCGCGAGCAGCGACGCAAAGCCGGCTGGGGTGCGAGGCGCGCGGGAGGCGGAGCTGCAGGTGCGGTGGTCGAGTGAATGGCCGCACGTGGAGCAAGAGCTGTCGCGGGCAACTGCGCAGTGGCTAGCGGCGGCAACAAGTCAGCAGAGTAGCAAGCGAGCGTAGGAAAGTAGGGACCGGCTCGTGGGCATTCCCGGTGGCTGAAGATGGCCGTAGGAGGTGCTGCACCTTGCGAGGAACAGCTGCGGTAGCAGCGAGGCGGTGGCTCCGCGGGCGAGGTCGCCAAGTTCAGAGTAGCGAGCAATAGGATGGATGGGGCAGAAATTGAGCTTAGTGTACGACCATTGTCTGAATGACGTATGGTCGTTATCTGACAAATGTACATGCTCGCTGGGAAGAGTATGGGTAGTGTCCAACTTGTGTTTGACCAATGTATGGAACGTGTATGACCATGGTCCGATTTGCATCTAGCTAGCGTATGGACGAGCGGTTGCACGCCTCGGCCGGAGCGAGACGCGACGCGGAAAGGAGCGGACACACGGCCATGGGTGGAGTGGCGCGTGGATGGACGCGGCCAACGGAAGCGAGGCGGCGACGACGCACACGCGCGGATAGAGGGGTGCGGAGCCGGGGCCGAAGCGACGCACGGGCTGACGACAGGTGACGAAGACGCACCACCCAGCACGGACGCGACGAGGGTGTGCTGATGTCGATCCCTCGACCAACGGCCGAGAGGCGGCAACGTCGCGGTGGTGATGAAGATGGCGAGTGTCGGGACCCCGATCCTAAGTCACACCGGCTAGCATGTAACACATCATATCACTTTGCGGCCTCACGCACGGTATCCCCACGGGTGCCACCTTACCTAGCCCGAGACGGTTTGCGCATTTTGGCTCACGTATATGATAGTGTCGCTAGCATCCATATGACAGAGAACCCGGGCCGACATGACTAGTTATAAACCCAAGGTGGCACTAACTTACAGGGACAGGCATACATGACCCAGCAACGAATGTGTCGGCCATCAGCGTATGAACCCAAGTCGTAGCAAGCTACAAGGACTTAAAGGAACAACGCGTGACATTTCCCCAAAGGGACAGACACGGGAATGAAGGACACATGCCGGCCAGCCTAATCGTTCCGGAGCAGTAGAAAGCTACCATGGCTCAGTGGAAGCACTAGGAGACATTTCCCCATAAGAGAGGCTACCAAGAGGAAACAACTAGGTTGTCGGATCCCGCACATACCAAGCATTTCAATAACATACACACAATATGCTCGATATATGCAAATGAGACAACAGAGAGAGGGGTTCGAGGGAGAGGCTCACGGCAGTTGCAGCGGTGCAAACAGCGAGCTCGGAGGAGAACCCGAGCGAAAAGGGTGATGGAAGCGATCTGTGGTGACCGGAGGTGAAGGCGACGGCGATGGCGACGATACGGTGCGTCCGGCGCCTCGGAGAGGATGAGAAAGAAGTGGCGGAGCTTCTGGGTGCGTCGGATGGACGTGGGGTGGCTGATGGCCACGGCTACAGCCAACAGCGGCGACGGCAATGCTCGGCCATCACGTGAGAGAGCGAGGGAGAGGAGGGGAGGACGAATAGAGGAGATGGGCATGATCCAGACGCAAGGGGGAGCTTATCCCCTCGTCTAGACGTCCGCAGAAGCAGGAGGTGGCGCAGCGCATGCGTGCGCGCGGCGACCACGCGCCCCTGGCCTCCTAGCGAGAGGTTGGGGTGACTGGCGTGGCCAGTCGGCTGGGCCGTCACAGTGCCAGGCCAGCAAGTGGCCCAGGCAAGTTTTTTCTATTTTTTTGTTTTTTGTTTTCTTTTCTGACATTTGTTTTGATTTAAAACTAAACCATTTAATTTCTTCTGACAATTTTGCAGGGACCTACAGGATTAATCCAAGCCCCTCAGAACTTTCTAGAATTATGGGACATATATTAGAAATATAATAAATATATATCCAATGCAAATAATTATTGGATTAATTCCAAATCCCAAAATAAATATTTATGAGCTCCTAAAAATATTGGTTTGAATTTTACCTCTGGCCAATATTTTTAGAGAGAAACATGAACATTTTTTTACCCTTTTGGAGCAATTTTTATCTGGGTCATTTTCAAAAAGATTCCTCAGGCTTTCACATGTCCCCAATTCAAATTCATTTTGAAAATTTAAACATGATGCAAACACGAAAGCTAGCCTAGTGCATACCAGAACTAGGGATGTGACAACTCGCCCCCACTCGAAAGAATCTCGTCCAGAGATTCTTGAGTCGGCGGAAAGAAAGTGGGGTACTCCAGTCGGAGACGATCTTCTCGCTCCCAAGTAGCTTCTCTCTCGGAATGATGAGACCACCGAACCTTGAGAAATTTGATGTTATGACATCGAGTGACACGCTCTGCTTGATCCAGAATGCGAACGGGGTACTCTCGATATGTGAGGTTATCTTGGAGATCATGTGTTTCGTGGTCCACTCCGCGGATGGGATCCGAGAAGCAACGCCTGAGTTGAGAGACGTGGAAGACGTCATGAACTCGAGAAAGTTGTGGGGGTAGTTCCAATTGGTAGGCAACCTCTCCTCGTTTAGCAAGAATGCAAAAAGGACCAATGTAATGATGAGCCAACTTTCCCTTGATACCGAAATGATGGGTACCCTTAAAATGGGTAACCTGAATGTAAGCCTTGTCGTCAACTTCATAAGCCACTTCCTGATGATGATGGTCATACTGGCTTTTTTGACGAGACTGGGCTGCTTTCAAATTCTCACAAATGACGCGAGCTTTCTCTTCTGCCTCTCGGATCATGCACGGTCCAAAGAATTGTCTTTCACTGGTTTCTGACCAGTTCAAAGGTGTTCGACATCTTCGTCCATAGAGAATCTCAAAAGGAGCTTTCTTGAGACTGGATTGATAGCTATTGTTATAAGCAAACTCGGCGAAAGGAAGACATTTCTCCCAATCCATACTGAATGAGATAATGCAAGCTCTAAGCATGTCTTTGAGAATTTTATTGACCCTTTCCACGTGACAACTTGACTGAGGGTGGAAAGTGGTACTGAAGGAAAGATGGGTGCCCATGGCAGTCCGGAAGCCCTCCCAGAAATGAGAAGTGAAAAGACTACCACGGTCTGAATTGATCTCTAGTGGAACACCATGTAGTGACACTATTCGAGAAATATATAAGTCAGCGAGCTGACTAGCAGTGATACTCTCTCGAACAGGTAGGAAGTGAGCAACTTTGGAGAGATGATCAATGACTATGAAGATAGCATTATTCCCTCTCTTGGTCCTGGGAAAGCCGGTGATGAAGTCCATACCAACTTTATCCCATTTCCACTCAGGAATAGCTAAAGGCTGAAGGGTGCCAGCAGGTCTTTGATGTTCTACCTTAACACGACGACAAACGTCACAGTTAGCAATGACCTCAGCGATTTCTCTCTTCATCCTAGTCCACCAGAACCTCTGGCGTAGGTCCTGATACATCTTAGTACTGTCGGGATGAATTGTGAGAGGAGATTCATGAGCCTCCTTAAGGATCAGTTGTCGCAAATGCTGATTCTTGGGAACCACCAAGCGATTCTCAAAGAAAATAACACATCAATCATCCATAGAGAAACATCCACCAACTCCCTTCTTAATGTTTCTATTGATGCGGATAACACCCCTATCAAACTTTTGGTCAGTAACAATCTGATCCTCAAGGGTAGGTTTCGCCACCAAAGTAGAAAGGAATCTGTGAGGAGCAATGTGAAGGTTAAGCTTACATAATTCCACATGGAGAAGTGGTTGGCACTGGTGCAACATGAGATTGTTGCAATAGGACTTACGACTCAATGCATCAGCCATGACATTGGCCTTGCTTGGGGTGTAAGTGATCCCTAAGTCGTAATCCGAGATCAACTCCAACCAACGTCTTTGCCTAAGGTTCAAATCTGGTTGGGTGAAGATATACTTGAGGCTCTGGTGATCGGTGTAGATCTCGCAACGATTACCAAGAAGGTAATGTCGCCATGTCTTAAGTGTATAGACTACGGCTGCAAGCTCTAGATCATGTGTAGGATAATTTTCCTCATGTCGATACAACTGTCGAGATGCATAGGCAATCACATGATGATCCTGCATAAGAATGCAACCTAGTCCCTGTCGTGAGACATCACAATAGATAACAAAGTCCTTAGTGAAATCCGGCGGCACAAGTATGGGAGCAGAAGTCAGGCGTCTTTTCAGTTCTTGAAAACTATGCTCACACTGTGGAGACCACTCAAACTTTTTTATCTTTCTTGAGAAGTTCCGTGAGAGGTTTGGCCACTTTGGAGAAGTTCTAAACGAAGCGGCGACAATAACTAGCTAGACCGAGGAAACTCCCAACTTGTTTAACTATTTCAGGTGGAGTCCAATCAAGAACGGCCTGAACTCTCTCGGGATTGACAGCAATGCCCTTACCAGAGATTACGTGGCCGAGATAGGTCACTTTTGGCAACCAAAATTCGCACTTGGAGAACTTGGCATAAAGGCGGTGCTCTCTGAGTTTTTCTAACTAAAGTCTAAGATGTTTGGCATGCTCTTCCTCATTCTTCGAGTAAATAAGAATATCATCAAGGTAAATCACGGCGAACTTATATAAGTACTCCATGAAGATCAAGTTCATCAAGCGGGGGAATGTGGCCTAACATCAACTCCATATTGGAAAATACTAAGGATCCAGCGAGCTGATCATACAGGTCGTTGATCCTGGGGAGCGGATACTTGTTCTTTATTGTGACCAAATTAACGGGATGATAATCTACAACCATCCGATTTGTACCATCCTTCTTCTTGACGAAGAGGACGGGACAAGCCCAAGGAGAAGAACTAGGATGGGTGAAACCCTTTTGCAAGGACTCATCAAGTTGTTTCTTAAGCTCAGCTAGTTGTAGGGGTGCCAACTTGTAAGGTCTCCTAGAAATTGGAACAGTTCATGGGATAAGATCTATGACAAACTCTACATCCCTGTCAGGTGGAATACCTGGCAGTTCCTCTGGAAAGACATCCGGAAAGTCTCGGACTACTTGGATGTCTTCAAGGTCTGGGAGAGGGCTGGCATTAAGAGAATAGAGTTGACGCTTTGCAACTCTAGTGGAGACAGTGACTATCTAGCCAGATGGGTGTGTAAGCTGAACAGACCTAGTGTAACAATCAATCTTGTCATGATGAGCTGTCATCCAGTCCATACCCAAGATGATGTTACTATCTGAAGACTTTAGTGCTACAAGTGATGCAAGGACTACAAGTCTATCAACAAGGATTCCATTACCATGGCTTATTCTGGTTGTTTGCCATCTAGACCCTGGAGTTTGGATTTCAAGCGGAGTTGGCATATCACAAAATGACATGTCATGCAAACGAGCATAACCTTCAGAGATAAAGGAGTGCGATGCCCCGATATCGAATAGAACCGAAGCTGGATGGCAATTGACAAGGAGTGTACCAAGAACGACATTTGGATCATCATGAGCATCTTTAGCTGAGACATGATGCACACGTCCACGTTCAGTGCGAGCTGGCTTGGCACTGGTCGTCTTGCTTGAAGGCTTATCACGAAGAACAGACTTCTCGGGCTGGGCTGGAGCAAAACTGACCTGAGAGCGGTCACGTGCATAGTGTCCTGGCTTCCCACATGTGAAGCAAGTCCCTGAGTAGGACGTGGACCTGCATTGTCAAGCGGTCTACCAGTAGGCCTGGGTGGAGCATATGACTGAGCTAGATGAGGCACCACATAAGATGGCCTCGGTGAATATCCAGCTAGAAGAGCGGAGTTCGGAACCCAACTCCGGCGCTTCTGAGAACTAGAACCGGAGGAAGAACCCAAATCATGGTTGTCGGGGATATACCCCGCGGTATAAACTGCTAGATGTATGACCCGACTGGAGTTTGGCGATTTACAGGCGACCCGCTTTGACCTGGTGGTTTACGATTCATTGGTAATCCGGCAGGTGGGTTAGAGGAGCGACAAGACCCGGTGGCCCAACGGGAGGTTCATGAAAGGCCGGCTCATGTTATGGTGGGCCGGTTTATGAAGAAAGCACAAGGAATATTCTCCTGAAAAGGAAGCAAGACTAGGACTCCTTGTAATAGAGTAATCCTAATCCTACTAGGACTAGTCATGTAACCCGCCCCTTCAACATATATAAGGAGGGGCAGGGTTCCCCAAAGAGGGATAGGGTTCTGACAAGCAAACAACAAACAATCTCTAGGGATAGACACAAAGTGCCGGTTTACCGGCGACACCATGAGGGTCATAATGAGATCTAGCCTCAAACAGCATGTAGGGCTATTACCAGATGATGTTTCCCGGGGCCCGAAGCTGTCTAAATCCCTGTCTTGTGTTGTGTCTCTCGATTCCGCTCAACCCCTCTCAAGCTACCACATAGATGCGTTGGCCTCGCGACTAAGTCCTAACCCTAGGACATCTGCTGTGACAATTCCATGACAGTTGGCGCCCACCGTGGGGCTGGCGCATGGTGGTGTTGAGTTCTTGGAGGGATCTTTCTCAGGGTTCGAAAATTTCACAAATTTCCGGATGAAGAAGAGCCGGGTTGGAAAGATTTGCGTCAGATTTGGGTTCATCAGTTTGGATTTACAATCTGTGAGGTTTGAGGTCAAAAGAAAATTAGGGTTACATGTGGATGAACGTGACCCGGCGATCCGTCGAGTCTGGAGGCAAATAGATATCTGTTACAACAGCCACCATGTGAGCCAAGACCGACATCTGTTGTAGTAAACCACCAGTATTCTGGAGCACCAAAACTATCAACAGTAGAAGACCATCATGACCTAGGCGTGAAACGCCCAAGATCACTACAACCTGGAGATCAATTTTTCCATGCGTCACTGCACTGGCCTGCCGCTTGCGTTGCTCGCCTTCGCCCCCACTTCAAACTGCCGGGGCCCTGCTGCTGCCGCATCGAAACAGGCGTTCTACCCCTGTCAAGTCCTGCCAACGAGCCGCCGCTTGAGGTTTGATCAAAGCAAGCCTGTCAAACCAATTGGTAATCAATAGTACTACTACTAGTCTACTACTAGTACTCCAAGTGAAAGTCAAAGCCATGCAAAGGGAGCACCACGACCCGATCTTCAACTGGGGCCGACCCGGAAACAGCCACGACACGGGACTCCTTCGTTTGACCCGCCACTTCCTTTGTGGCCTTGCATGGCAAGTCGCCGCTTCGCCGGTCAGTTCCGTATGCGAGAAGCCCTGGAGCAGGCTCTTGCAGCTTCACCTGCGTCGCTGAGCTGGCCTGGCATCGCCACGCCTCTGCTTGAGCCGTTTTTTCCACTCACGAGGCCGGGGCTTATAAGCTGTTGTTAAAGAGCAGTGTGTGCACACGCTAGCACTTCAAACAGGTCCTTCATGTGAGATTAGAAAAAGGCAAGAGGAGAAGGTCACGGGCACTTGAAGACAAAAGAACCAGTACTACTACTACTCTCATCGTGACATGATTTCCAGGACAACCGAAGGAGACGTGTTGGAGGATATTTTTTGTCTTACCACTATACATTATCCAGCATCAGTATCCGCGTTCATTCGGAAAATAAATCAGGATAAAATCCACTAAAAAAGTGCCGTCATGCCATAGACATGAGGTCTGCACCGGCTTATAGCGATGTGGCCGCCTCTCGCGACCGGGCCGGTTTACAACACCGTGGCCGCCACTCGCGACCGCGCCGGTTTACAACACCGTGGCCGTCTCTCGCGACCGCGCCGGTTTACAACGCCGCGGCCGTCTTTCGCGACCGCGCCGGCTTACAACGAGGAGGACAACTCACCCGTCCGCACCGGCCTGTAATATTGCGGCCGACTCATCTGTCTGCTCCTACGGTCGACTCGGCCGTGATTGATGTCAGTTTCATCGTGGTGATAATCAACTCCGCGGTGGATAATTTTTGGCCTAAAGATGTCAGGTGGAATCCATCCAATATATTTTTATTATACTGGTCCTGCTGAGCCACCGCCACGGCGCTGAGCCGTCAGGGCTGTACTGAACCGCCACGGCGGTCTACGGTTGAACCGCCTCGGCAGTATTGAACGGATCATTTATTCTCCGGGCGGGTCAGGTGATATCCATCTAAGCCTAGCGCAAATTGTTTTTGTCAAAGAACATTTATTTTTGCCTTGGTCTGCAATATTGTTTCGCAGAACAATTATTCATTATAAATGAGGCATTATACTGCGGGTACAGAGCGTGCGCTGGCAATATTCTACACCAGTTTTTCGTCCGTGCCACGCTACCATAAGAGCGGACGTACATAAGTCACCGTCTCTATGGCCCGGTCTACATCAACTTCGCCCGTCTGCAAGGCTTACCGCGCCTGCGAGTAACTCGCTCGTCCATGCTGGCTTACAACACTGCGGCCGACTCATGTGTCTGTGCTGCCTCTGATGCTGCGTCGTTTTAACGTCCGCCCTGCGGTCCGGCCTACTCAACATGTCGGGTTGACTAAACGGACACCGATGAGGATCATAAGGTCCAAATACATCAGGTGATATCCATCTAAATCTATTTGGTATATATTGTTTTTATCAAGAAAATGGTTACTTTGATCTGTATATTTTATGCAGGACAATTATTTACTATAAACATGGTTTATACCACGGGTGCGAAGCACGCGCTGGCAACGTCCTGCCCAGCGTTCGTCTGTGCCACATTACACGGTGAATGGACGCGTGCAAGACGCCGCCCTTACGGCCTGGTTTACATCAACTTGTCGGGACCGCGCCTGTGATTGATTCTCCCGTCCACGCCGGCTTATAATGCCTATGAAGCCGCGATCATCTTTACCGTTCGTCTCTTGCAGCCTGATATACATCAACATACCGGGCCGCACCTGTCTACACGAGCTGTCTATTAAGTATGAGCAAGTCACAGGTAGCCCGGTTTTCTTTCAACAAAATGAAGACAAATTATCATATACTATTAACAGTCGTCTGCACTGGGTGGTTCAATGGGCAGGCGCACAAATCGCCGCCACTACAGTTTAGTTAACTTCAAATTGCCAGTTGGAAGGAACCATTGGCCGAGTTGCTGACACGGCTCATACGGGATCATTGATAACCCGCCGCAGTCACCTCAATTTTCTACGGATTCATATCGCCTTGTCAACAACAATGATGGACACCTTACGCTATGATCAAATATGAAGAGTCTCAAGCCAACTCCTCGAGTAGTCTCAAGACTCGGGGGCTACGATGACATGAGTCAAATATCCGGTTTACAATCCGGTTCAAGGGAAATCTGTCTCCTACAAAGCTCTGAAGCTCTCAATATCTGGTTTAACATCCGGTTCAAGAATAATAATCTCTCGCGAATTCGAGTCCTCAGGAAAAATTAAAGGGACCAAAGAGAGTTTGTTGCACCGCACAACTCAAACATAGGTACTCGGCGAGCACAGCTCAGAAATATGTCACATGGGGGCTTCTGTTTATAAAGTGCAGTTCTAACTACCCTCCTGATCCAGCGACCAAACCAAGACCATCATAAGAGTTTGTCACATAGGGGCTTCTGTGTGCAAGGGAGTTCCTATGGCCTCTTAAACCGGCGACCACATCAAGGCCATCATAAGAGCATAGCTCTGGTTGCTTCGGCAATTCCCACATGATGATGAGGGGCAAAAGAGAGTTTTGATGCCTAGCACAACTCAAACATAGGCCCCGACGAGCATAGCTCAAATGCTACCTGGGGGCTCCTGATGCAAAGCATCAACGAGTTGACAACCCTTGTAGTAACCACGGCCTGGAAGCTTGGTGTATACACCTAAAACCCCGGATTAGCCTGCCTGCATTAAGTAAGTCACTCCATCCAGGTAAACCTAGTACGACCCTTCGAATGTATACACAAGTCAATCTTTACAGACCCTGAACTTGATAATGTTAAATTGACGATCATCAAGTGATTACACAAGTCAATCTTTACAGATTTTGAACTTGGTAGCATTAAACATTGATGATTTGGTTAAGGATTGAGGACCATCTTAACAGGCTTTGCAAAATGGTTAATGACAGTAGCCTTGTAGCTCATAAAAAGCCTCGAATTTGGAGCCTGGCAGCTCGTAAAAAGCCTCGACTACATGGTCTTATTTGCTCAAAAAAATATTTTTATTTTGTATGTTTTATAAAATCTTTATCTTCAAGGTCATTGGTATTCATCCAAGTCCATTGATTCAGGGAGTGGATGACTATAAGTTGCCACTACACCTACCTTTACAGAGTTTTAGTCTGGGTTACAAACACCAGTACTAACTACAGTTAAACCGGAGTTCATCATAACCCGGTTCGGTTTTCATGATGAACCGACAAACAATCAAGGGAGTCATCAGCACTTGCACCTTGGATCATTATCTCTTCCTACCGGATTAAGGTTCATCCTAATACACTTAATCACAGGACACTTTAAACATTGTTTTAAGAAGAAGCAGGTGGAATAAACCGTCAAAGGCATTATAAGCAAGAAATAATTATGAAGTTGCCAACTGAAGCAATCTCATACAACTGAGCTATTTACAGATAATGACCGGTGTTTATTAACCCGGCCTGGCTTTTGACTATAAGTCGCCAGTATGAGATAAGACAATGATCGGTGTTTATTAAATCCGGCCTGGTTTTTTTAATAAACCGGCAATCAATGATAATCACCAATGTTCAAATTTTGGGTTATCATCTTTACTACACTAGCTTGGTAAAACCAACCGTGTGATTAAACATCACTGGAACCGGTCTTCAAACCGGGTTATATTATTCAAATATTTAAATAACCAACATGGCTGGATTTTTATTATGGTTATCAATAACCAATATTATGATTGAGGTTTTCAAAGTCGCTTCAGCGCAATGGATATTATTTTATCAATGGGTATGATTTATTCTACAACTGAAGGAATAGTCCCAAGTCGCTGCAGGCTTACGACCCGGCACTTGGGGGCTACATTATTCAAATTGATATTACATTAAATGTGCAAGTCCCATGTCACTGCCAGCATGCACCATGGAACTTGGGGGCTAATGCAAAGTCATTTTTGCTCACCTTATTGAAGACCCGACTCATCACATTATAGTGAGCCAGCCCTTGGGGGCTACCAATTTCTCCTGTCAACAATTCAAGGTACAAAGCTTTTAATCCATTATATTGAAAGGTCTACTGCTCAGTTGGTAAAGCACAAGGCTCTTAACCTTGTGGACGTGGGTTACAAGCCCCATGATGGGAGTTACATTATATAAATGTTATTTTCATTGAAATATATAACAAGTCCCAGCTCAATATTATTTTACTGAGCCGGCCCTTGGGGGCTACACGTTGCTGTTCAAGTCTACATGATCATATTTACAAAGTCCCTGCTCATTATTACATAATGACCCGGCCCTTGGAGGCTACACTAGTTGAAGTTTTTTGAGCATCAGGCAATTACAAGTCCCAGGTTGCTGCAAGCATGACAACCCGGCACTTGGGGGCTACATAATATGGAGTATTCAGTTTTTTACTAGTGACTGGGATGAACAATATGGATTTCTTCAAGGTTGCAACATTTATATTGAAACAAGTCTTAAGCTATCACTATGTTCTCTTCTTAAGACTTGGGGGCTACAGGTAATATGGATATAAAAGAGGAACATCTTCAAATTCTCAGTTTTGGGCAAATCAGGAAGATTAATTGTGTGACCCGGTGTTGGCAACAATCATAACCCGGCGTCTATAAACAGTCATGACCCGGGATCATCAGTTTTATAACCCGACAATGGTGATAATCATAAACCGGCATCTTCAAGCCGGCTAAGTATTAGATGAGTATTTCAAAGACCAATATTTTTTTAAGCATTGGAAGCCGATTCAAGTGGATTATCTCTTACAATATTTCTCTATGAGACACCAACGTCAGCAAATGGATTATGAAGGTGGTCTATTGGCTCGGATGTTTCAGAAGAAGTGTCTGGATTGTTTGCATTGGTAATGTTTGAACATATCCACTAAGGAGATTTTCTATGAGATCATGGATACATATCAAGGAGGAAATGACAAGGATTTAAGGATGATCAGGTGGCGGTTCGGGAAAATATTTAACCCGGAGCACAACCTGTCAAATTTGTTCTCGTGTTTATGTTGCAGGAAGGATCAAGTTTAACATGGATAAATCCAAATTAAACTGGGGGCTAATGTCGGGGATATACCCCGCGGTATAAACCGCCGGATGTATGACCCGGCTGGAGTTTTGTGATTTACAGGCGGCCCGCTTTGATGTGGTGGTTTACGATTCATTGGTAATCCGGTAGGCGGGTCAGAGGAGCGACAAGACCCGGTGGCCCAACGGGCGGTTCATGAAAGGCCGGCTCATGTTATGGTGGGCCGGTTTATGAAGAAAGCGCAAGGAATATTCTCCTACAAAGGAAGCAAGACTAGGACTCCTTGTAATAGAGTAATCCTAATCCTACTAGGACTAGTCAGGTAACCCGCCCCTTCAACATATATAAGGAGGGGCAGGGCTCCCCAAAGAGGGACAGGGTTCTGACAAGCAAACAACAAACAATCTCTAGGGCTAGACATAAAGCGCCGGTTTACCGGCAACACCATGAGGGTCATAATGAGATCTAGCCTCAAACAGCATGTAGGGCTATTACCGGATGATGTTTCCCGGGGCCCGAAGCTGTCTAAATCCCTGTCTTGTGTTGTGTCTCTCGAATCTGCCCAACCCCTCTCAAGCTACCACATAGATGCGTTGACCTCGCGACTAAGTCCTAACCCTAGGACATCTGTCGTGACAATTCCAAGACAATGGTTGTGCTTACGAGACTCCTCGTAAGTGAGCTGAGTTGTCCCTGCATTAATGGCCTTGTTCACAAGAGCCTGGAAGGTAATGCAATGGTGCAGGTGAAGATCACGACGCAGCTTGGGGTTGAAACCCTTCCGGAACCTAGCCTGCTTCTTGGCGTCTGTGGACACTTCTTCTGTAGCATAGCGGGCGAGGTTCTCAAACTCTCTACTATAAGCATCAATAGCCATCTTAGCATGGGTAAGACTACAGAACTCTTCTCTCTTGCGATCGATGAGGGCTTGAGGAATGTGATGCTCGTGAAAAGCCTCAGTGAAATCTCTGCAGGTAGGAATCTGGCCTGCTGGAATCATGGCCTCATAGTTCTGCCACCAAAGACTAGCAGGACTTTCCAGGTGATATGTGGCATATGTGAACTTCTCACCATCAGCTATGTTTGCGGAACACAGCTTGTGAGTGATACTATGGAGCCAGTCATCTGCATCGAGTGGCTCAATGGAATGATGGAAGGTGGGTGGTTTCAGACCAATGAAGTCATGGATGGTCGCCGACTCTTTGCACTGATGTGCGGTGTTATCCTCAATACGTACTAACAAGCGGTTAGACTCTCGCTTGTTTCTCTCCATCTCTAACATTAACTCTGCCAACGAAGGCGGGTCGGGAGGATCCTCCTCATCCCTACCACCTCCGTGGTTCTTTCTATGAGCAACTGAACCTCGAGTAACTGACGACATCCTGAGAAACGAAACCAACGACGGAATCAACATCAACTATAGGATGCAGAAAGTAGCACAAGGAAAATAGTATCTCTCAAATTCCTAGGACAATTCCGGCAGCATAACGGCAGTAAAATGCTCAAAATGAGACATCCTGCAATGATGGGGGAGTACCATACTCAACATCATCACTCAAGGTTATGTGATAGTACTAAACAAACTACACCGAAGAACTCGAAAACATGAGTATGACTCTGATCAACCAATCCCATGGGACTACGGAGTAGTAACTCGTGATCCTGATAGACGGAAGAGAAATCCTAGTTCCTTAATCCCGTAGGAAAGGTAAGATGACTCAGATCAAAAAATATAAGGTATAAGGAGTAAAAGAGCCTTACGTTCCCTTCCACAATCAATTCCCTTACATAACTAAAGAATTTCTAGACTCAACTTCGACCAGTTTGGCTTAGTAATCCTACAGGCAGTCAGGCTCTGATACCAAAGCTATTGGGACCCCGATCCTAAATCACACCGGGCTAGCATGTAACCCATCATATCACTTTGCAGCCTCACGCACGGTATCCCCACGGGTGCCACCTTACCTGGCCCGGGACCATTTGTGCATTTTGGCTCACGTATATGATAGTGTCGCTAGCATCCATATGACAGAGAACCCGGGCCAACATTACTAGTTATAAACCCAAGGTGGCACTAACTTACAGGGACAGGCATACATGACCCAGCAACGAACGTGTCGGTCATCAACGTATGAACCCAAGTCGTAGCAAGCTACAAGGACTTAAGGGAACAATGCGTGACATTTCCCCAAAGGGAAAGACACGGGAACGAAGAAGGACACATGCCGGTCAGCCTAAGTGTTCTGGAGCAGTAGCAAGCTACTATGGCTCAGTGGAAGCACTAGGACACATTTCCCCATAAGAGAGGCTACCAAGAGGAAACAACTAGGTTGTCGGATCCCACACATACCAAGCATTTCAATAACATACACACAATATGCTCGATGTGTGCAAATACAACATGGCATCACAACAAGACTCTATGAAACAAAGTATTTATTCATTAGGCACCGAGGAGCCAGATATTAAAAACATGGGTCTCATGACCCAACATTCAGAGCATCCAAGCAACATGCGGAAGCATAACATGTCTGAGTACAGACAACTACAAATGAAAAAGGCTGAAGAGCCTGACTATCTACAACACTCGTACAAGATCGTAGCTGAGGTAACAAGCTACTTGTCGAAGTCCAAGAGGAACTACTAGTGAGACAGAAGTCTCATCTACAAAACATAAATTAAGCAAACATGAGTACAAAGGTACTCAGCAAGACTTACATCAGATCCTATCATACATGCACTTTTATCAAGAAGGCAATGTGGGGTTTAGTTGTAGCAAGCCATCTTTGACTCAGTGGCTAACCTATACTATGACTGCTAGTTACTCTTTTGAGGTGGCTCACACGAGTCCACTAATCACCACACAATACACCACCATGGATTCATCCCCGTCTCCCTACGAGAAGGCCATCCATAGCACTCACACTTGTCTTGTGCATTTTAGAGTATCCACTTCAAGTTGTCTATGTTCCACGTAAGCATCCAAGAAGTCCATAACCGTGGACCCGGCTATTCGAATAGATCATGTTAACCCTGCAGGGGTGCACTTCTTCACACATGCTCTTGCCACTTACCACCATGTACACGTCGTGTATCTCGGCAACCTTCAAGCGGAAGCCTGGCGAGGGTGTCGGCCAAGACCTGACTAACCACACAAGACCCTGGTCCAGGTTTATCGCCTATTCGGGTACTATCCGCAAGGGAGTCCGGCTGAGGTTTCCATCACGGCCCCAAACAATATGTACAGGGTTCCCGAGCCCACCATTCGGGTGCCACTCGGTACACCAGGCCACGTGTGCCTAGTCTGTCCCAAGCCCACCCTGCCGGGTGCCACTTGGTAGAAAAATAACACTACCTATAAACACCAGAAATTAGTTGCGACTCCTGGACAGATACCAAGTTGGTTAATAAGTCGAGAGGGGCACTTAAGCATTCCAATGCGTGGTAGTAGCTAGTCATTGGACAACATATATAGAACTCAGTTCTTAAGGATGGTTCCAGTGAGACAACCCACCATGTACTCCTACATGGCCTCTCACCGCTACCTTTACCAAATTGCGTTCACACACTTGACTCTCAGCATCAGAACATAGCATAACACTCCAATTCATTCCCAATGAATCAGACCTGACACACTCTAAACAAAAGTAGGCATGGCATGGTAGGAACACAACATGGCTTCCATCAACTCCTACACATGCTAGTGGGTTTCAACTATTTACTGTGGCAATGACAGGTCATGCAGAGGAATGGGTTCAACTACCGCAACATAAAGTAGCAGTTGAATCGTTGTTGTCCTAATGCAATAACAGAGAGCAGGAGCGAGAGAGTGGGGTTGTATCGGAATGAACAAGGGGGTTTGCTTGCCTGATACATCAACAATAGAGCATTGCTCCTCTGAAAGGTACTCTGGAACGGTCTCCGGAGCTGGACCTATCGAGAAGGGCGGTGCCGACAATCAATACACAAACATATGCAACAATACGATGCATGAACATGGCATGAATATGTGATGTCGTTTGAGCTAATGCAACTAGCATTCATTTTGGTGAAGTCCATTTGAACCAATGGTTCAAATGCAACACTACATTAAACATTTATAAATGTCATTTATGTGTTTTCAAATATTCAGTAGGTATAACTTCACTTGCCATGCATGAAACTTGTACAGGTGGATAGATTGAATTTATCTGATAATTTTCCATATATAAATTATTTCAATCTGAGCGACGGTTGAATTTCTATGATTTTACGAAGTTTAAACATTTTTCTGGAATTTCCTGAGTTAAATAATTCCAGAAAATCATTTATTGCGTCAGCACTGCGTCATGCCTGTGTCAGCAAGTCAACAGAGCTGACTGAAGTCAAACCTGACGTGTGGGGTCCACACGTCAGTGACATAGTTAATTAACAGAGTTAATTAACACTAACATTAACCCTAACTACAAATTGGCTAGGGCATGGCCCACATGTCAGTGACTAAACTAAACTAACTAGGTTTAGTTAACACTAATCTGGTTAGTTAGCAGGGCGGCCCCACCTGTCATAGACTCAGGCGAGTCTGTTAGGGGTCAAACCTAGTCAAAATGACCGGCTATTAGCCGCCGGCGAGGCCAAAAGCAGTGGTGGTGCTCGGGATTGCTCCTCCGGTGATGATATCAACGGCGGAGCCCACCTACGAGTAGCTGGAACTCGCGTGCATTGAGTGGTGGCAGTGGGAGGTGCTGGGTGGCCGAAGTCGTCGCCGGCGTGCTCGTTTGCGGTCGCCAGAGTTCGGGTGACCACGGGTTAGCTGCTGCGGCGTGCAAACGAGCGGGGTTTTGTGCTAGGGAGACGGTACACGAGGCAGGGATCACGTTAGGCACACCAGAGTGACCACTGGGTCATCGGAGCTGCGTCGGCGATGAGCTCAGGCGGCGGTGGTTCTCGGTCGTCGACGAAGCGATAGCTACGGCATGCAAACGAGATAACAAAGAGAGGGGTTCGAGGGAGAGGCTCATGGCGGTTGTAGTGGTGCAGAAGGCGAGCTCGGAGGTGAACCGGAGCAAACAGGGCGACGGAAGCAATCTTCGGCGACTGGAGGTGAAGACGACGGTGATGGCGATGATATGGTGCGTCCATCGCCTGGTGGCTTGACGGAGAGGACGAGGAAGAAGTGGTAGAGCTTCTGGGCGCGTCGGCTGGGCGTGGGGTGGCCGGCGGCCATGGCTACGGCAAACGGCGGCGACGGCAGCGCTCGGCCATCACGTGAGAGAGAGAGGGAGAGGAGGGGAGGACGAACAGAGGAGGTGGGCGCGATCCAGACGCAAGGGGGAGCTTATCCCCTCGTCCAGATGTCGGCAGAAGTAGGAGGTGGCGCAGCGCGTGCGTGCGCGCGGCGACCACGCACCCCTGGCCTCCTGGCGAGAGGTTGGGGCTGACTGGCGTGGCTAGTTGGCTGGGCCGGCACAGTGCCAGGCCAGTAAGTTCTTTCTATTTTTTTTCTTTTTTTTTCTTTTCTGACATTTGTTTTGATTTAAAACTAAACCATTTAATTTCTTATGACAATTTTGCAGGGACCTAAGGGATTAATCCAAGCCCCTCACAAGTTTCCAGAATTAATGGACATATATGAGAAATATAATAAATATATATCCAATGCAAATAATTATTGCATTAGTTCCAAATGCCCAAAATAAATATTTGTGAGCTCCTAAAAATATTGGTTTGAATTTTACCTCTAGCCAATATTTTCAGAGAGAAACATGAACATTTTCTTGGACCCTTTTGGAGCAATTTTTATCTGGGTCATTTTCAAAATGATTCCTAAGGCTTTCACATGTCCCCAATTCAAATTCATTTTGAAAAGTTAAACATGATGCAAACACGAAAGCTAGCCTAGTGCATACCAGAACTAGGGATGTGACAGCGAGGCCGGCGGCAAGGACGCACCGCCCCTCGCGGCCACTCCGGGAGCATGTTGATGCCGAGCCCCCGACCGCTATCAGAGAGACGGTGCGATGCCATGGCGGTGAAGACGAAGATGGTCCCGCTCGGACCGAGCTTCCTGCAGCAGCTTGCCCCACGGTGGGCGCCAACTATCGTGGTATTCTTATGGGGGGTTGCAAGACGACACATGCCACGGAGTGGCTTCGTGTGAGAGCAAGACTGCTGCCAGAATATCCAGGCACGGGTATCCGAAAAACACGCGGTAGTTTACCCAGGTTTGGGGCTCTCCGGAGAGATAACACCCCTACTCCTGCATGTCTGAATATATGTGGTATATCGGGTACATAGTGCTCCTGGAGCTGCATCTGAGATCAGTGCTATGTGCAACTGATCTCGTATATGCATGTGGTATGGTGGCCGTTGCTCCTGGCCGAATGGGTTTCTACCCGTGGGCATGCATGTGCTCATGCGTGTGGGTTAGAGTGTGTCCATCCTCCTGGATGGATGGATGTGTGCCCTTTTTATAGTGGGAGTAGGCATGAGACATGGCGTTGGTTGTAAGCTACTTGAGGTAGCTTACAAACCAAGCCAAGTATGAGGCATGGTGGCATGGCTAGTTGTCCCCTGGACACTTTATAAAATAGTGCCAAGGGGACAAGTCACTGTAGATGAGGGCTGGGATGACATGTGTACAGTGCTCTGGTACAACCATCTTGTCCGTGGTATGGCCGTCTCGTCGCGGTCTTGTCGGTGCAGCGGTCGACTTCAGGCGGCCGACTGGTCGGTGCAGTCGGCAGCTGTCTGGCTGGGGCAGCCGGCTGGGGAGTAGGCGGACTAAGCGGGCGGGCGCCCCGTTCCACTGCCGTTGGCAGCCAGGCAACCGGGTGGAAGGCCGGCCCGGACAGTCATACTGGGGGCTGTCGGGGGCGGCCTGAGCAGTCGGACTGAGGGGTTTTGCTATCCCTGATGTCTGGGAATACTATCTTGCCGTCTTCGGGGTACCCGTGGTCAATATCTCCGACACATAGCAATCCCTACTCAGGTGCAATGATATCAATTGATGGGCATCTCCATAGCCCATTAATTTGCCTAGTTGATGTGAGACTTTCTCCTCTTTTGTTTTCTCCTCACAACCACCTTCTATTACACCTATAGTGCTATATCCATGGCTCATGCTCATGTACTGCGTGAAAGTTTAAAAAGTTTGAGAACATAAAAGTATGAAACAATTGCTTGGCTGAAATCCGGGTTGTGCATGATGAAATACTTTGTGTGGTGAAGATGGAGCATAGCCAGACCATATGATTTTGTAGGGATAACTTTCTTTGGCCATGTTATTTTGAGAAAGACATGATTGCTTTATTAGTATGCTTGAAGTATTATTGTCTTAATGTCAAATGATAGACTATTGCTTTGAATCACTTGGGTCTTAATATTCATGCCATGATTAGACTGCACGATCAAGATTATGCTAGGTAGCATTCCACATCAAAAATTATTTGTTTTTATCATTTACCTACTCGAGGACGAGCAGGAATTAAGCATGCGGATGCTAATACGTCTACGTCGTATCTATAATTTTGATAGTTTCATGCCAATATTCTACAACTTTCATATACTTTTGGCAACTTTTTATACTATTTAGGGGACTAACATATTGATCCAGAGCCCAGTGTTAGTTCATGTTTGTTGCATGTTTTTTTTTCGCAGAATATCCATATCAAACGGAGTCCAAACGCGATAAAAACTTACGGAGATTTTTTTGGAATATATGTGATTTTTGAGAAAAAAAATCAACGTGAGATGATGCCCGAGGGGGGCACAAGGCAGGGGCGCCCCCAGGGGGTAGGGCGCGCCTTGGACCATTGTGGCCACCCCATAAGGCAGTTGGTGCCCTTCTTCGGCAGCAAGAAACCTAATATCCGGATAAAAATTGTGTTAAAATTTCATCCCAATCGGAGTTACGGATCTTCAGGAATATAAGAAATGGTGAAAGGCCAGAATCTGGGAGCACAAAAATAGAAGGACACACAGAGAGAGAGATCCAATCTCAAAGGGGCTCTCGCCCCTCCCGTGCCATGGAAGCCAAGGACCAGAGGGTAAACCCTCATCCCATCTAGGGGGAGGTCAAGGAAGAAGAAGAAGGGGGGCTCTCTCTCCCTCTCTCCCGGTGGCGCCGGAACACCGTCGGGGCCATCATCATGACGACAATCTACATAAACAACTTTGCCGCCATCATCACCAACTCTCTCCCCCTCTACGCAGCAGTTCAACACCTCTTCTCCCCGTTGTAATCTCTACTTAAACATGGTGCTTAATGGTATATATTATTTCACAATGATGTATGGCTATCATATGATGTTTGAGTAGATCTGTTTTGTCCTATGGGTTGATTGATGATCGTGATTGGTTTGAGTTGCATGTTTTATTATTGGTGTTGTCCTATGGTGCTCTCCATGTCGCGCAAGCGTGAGGGGTCCCCGATGTAGGGTGTTGCAATATGTTCATGGTTTTCCTATTGTTTGCGTTGCGTGAGTGATAGAAACACAAACATGGACAAGTGGGTTATGGCGTATGGGAATAAAGAGGACTTGATACTTTAATGCTATGGTTGGGTTTTACCTTAATGATCTTTAGTAGTTACGGATGTTTGCTAGAGTTCCAATCATAAGTGCATATGATCCAAGTAGAGAAAGTATGTTAGCTTATGCCTCTCCCTCATATAAAATTGCAATAATGATTACCGATCTAGTTATCAATTGTCTATGGACAAATAACTTTCTTGTGTGACAAAACCTCTATACTAAAACTAATTTAGTTCTTCTTTATCTAAACAACCTCTAGTTTTTATTTACGTGCTCTTTATTATCTTGCAAACCTATCCCACAACACCTACAAAGTACTTCTAGTTTCATACTTCTGATAGGTAAAGCAAATGTCAAGCGCGCGTAGAGTTGTATCGGTGGTCGATAGAACTTGAGGGAATATTTGTTCTACTTTAGGGTTCGACACTTGTGGGTTATCACATGACGACATAAGCCAAACCTTCTCAAAAAAATTACAAGGGCATGGTGAGGCCATACCATCGCACCATGTTAGGCGTCATGTTTTTCAAGCATGTATTTCATTTTTCTATAGTAGAAAAACCAATAAATGATGAGTTTTTGGTTGACTATTTCCACACATTTCCTTGAAATCTCTGCTCATACCTTGTAAAAGGCATGATAATCTACTAATTAGCACGAGCATGGTTTTCTAGTTCGTTCTTGTGCCCCTTTTCTTGCATCGATTGTTTGAATCTGAATTATGTGCATTAATGCCTACAAGATGCACATAATCACCTACATATGGTAAATGAACCCGGAAAAATTCCAAACTTGAACACGGTGATTTGTAGGGTGTATGTTCATCGAAGAAAAAAGAACTCCTGGACAAAGGACGAAGGAAATTTGGATTCACCTTCAATCTTGGTGATTTCCCACTCGAAACCATGAAACTTCCTCGGTGATGGTTCGATTTATGAAGAGCGTGCATGACGACATAAGCCAAACCTTCTCGTTTTTTACCAGGGCACGGTGAGGCCATACCATGGCACCATGCATGGCATCATCTTTTTCAAGCATGTATTTCATTTTTTCTATAATTGAAAAACCAATAAATGACGAGTTTGCGGTTGACTATTGCCACACCTTTCCTTGAAATCTCTTCCCATACTTTGTAAAAGGCATGAGAATTTACTAAATACCATGAGCATGGTTTTCCAGACCGTTCTTGTGCACCTTTTCATGCACTAATTGTTTGAATTTGGAATTATGGGCATTAATGCCTAGAAGAGGCACATAATTACCTAAATATGGTAAATGAGCCCGGAATTATGCCAAATTTGAACACGGTGATTTGCAGGGTGTATGTTCATTGTATAAAAAAACGCATGGACAAAGGACGAAGGGAATTTGGATTCACCTTCAATATTGGTGATTTCCCCCTCGGAACCATGAAACTTACTCGGTGATTGTTCGATTTATGAAGGGTGTGCATGATGACATAAGCCAAACCTTCTCAATTTTTTACCAGGGCACGATGAGGCCATACCATGGTAACATGCCGAGCATCATGTTTTTGAGCATGTATTTAATTTTTTTGATAGTTGAAAAACTAATAAACGATGAGTTTGTGGTTGACTATTGCCACACATTTCCTTGAAATCTCTGCCCATACCTTGTAAAAGGCATGTGAATTTACTAAATAGCATGAGCATGGTTTTCCAAACCATTCTTGTGCACCTTTCCATGCGCCGATTGTTTGAATTTGAATTATGTGCATTAATGCCTATAAAAGGCACATAATCACCTAAATATGGTAAATGAGCTCGGAAAGATACCAAATTTGAATACGGTGATTTGCAGGGTGTATGTTCATCGCAAAAAAACTAATGAACAAACGATGAAGGGAATTTGCATTCCCCTTCAATCTTGGCGATTTCCCCCTCGGAACCATGGAACTTCCTCGGTGATGGTTCGATTTATGAAGGGTGTGCGCGATAACATAAGCCAAACATTCTCATTTTTTTACCATGGCATGGTGAGGCCATACCATGGCACCATGCTGGGTGTCATGTTTTTCAAGCTTGTATTTCATTTTTCTATAGTTAAAAAAGCAATAAACGACGCATTTGTGGTTGACTATTGCCACACATTTCCGTGAAATCTCTGCCCAATCCTTGTAAAAGGCATGAGAATTTACTAAATAACACGAGCATGGTTTTCCAGACCGTTCTCCGCACCTTTACATGCACTGATTGTTTGAATTTGAATTATGTGCATTAATGCCTAGAAAAGGCACATAATCACCTAAATAAGGTCAATGATACTAGAAAAATGAAAATTTGAACACGGTGATTTGCAGGGTGTATATTCATCGTAAAAAACACATGGACAAAGGACGAAGGGAATTTGGATTCCCCTTCAATATTGGTGATAACTCCTTTGAAACCATGAAACTTCCTCGGGGATGGTTCTATTTATGAAGGGTGTGCATGACGACATAAGCCAAACCTTCTCAAATTTTTACCAGGGCAAGGTGAGCCAAACCATGGCACCATGCCATGCGTCATGTTTTTCAAGCATGTATTTTATTTTTGTATAGTTGAGAAACCAATAAACGACGAGTTTGTGGTTGACTATTGCCACACATTTTCTTGAAATATGTGCCCATACCTTAAAGGCATGAAAATTTACTAAATAGCACAAGCATGGTTTTCTAGCCCATTCTTGTGCACCTTTTCCTGCACCAATTGTTTGAATACCAATTATGTTCATTGATGCCTAGAAAAGGCACATAATCACCTAAATATGGTAAATAAGCCCAGAAAAATGCCGAATCTAAACACGGTGATTTGCAGGGTGTATGTTCATCGTAGAAAAAACTCATGGACAAAGGACGAGTGGAATTTGGATTCCCCTTCAATCCTGGTGATTTCCCCCTCGAAACCATGAAACCTCCTCGGTTATAGTTCGATTTATGAAGGATGTGCATGACGACATAAGCCAAACCTTCTCAATTTTTTACCAAGGCACGGTGCGGCCATACCATGGCACCAAGCCAGGCGTCAAGTTTTTCAAGCATGTATTTCATTTTTCTATAGTTGAAAGCCAATAATGACGTCTTTGTGGTTGAATATTGCCACACATTTCCTTGAAATCTCTGCCCATTCCTTTTAAAAGGCATGAGAATTTACTAAATAGCACGAGAATGATTTCCAGACCGTTCTTGTGCACCTTTTTATGCATCGATTATTTGAATTAGAATTATGGGCATTAATTCCTAAAAAAGGCACATAATCACCTAAATATGGTAAATGTGCCTAGATAAATGCCAAATTTGAATACGGTGATTTGCAGGGTGTATGTTCATCGTAGAGAAAGTCATGGACAAAGGACGAGTGAAATTTGGATTCACCTTCAATCTTGGTGATTTCCCCCTCGAAACCATTAACTTCCTCGATGATGATTCAATTTATGAAGGGTGTGCATGAATACATCAGCCAAACCTTCTCAATTCTTTACCAGGGCACGGTGAGGCCATACCATGGCTCCATGCTTGGTGTCATGTTATTCAAGCATGTATTTCATTTTTTATAGTTGAAAAATGAATAAACGATGAGTTTGTGGTTGACTATTGCCACACATTTCCTTGAAATCTCTGGCCATACCTTGTGAAAGGCATGAGAATTTACTACATATCATGAGCATGGTTTTCCAGACCGTTCTTGCGCACCTTTTCATGCACTGATTGTTTGAATTTGAATTGTGTGCATTAATGCCTAGAAAAGGCACATAATCATGTAAATATGGTAAATGAGCCTGGAAAATGCCATGAATACGGTAATTTACAGGGTGTTTGTTCATCGTAGAAAAAACTCATGGACAAACGACGAAGGGAATTTGGATTCCCCTTCAATCTTAGTGCTTTCCCCCTCGAAACCATGAAACTTCCTCGGCGATGGTTTGATCTATGAAGGGTGTGCATGATGACATAAGCCAAACCTTCTCAATTTTTTACCAGGGGACGATGAGGCCATACCATGGCACCATTCCAGGTGTCATGTTTTTCAAGCATGTACTTCATTTTTCTATAGTTGAAAAAACAATAAATGACGAGTGTGTTGTTGACAATTGCCACACATTTCCTTGAAATCTCTGCACATATCTTGTAAAAGACATGAGAATTTACTAAATAGCACGAGCATAGTTTTCCAGACCGTTCTTGTGCACCTTTTCATGCACCGGCTATTTGAATTTGAATTATGTGCATTAATGCCTAGAAAAGGCACATAATCACCTAAATATGGTAAATGAGCCCGGAAAATGCCAAATTTGAACACGGTGATTTGCAGGGTGTATGTTCATTGTAGGAAAAACTCATGGACAAAGGATGAAGGGAATTCAGATTCCCCTTCAATCTTTGTGATATCCCCTTCAAAACCATGAAACTTCCTGAGTGATGGTTTGATTTATGAAGGTTGTGCATGAAGACATAAGCCAAACCTTCTCAATTTTGTACCAGGGCATGGTGAGGCCATACCATGGCACCATACGAGGCGTCATGTGTTTCAATCATGTATTTCATTATTCTATATTTGAAAACCCATTACACTACGAGTTTGTGGTTGACTATGGCCACACATTTCCTTCAAATTTTTGCCCATACCATGTAAAAGGCATGAGAATTTAGTAAATAGCTCGAGCATGGTTTTCCGGATCGTTCTTGTGCACATTTTTCTGCATCGATTGTTTTAATTTGAATTATGTGCATTAATGCCTTGAAAAGGCACATAATCACCTAAATAAGGTCAATGAACCCGGAAAATGCCAAATTTGAACACGGTGATTTGTAGGGTGTATGTTCATCGTAGAAAAAACTCATGGACAAAGGACGAAGGGAATTTGGACCCCCCCCCCCCTCAATCTTTGTGATTTCCCCCTCGAAACTATGAAACTTCCTCGGTGATGGTTCGATTTATGAAGGGTGTGTGTGACGACATAAGCCAAACCTTCTCAAATTTTTACCAGGGCACGGTGAGGCCATACCATGGCACCATGCCAGACCTCATGTTTCTCAAGCATGTATTTCATGTTTCTATAGTTGAAAAACCAATAAACGACGCGTTTGTGGTTACCTATTGCCCCACATTTCCTTGAAATCTATGCACATTCCTCGCAAAAGGCATGAGAATTTACTAAATAGCACGAGCACGGTTTTCCAGACCGTTCTTGTGCACCTTTTCATGCACCAATTGTTCGAATTTGAATTATGGGCATTAATGCCTAGAAAAGGCACATAATCACCTAAATATGGTAAATGAGCCCGGAAAAATGCCAAATTTGAACACGTTTCATTGGAGGGGGTATGTTAATCATAGAAAAACTGAATCACAAACTACATAGGAAATTTGGATTCCCTTCAATCTTGGTGATTTACTATCGCACACGATTCATCTTGGTCGCCTCTTTGAACTGTGTGTGTTCACCCACACATGCAAAAGGAAAACAAAACCCTCACCCCCCCCCCCCC
>LR738711.1:244637186-244658091 GCA_902687465.1 Secale cereale
CCCCGCCCACTTCGTCCCCACCCACTCACCATGGACTTCTTTGCAACTTTGCACCTCATCAACTTCTATTGCAGCGGCCACCTTAAGCTCGACTGATTTCGTCGGGGGCGGAGGTCGCGCTCCAAATGGCACTGACTTACACTAGCTTTCTATACTCTAGTCGATTGGGGTTTTCTGCTGGATTGAGCCATAGATTTTTCTCATGGAGAAGGTAATCAATTTAGAAAAATATTCACTCATCTCTTATCGTAGTCCGTCCATCGTTGTTAATCAACCGGCGGAAATCGCCGTGGATTCATTTTTCTTCTGGCTGATTCGAGGGTTTTCAAGTGTCCACAGTGCGAGCACAAATTGGGCAAGTGTGGTCGCGGCTAGTTGAAAATGAAGTTCTATCTCACAAATCTAGATGACTTCAGGGAGCCCTCGATATGTTCAATCTCACCCTACCACGGTCGACATGACCTAAATTTATGACCATATACCGTCTATTGCTACATTTGGATAAAAGGTACGGTGCCACATGCAACCTAGACGTCGAAGCCGATTTTTTCCCTATATTAGGCAAATTAATGATGTATTGTTCATTCAATTACTCTCATATATTCATAAAATCTTTGTTACATTATCTATTTTTAATTATATATTTTGTATTTTTCTTTCAGCTATATATTGTTTTGTTCTCTCAGTTACTCCCGTATTTGCATCTTGCTCTGTTATTCAGTATATCTAATTTACGATCTTAATTTTCATTTCAAGCAGTACATCCGTTGCTTTGCAAGAACACGAGTAGAAGGAAATCTTGGGCTTTACTTTGTTGATGACTCCATGGATGTCATATTGACAATGCAGCATGGATTTACAAGGATAGTTAGCGTAAAAATTGATAAAGATGGTCACTCCTATTTTGATGCGGATCTTTGGAAAAAAATCTAAGTTTTATGAACTGAAAGCTGGCAATAAAATTCTAGTGCATGCATCACAGCCTAGTCTAATTAACATGGATGTTTACTTCCCCAACGTCATCCCATCAAAGTCTGGTCGAGGTTAGTGTTCTTTCAACTTTCTCCATGCTGGCATGTTACTTAGCAAAATCGGGGTATTTGTTCTGACTAACTGATTACTATTTAAGTAACCAATTGTGATTTCATTTTCTGACTTCGTTCCTAGGCAGTAACAAACTCTATTTACCAATTTATGTCCACTATATATTATTCTGCCATGTTTTGAATAAATAATACATTTCCACCTTTTAAGCAGGATATGTTTGATGCATAGTTAATGATCTGTATGTTACTCAGCGTACCAAATTTCACTGGAAAGATTAGAAGCATGTCATAAAATTTGTTGATAATCTGACAGAGATAGCACAACGTATGAAAGCTGGATTTTGGATGGGATTAATTCTACCGATGGTGCACACATTGAACAAGACCAATTGTGTGCACAAAACGTTGGTACAAAGTCATGTTTTTATGTTGATGTTCATAAACAATATATATCTTCAGCGATATGTTACAATTGGTTTTTATTCTACATTTCAACAGAAATTGCCCGCTGCAGCTGCTCCTGAATCAATTTCCCGGTGTGATCGAATTATACTTATGCCTGCTAATAACGCCAAAGTGATTGCAAGGTACTGCATTTCCTGCCGAAATGGAACCATTCAAATTAACAAATTCTCGCTTGTCGTAGCAATGCATCCACATTGGAAAATTGGATAAATTGCTCTACTCTTGCTCTACCAAGGCACAGGAGGGTTCTTCCTTTTCATTGAAGAGATGTCGAGTCGCCGTGATCAAGCTGCTTCCAGCGGATAGTTGTGGTTGTTGGCCCTCAGCCTCTTAAAATGTTCTAATTGTTAGTATGTTAAGTATGTAGATATGGACCATATGGTTGTCAAAACCGTGTTACCAAGATCTGCCTTTTATTGAATAGCGTCACCACTATATATATGTTTGTCAAATGCTGTTAGCCAAGTTCTTAAATTTTCATGGAAAGTATTAGTATCGTACACTGTTCATTCAGCTTTAGTGTGTGCCCGGTAGAGTAGAGGATGTCCATGTCTTCGACGTGGCGATCAGCACCGATGTCCAGAAGGCATTTACATATTAATTGTCCATATTGAAAATTCAGATAATATACAAACAGGCCAACCCATACAATTGACATATTTGACATGCATGAAGTAATCAATCGAGCATATATATATATATAACGAACCGCGCGCACACAAAAGAGCTACTATGCACCTGACGCCGACCCAGCACGCACAGTAGCTATCGTCCATCAATGTGCCGGTCATGGGCTCAGTGGGAGCGGAGGCCGCCAAGTCGATGACATACACACCTTGATCGATCGAGGCTGGGGCAGACTCGACATCCGGGATCACCAGTACTGCCTCGGGCGCAACGCTCACCAGGGCAACCGCGACCGTCGGGTCTGCCCCTGCGACGTCCGGTGAGACGAGATGACGTTGGCTCTCGCCAGGGATGTCGTGACGGTCCCCAAGCATGCCCCGATGATGTACGGTGATGCGCCCTCCTCCACCTGGGACATAAGCTTGTGTCTCGTGCAGCGGACGCCACTGCCATAGTTGTCCTTGCATCATCGCGGTTCCTTTTCCGCCGCCCGCACCACCCGCCGCACTCTGCGTCGAGCCAGCAGTATCGCATGCTGTCGATTCCTATCCGCTTTTAGGACGACCATGGTCAACCTAGCGGCTTGCTCATACCGCGTTTCCTGCTTCCGCTGGCCATCATCGGGAGAGGCGGAGGCATGGTCGCCAACTGCTAAGCCGGCCATCGTACCTTCACCCTTGTTTCTGTCGTCGCGTGACTCCATCCCATCGTCGGCCGTTGGGGGTATGTAGGCATGTGTCAGGGATATTATTACCAGGTATAAACCGCCCAGGAGGGGCCGGTTTATGTTTATCAAGGTTACGTTTACTAAAGCCCATCAGAGCATGGAGCAAGACACTTTAGCCCCCAGGAAGCTTAGAGCCCAAAGTGTTATGGCCCATGATTTGTAAACCGCCATACTGCGGGTAACTTATGATGTAAGATAGGAAGGATAGAGACCAAGCCGGACACGTTTATGAGCCGGCCTCGGGATTCTGTAAACCAGACCGGGTGTCACCTCGTGTATATAAAGGGACAACCCAGTGACGGTTCAGGGCAGAGAACATTAGCTCGAGACACAGGCAAAGCGGATTCGCTCCCTGGTCATCGAAACCCTAGCAATATTACATCAAACTAGACGTAGGCTTTTACCTTCATCGAAGGGGCCGAACTAGTATAAAATCCTTGTGTCCTTGTCCGCTTTAACCCCTTTAAGCTAACCCGTAGCGATGACCTCGCGACTAAGTCCTTTTGCTAGGACATCTGCCGTGACAAAACCACGACAGTTGGCGCCCACCATGGGGCTATCGCATGATGGTTTCGAGTTCTTGAAGGGTAGCTTTGAAGGACTCAAGGGCTATGCAGTGGGCCGGATGACTAAGAGTCGTCGCGGCAAGATCTACATTGACGATGCGGGATGGGGCCCCGAGGCCGATTTAATCAAATACGGGTACCGGGTCCCCTTTGGCGGCATCCACGTCTTCATCGGCAAGATTGGCGAACGGGGCCCTGAGCCGGACATCTTCCCCAACATCGTCGAGCCGGCTCAGCGTGCGAGATCTGCCAGGATTCGGCCCACTGTGAAGCACGTCTTCGTCGGAGCAGTTCATGAAGTACAAGCTGAAGAGGGATCGGACTCTGGCGATGAGACTGTTGTCTATTTCGGCGATGAGTCATCCTCTGTAGAGACAGAATCTTTATACCTATTGCAGGATGGCCGGTCTGAGGGCTATTCCGATGGTGATAGTATTCCGGACCCCCTTGATCCGCCGAACCGGGTTGCCGTCTTCATGATCAGATCACAACCTATGCAGCAGTTATCAACTACAGCGGTGTTAACATCGGACACGGCGGGAGCTAGGGTTGGAGGTCCTGATCCGTCGCCGGCCGAAACCTTATCCACCTTGGTCGATACTTTGACAGCACTGTTAACAGCAAAGGTAGCCCAGGCCAATAAGGAACAGCATGATGCGGAAGTCGCTCAGGTGAAAAGCCGGATAGATCAAGCCAAATTGGACCTAGCTGCTGAGAAAACCAGGATGACTGCGAAGCAGGCCGAGTTGGATGCTCAGGCTTATCGACTCATGTTGGATCAGACCGCTTCACACGAGGTAATGAAAAGAAGGCAGTGATCTCGCCTGCCGCCAGTTTACGAAGCAAGGAACCTTTTTAGCACCCCAGGAGCGGGAACCAGTAACCAGCCGGAGGTAAACCGGGGAGGAGCACCGGGCACAGGAGCATCGGTCCAGCCACAGGCTGCGGAGCCAACCCGCCAGGTTGTCCCTTCACAGCATGTACCTACCCCTCCCAGACATTACTCCAATCCATTGGACAATATAGTTGCCGCCGCTTCGCGACTGGCCGCCCTACCCATTGAAGGAACGTCCCCCATAGCGGTGGAGGCACGGCGGGCCAGGGAGTTTCTGGAAACGGCGCTAACCCAACAGCAAGCTTATTCTCACAGCTTTGAGAGGATTCACTCCACCCCTCGCCCAAGCCGGAGTTATACTAGGCACCTGGATGAACCTGCTGTGTCAAGCAGAGCGCAGAGACGTAACCCGCCGCAGAGGGATGATCCGGCAGGGGGAGATGTGAATGCCCAGGACGTGGTGGATCAGGGTAGCTAGCGCCGGGAGGCCGAGTTAGCAACACAGTATGAAGCCCGTCAAGCGACGCCGGTTCGTCCATCTACCTCAGTCGAACCAGGGGTTATGTCCAGCTCCTTGGGAGTGCCTTGTCTTACTCCCGCTTTACGCAACGTCAAACTACCCAAGGATTTCAAAGGACCACGCAAAGTGCCCAACTATACTGCGGATTTATCCCCTGCGACATGGGTCGAAAGCTATGAGATGGCAATGGAGATGTTGGATGTAGACGATGCAGCGTGTGCTAAGTACTTCACTATGATGTTGGAGGGCACAGCTCGCACTTGGCTGAAAGGCTTGCCACCCAATTCCGTCGGATCATTGGCCGAATTGCGCCGCCGGTTTATTAATAACTTCAAAGACACGTGCAAACAGCCAATGTTTGTCGTCGATTTAGCTGCCTGTGTTCAAGGAGAGCACGAGTCAAAAGTCATTGGGTCCGTCGAGTGACGGAGATCCTACATTCCTCCAACAGCATCAACCCAAGCACAGCAGTTGTAACCTTGGAAGGCAATTGCCGGTTTGAACCTTTGAAATTGAAGTTGCGACGGCTTAAACGTAATTGTGATGACATGGGGACGCTCATGGGCGCCTTGGTGAAGTATGCGGATTCAGATAGTGCCAAATACACAAACTCTGATGAGGACAAGGCAGGGAAGGCAAAGAAGAATGGTAAAGCGCCACAGCCCAACCTGGCAAATCAAGGGTACAACGGTAAGCGTAAAGCGGATAGTAACTCAGATTTTGTGGCCAACACCAATGCTCAGGAGGATGGCCAGCGTCGCAAGGGCAGACCCCCCCCCCCCAACGAAATGGGAGGCCGCCTATTAATCTAGAACGCCAGATGAACATACCTTGCCCAAGGCACGGTACAGCGGAAAAGCCAGCTACGCACCTCTGGAAGGACTGTTTTATTATGAAGAAAATCATGAACCGATCCCAATTCGATCATGGACCATCCGGCGGATCAGGCCCTGGTTTTCACGGGCCGGGTTATCAAGGTGGTGGATCCGGTTCAGGGTTCCAAGGTAATCACAGCAACCAAAACGGGCACAATGAGTATAACCAGCAGCACGGCCAGGGTGGCTATAATAATCAGGGTAATCAGAATTAGCAGCAACAACAATCAGGATATCAGAATAACCCGAAGCAGTTGAGTAGTGGGCAATATCACATCTTCACCAGAAGCCTATGTAAGCGTGATCAGAAGGTTCACAAAAGGGCAGTACATTCCGTTGAATCAGTAGTGCCACGCTACCTGCGTTGGTCAAAACAGCCCATTGTGTGGAGTCTAGAGGATCATCCGCCTCGGGTTGATAATCCAGGTCAGCTGGCTCTAGTCGTGGCACCTCAGGTGGGTGGCTATAAGTTTACCAAGGTGCTTATGGACGGAGGCACCAGCATCAACATTCTATACTACAAGACTTTCCGGCGCATGGGGCTGACAGATAAGAAGCTTTGGCAATCCCATACAGTTTTCCATGGGTTGGTGTCTGGTAAATCGGCGTATCCAGTTGGTAAGACAGACTTGGAGGTCACCTTTGGAGATGAACATGATTCCAGGTCTGAGACTTTGACCTTTGAAGTGGTAAAGATCAAGAGTCCGTATCACGACCTGTTCGGGCGGCCGGTTTACGCTAAGTTCATGGCGAGGCCGTGTTATGTTTATCTACAGCTCAAGATGCCGGGCCAAAAGGGAACTATTACGGTCCATGGGAGCCGCAAGATTGCTTTGGAGTGCGAGGAAGGCGATGCAGCTTATGCTGAGGCTGTTTGTGCAACTGAGGAGCTGAAGTTTTATAAAGATAATGTTGATCCGGCAGATATGTCTCCACTGAAAAAGCCAACCACAGAGCATGATCCAGCCTTGAAGTTCAAATCAGCTGAAGAGACCAAGCAGGTTGACTTTGTTCCTGGGATTCATCCAAGCAGTTCACCATCAGTGCCAACCTAGATCTGAAATAGGAAGGCGCGCTCATCGAGTTCATCCGTGAGAATCGGGACATTTTTGCATGGAAACCTTCTGACATGCCAAGTGTACCGAGGGAACTCGTTGAGCACACTCTCAACATTGATCCTAAATTTAAACCGGTTAAGCAATTTCTGCGATGCTTCAATGAAGAAAGGCGCAAGGCTATTGGTGAAGAAATGGCTAGGCTCTTGGCAGCAGGCTTTATAATTGAGGTGTTTCATCCAGAGTGGTTGGCTAATCCGGTGCTGGTGCTTAAGAAAAATGGCACTTGGCGAATGTGTGTTGATTACACATATCTGAACAAGGCTTGCCCAGCTGATCCCTTTGCCCTCCCCCGTATTGATCAAATCATTGATGCTACGACGGGTTACGAACGCTTAAGTTTTTTGGACGCATATTCAGGTTATCATCAGATCAAGATGGCAGTTAAGGACCAGGAGAAAACGGCCTTTATAACTCCCTTTGGAGCCTTCTACTATGTATCTATGCCATTTGGGCTTAAGAGTGCCGAGGCGACCTATCAGCGTTGTGTGCAGAACTGTCTTCATGGACAGATTGGGCGGAATGTTCATGCGTATGTGGATGACATTGTGGTGAAATCCAGGAAGGAGGAGACATTAATAAGAGACTTGAAAGAAACCTTTGATAGTCTCCGGGTTTACAAAATGATGCTTAATCCGGACAAATGTGTCTTTGGTGTTCCAGCAGGCAAGCTCCTGGGATTCTTGGTATCAAACAGAGGAATTGAAGCTAATCCAAAGAAGATCAAGGTGATTACATCCTTGGCTAAATTGGCGTGCATCAACGATGTCCAATGCTTGGCGGGCCGCATTGCGGCGCTCAGCCGGTTTATCAGCCGTTTGGGAGAGAAGGCCATCCCGCTTTATTAGATGATGAAAAAGACAGACTGTTCCATCTGGAGTGATGCTGCTGATACTGCGTTTGAAGACTTGAAGAAGCAATTGGCAGAGCCACCGGTCCTTGCTGCCCCAGTTCATAATGAGCCGTTGTTGTTATATGTGGCTGCTAACGCCCGAGCAGTAAGCGTTGCCATTGTGGTAGAACGCAAGGAGGCAGGCAAAGAATATCTGCTTCAACGACCGGTTTACTACATCAGTGAGGTGCTCATTGAATCAAAACAGAGATACCCGCATTGGCAAAAGTTGGTGTATGGAGTCTTCATGGCAAACCGGAAGCTAAAGCAGTACTTTCAAGGCCATCCAATCACTGCGGTCAGTTCAGCTCCTCTGGGGGATATAATCCAGAACAGAGAGGCTACTGGTCGGGTCGCAAAGTGGGCCATTGAGCTTAGCCCGCACGGATTGAAGTATGTGCCCCGTACTACGATAAAATCCCAAGCATTGGTGGATTTCATCAACGATTGGACAGAGTTGCAAGCACCAGAGGATAAGCCGGATCATACATATTGGACTATTCACTTTGATGGATCCAGGCAATTTGAGGGCTCGGGGGCTGGAGTCGTATTAACTTCCCCACTAGGTGATAAGTTCTGTTATGTCCTTCGTTTAATGTTCCCTTGTACTAACAATGCAGCTGAGTATGAAGCTCTCCTCCATGGTCTGTGGATGGCCAAGGAGATGAACTTAAGCCGGGTTAAATGCTTTGGCGATTCAGACCTGGTGGCTCAACAGGTATCTGGTAAGTGGGATTCTAAAGATCCACTTATGGCAGCATATCGACGAGAGGTAGACGTTGTTGCTGGACACTTTAAGGGTTATCAAGTGGACCATATAGACCGGCGAAAGAATGAAGCAGCTGATGCGTTAAGTCGGCTGGGTTCTCAACGTAAACCGGTTCCACCCAATACCTTCCTGGATGTATTACATAATCCATCGGTAAAGTTACCTTCAGAAGAGGACTTGGCAGTTCCTGATCTGGAGGCTCAATTGGTGGCAGCGTTTCATGTTATTCCGGATTGGACGCTCCCCTACCTTGCGTACATGAACCAAGGTGAGTTACCAGAGGATGAAGTCTTGGCTAGACAGATAGTCCGGCGATCCAAGTCAATGACTATTGTCAATGGAGAACTACATCATCGCAACGTTTCTGGGGCGTTTCAGTGGTGTGTGTCGCCGGATGAAGGCCGTGATATTCTTAAAGAGATCCACGAAGGAGATTGTGGTCATCATGCCAGTTCAAAATCTTTGGTGGCTAAAGCTTTTCATCATGGGCTCTACTGGTTGACGGCTCATGCCGACGCGGAGGACTTGGTCAGAAAATGTGATGCTTGCCAGAAATTCTCACGGCGCGCTCATATACTGGCTCAGGAGTTGAGGATGATTCCAATTACTTGGCAGTTTGCGATTTGGGGGCTGGACATGGTCGGACCCTTCAAGAGATCCCCAGATAAGAAGACCCACCTTTTGGTGGCGGTGGATAAATTTACCAAATGGGTTGAAGCGGAACCAGTTAGCAAGTGTGATGCAGCAAAGGCGGTTCAGTTCATCAAAAAGGTGATTTTCCGGTTTGGCTTTCCACACAGCATTATAACTGATAATGGTACCAATCTAGCCTAGGGGGCTATGGAGGAGTTCTGTCAACAAGAGCACATCCGCCTTGATGTATCATCAGTAGCTCACCCTCAATCTAATGGCCAAGATGAAAGAGCCAATCAAGAGATCTTGAGAGGCATTAAACCCTGGCTTATGGTCCCCTTGCAGAGGACACCGGGTTGTTGGGTGGAGGAATTACCCTCTGTGCTATGGAGCATCAACACTACACCTAACAGGTCTACAGGGTACACGCCTTTCTTCATGGTATATGGAGCTGAAGCAGTCCTCCCTAGTGATATCCGTCATGATCCGCCGCGAGTGGCGGCTTACGTCGAAGCTGATAACGAAAAAGCACGGCAAGATGCATTAGACCGGCTGGATGAGGAACGGGACACGGCAGCAGCTCAATCGGCGATTTATCAGCAAGATCTACGCCGGTACCACAGTCGCCGGGTTAAAACTGGAACGTTTCAAGAAGGAGATCTGGTGCTCCGGCTCATCCAAGACCAGACAGACATGCACAAGCTATCCCCGCCTTGGGAAGGAACCTTTGTGGTCAGCAAGAACCTGCACAACGGATCATACTACCTCGTTGACATTCGAGAACATAAGGACTCACGTACGGCGGAGGAGGAGACCCGACAGCCGTGGAACATTGCTCTTCTTCGACCTTACTACACCAGAGCCATAGGCTCCACTTTATGTACATATCTTTACAATGTATATATTATGATCAATATAATAAACCGGCGTCCCCGATAAAGCGAGGTATCAGCCATCTTTTTCCATAAGAGTTTGTCACATGGGGGCTTCTGTGTGCAAGGGAGTTCATATGGCCTCTTAAACCGGTGGTCACATCAAGACCATCATAAGAGCATAGCTCTGGTTGCTTTGGCAATACCCACATGATGATGAGGAGCAAAAGAGAGATTTGCTGCCTAGCACAACTCAAACATAGGCCCCGACGAGCACAGCTCAAATGCTACCTGGGGGCTCCTGATGCATAGCATCAACGAGTTGACAACCCTTGTAGTAGGCTATCAAGCCATGGCTTGGAAGCCTGGTGTATACACCTAAAACCCCGGATTAGCCTGCCTGCATTAAGTAAGTCACTCCGCCCAGGTAAACCTGGTACGACCCGTCAAACGTATACACAAGTCAATCTTTACAGACCCTGAACTTGGTAACGTTAAATTGGCGATCATCGAGTGTTTACACAAGTCAATCTTCACAGACCCTGAACTTGGTAACATTAACATTGATGATTTGGTTAAGGATTGAGGACCATCGTAACAGGCTTTGTGAAATGGTTAATGACAGTAGCCTGGCAGCTCATAAAAAGCCTCGAATTTGGAGCCTGGCATCTTGTAAAAAGCCTCGACTACATGGTCTTATTTGCCCAAAAATTCCTTTTTGGTTTTTTATAAAAAAAATATTATCTTCAAGGTCATTGGTATTCATCCAAGTCCATTGATTCAGGGAGTGGATGACTATAAGTTGCCACTACACCTGCGTTTACAGAGCCTTAGTCTGGTTTGATTATACAAACACCAGTACTACCTACATTAAAACCGGAGTTTATCATAACCCGGTTCGGTCCCATCATGAACCGGCAAATGATCAAGGGAGTCATCAATACTTGCATCTTGGATCATTGTCTTTGTTGTTGACTATTGATTAAGGTTAATTGTGACACACTTAATCACAGGTATCATATATACTTTATATTTTATACACAGTTCAAGTTATAAACTTAGACCATGTGTTTGGGCATTATGACCCATCCGGCGATAAACCGCCAGGACACTTTAAACATTGTTTTATGCAGAAGCAGGTGGAATAAACTGTCAAAAGCATTATAAGCAATTATGAAGATGCCAACTGAAGCTATCTCATACAAAGGACAGTGCGTGATAACATAAAGTGTTTCAACTACCCTATTACAAGGCACTGGAGAGCCCAGAAGAATATCAGTTTTTCATAAAAGTACTGGGCCATAGAACTTAAACCGGCATCGGCTTAGGATTCTGCGTCAGGCTGATGTGAAGGTTGTGGATCAGCTCGCTCTGGTTCTTCGACGGTCTCTTCCAGCTGCTGGAAGTCAGTGGTTGTCCAATCAATCTTGGTCAGCGCTCGGAAATAAACTTCATCGTTCACGAGTTCAGACGGATCAATTTCAGGAGCAAAAGTGTGCTTACGGACGGGCGGAATAAGATTTTCAATCTCATAAGCCGGAAGCTCGGCCCGCACATTCTCAGCACTGTATGCCAGATGATAACGAGACAAATCAGCCTCATCAGACAGTTTGCTGGCCAGAGGCCGCATTTCCTTCGTCAGAGCGCGCAAGTCATTGTCTCCGAAAGCTGATACGTCCTCCTTCATGCTGGAATAGCCATTCATTGCTTCTGCCGGATCAAAATCATGCACCCAAGCTTTCGCTCGAGTTAAAGCCATCAGAGCACCGGTGAAAGCGCAACTAATCCCCGGGTGGTTTTGGCAATTAATAACAACATATATATCATTGAACTAATAGTTACTTGAGAATCATTTCAGAGAAGTTCAGTGATATGGGTATGGCAATGACTGAAGAAGTGGACCCCTCAAAATGCTAAGGCAAGCATTGGCAAAAGCTCAAGACTCCATTTTTGGTTTAGTGATCCAAGATCACATTGAGTCCATAGGAAAAGCCAATACTATTAAAAGGGGATGAGGTTGTGTTGATGATCTGGTTGCTCAAGTGCTTAGTGATATATCTCCTTCAACTATCAGCAACTTTCACTACAATACACACTCATAAGTAATCTCGGACCAACCGATTTTCCAAACTCAGTCACACCGAGATGAACCACCTCAGCCATAAGCCAAACCCTAGAAAAATCGGTCATTCCGAGTTTGAGATCGGTCTCACCGAAACATGGGCTGCCAAGCTTCTGTAACCGTTTGTCATCATATCGGACTAACCGAGATGGTATTTTCGGTCCCACCGAAAACCCCAACGTTCACATTATTTGAACTTTCGGTCTGACCGAGTTGTCCACTTCGGTCTCACCGAGATTGCTCAATTATGTGTGTAACGGTTGGATTTTGTGTGGAGGCTATATATACCCCTCCACCCCCTCTTCCTTCATGGAGAGAGCCATCAGAAAGAACTACCACTCCTACCTTACACTTTCTGAGAAGAGAACTACCTACCCTTGTGTTGAGATCAAGTTGCTCCATTCCTACCATATGAAACTTGATTTCTAACCTTCCCAAGTTGCTTTCCACTCAATCCTTTCTTCCACCACAGCCAAATCAGTGAGGAGAGTTGAGTGTTGGGGAGATTATCATTTGAAGCACAAGAGCAAGGAGTTCATCATCATCTACAACATCTATTACCTTTTGGAGGGTGGTGCCTCCTAGATTGGTTAGGTGTCGCTTGGGAGCCTCCGTCATCGCGATGTGGAGTTGAACCAAGAAGTTTGTAAGGGCAAGGAGATCGCCTACTTCGTGAAGATCTACCCCGAGTAAGGCTAGCCCTCCGTGGGCGTAGGCCATGATGGAATAGACAAGGTTGCTTCTTCGTGGACCCTTCGTGGGTGGAGCCCTCCGTGGACTCGCGCAGCCGTTACCCTCCGTGGGTTGAAGTCTCCATCAACGTGGATGTACGATAGCACCACCTATCGGAACCACGGGAAAAATCACCGCGTCTCCAAATTGCGTTTGCTCTTCTCCACCTCCCTTTACTACATGTGCAATTTACTTTCCGCTGCTTATACTCTAGAATTGCATGTGTAGGGTGATGCTTGAATTGATCATAATTGAGAATCTGCCAAAAACTGTTCATGATCAAAAGGCAGAATTTTTATAATTACAAGTAGTCTAATCACCCCCCCTCTAGACATACTTTCGATCCTACAAGTGGTATCAGAGCTTTGGTCTCCATTGTATTGGTTTCCATTGCATTGGACTCCATAAGCTTGGTTTCACAACCTAGGAGAGTATGGCGTCTAGTGAGGGTAATTATCGTAGAGGTCCTTACTTTGATGGTACAAATTTTGCTAGTTGGAAGCATAAAATGAAAATGCATATTCTTGGTCATAACCCAGCCGCATGGGGCATTATTTGTGTTTGCATGCAAGGTGAATTCTTCGAGGAAGGAAAAGTTCCGGATCGTGAAGCTACACCGGAAGAGTTGCGGATGTTGCAAAACAATGCTCAAGCTTGTGACATTCTCTTCAATGCTTTGTGTCCCGAGGAGTTCAACAAAATCAGCCGTCTTGAGAATGCTAAAGAGATTTGGGATACTTTGATTGAAATGCACGAAGGTACCGAGTCTGTGAAGGAATCAAAGCTAGATATTCTTCAAGGTCAACTTGACAAGTTCAAGATGAAGGATGGTGAAGGAGTCGCTGAAATGTACTCTAGGCTTGCTCTCATCACAAATGAGATTGCCGGCTTAGGAAGCGAAGAAATGACCGACCGATTCATCATCAAGAAGATTCTAAGAGCTTTGGATGGAAAGTATGACACCGTGTGCACTTTGATCCAAATGATGCCAAACTACAAGACTCTCAAGCCAACTGAAGTCATTGGAAGAATTGTTGCTCATGAGATGACACTTAAGGATAAGGAAGAGCTTCACAACAAGTCAAGTGGTGCTTACAAAGCTACAAGTGATGCTCCCACAACCTCAAGTGACAAGTTAATTTTCAATGAAGAGATAAGCCTAATGGTTAAGAACTTCAACAAATTCTACAAGAATAGAGGCAAAGAGAGAAGCTCAAAGTCTAGATCATATGATGAAAAGAGATCTTCTAGTCGTGATCGAAACTGCTACAATTGTGGAAGACCCGGACACTTCTCAAATGAGTGTACGGCTCCCCACAAGAGAAGAGAAGAATCTCCAAGAAGAAGATCAAGAGATGAGTCACCTCGGAAAGAGAGAAGGAGTAGAGATGATCGTTATGAACGAAGACCCTCTCGGAGAAGCAAGGATTCGGAGAGGAAAGACAAGTCATCAAGGAGCTACACAAGAAGAAGACATCAAGCTCATGTAGGTGAATGGGTCTCCGGCTCCGACTCCGACAATCAATCCGATGGAAGTTATCACTCCGACTCCGACTACAGTCAAGATGAAGGTGTTGCCGGTCTTGCACTCGTATCCTCCAACTCCAACTCCTACGACTTATTTGATTCACCAAATGAGGGAATTGGAAGATGCTTCATGGCTAAAGGCCCCAAGGTAACACACCCTGAATTCATTGACTTTGATAGTGATGAGGATGACTTGCTTGGTGAAGATGAGCTCTTGCATGATAAATCTAGTGAGCTTAGTAACGATGAAAATGCTAGTAGTCTTTATAGTCGAGAAGAGTCGAATGACAATGCTATGAAGGAGATTGAGCGTCTAACTAAAGAACTAAACACTCTTAAGTTAGCTCATGAAACAACTCAAGAAGATCATAGAGAGCTCCTAAGATCTCATGAGAAGCTACGCTTCGAGAAGCTCACTCTAGAGCAAGAACATGAGTTTCTAAAAGCGATCAATGACGATCTTCGAAAGAAGAGTTCTTCATATCTTGCCAATCAATCCGATGGAAGCTATCACTCCGACTCCGACTACAGTCAAGATGAAGGTGTTGCCGGTCTTGCACTCGTATCCTCCAACTCCAACTCCTACGACTTATTTGATTCACCAAATGAGGGAATTGGAAGATGCTTCATGGCTAAAGGCCCCAAGGTAACACACCCTGAATTCATTGACTTTGATAGTGATGAGGATGACTTGCTTGGTGAAGATGAGCTCTTGCATGATAAATCTAGTGAGCTTAGTAACGATGAAAATGCTAGTAGTCTTTATAGTCGAGAAGAGTCGAATGACAATGCTATGAAGGAGATTGAGCGTCTAACTAAAGAACTAAACACTCTTAAGTTAGCTCATGAAACAACTCAAGAAGATCATAGAGAGCTCCTAAGATCTCATGAGAAGCTACGCTTCGAGAAGCTCACTCTAGAGCAAGAACATGAGTTTCTAAAAGCGATCAATGACGATCTTCGAAAGAAGAGTTCTTCATATCTTGCCAAACGACTTCTCTTGTCTAATTTCTTGCCACCTATTAAGACTAAGCATGACAAGCATAAGAAAAATTCTTCCTCTAGTAGTAACAATAACCATGTTAAATCTAATGTTGTTACTTCTAGTAGTTCTCTTGATTCCACTAACAATGTTTCAAGCCAAGTTACACTTGAGCAAGAGAATAGTTTATTGAAAGGGATCATAGAGAAAGGTGTCTACAAGAGTCTTGCCAGAAGCAAGAACTTTGAGGAAATTGTTCGCAAACAAGGAAGGCACCGGAAGAATCAAGGAATTGGTTTTGAGCGAAAGTTCAACGCCGATGGTGTTGAGTGGGAAGAAGGTCAATACCCTACTCCACAGTTTGTTTCTCAAAAGGAGAAGTATGATCCTACTTCTTCCAATGTGGAACAAGCTCAAGATGACCTTCCACCACAAGACCACAAGCTAAAAGCCAAGGACAAGCTTCAAGAGGAGATTGATGCATTCATTGAAGCACCTCAAGCCATGGTCAAGTGGGTTCCCAAGGACACGTCAAGTTCTACTTCGTCAAGCTCAACTACAACCCCAAGGATTCCCATCAAGATGATGTGGATCCCGAAGAAGAAGAACTAGAAGGTTCTTGAGGGTGACTCCGCCAACATACTTCACTCACATTCATTTTGGCAACTTGTGCAATCAACTTCCACATCATGCACTAGTTCATGGAGTCACAAACCCTCTTGTTGGTAAGTCAAGGGACAAGGTCATCATTGCTTTCATGGACATCATCTATTGTGAACTTCAATCTATGTCTATGGATATCCTTGTTTGTTCCTTGTGGGACTAACCCATGTAGGTATTGAAAGTGCCCTAATTCAAAGGATAGCTCCCAACTCTTGATGATCTACATCAACATTGAGCATCCACATCTTCAACATCTACATGAAGTCTTCTACGACAACCCAAGGTTAGTTTGACCCTTTAAAAGGGGTTCTCACATCTAGGGGGAGCTTTGCTCTAAAAATTGAGCTAAAGCATCTCAAATGATGTGAACACATCAATGCTTTATGTAAAAGTGGTAACCCCACTTGTGCTTAAACGATGAGTATGACCTATGATCAAATGTTCTCATTTGGCTCCTAAGTCAAAATACTCATATAAAGATGACCTAGTCATCGACAAATTGTGTGCTAGTAGCTAGAGCTTTGGTTGTGCCTGTTTGACACATATTTCATTTGCTATCTTATTGTGTGAGCATGTTGAATGCATGATTTTATCCATTCGAGGACATCCATTTGTTGTTTTGGTTGTTTTGATTTTTCTGACCAAATGGATGGACAAGAATGCCTAAGTACCTCCCCTAGCTATCTATGCTTTCTTGTCTCAAATTCTATTCATGCTTATATCACAAACTTTGAACAAGTCATTTTCGGACCGGCCGAGTGAGGAGCACTCGGAGCCACCGATCCGTCTAGGGCTGACTTCCAAAACATTCTAAGTAAATTTCGGTCAGACCAACTCATTCAAACTCGGTCAAACCGAAATCACTTAGACTAATCCAGGTTTCATCTCGGTGAAACCGAGTTCTAAATCTCGGCGTGACCGATATGCGTAACTGCATAGCAGTTATCCATCTCGGTGTCACCGAGTTTTTCAACTCGGTCCCACCGACAGCAAAGGGGTATATATACTGAGGGCAGCGCGCGTTGATTATTCCTTCAAACGTTTTCGCTCCCACGTCCCCTGCTGCCGTCGCCCTGATCTACGGATCGTCGCCGTCGTCACCTGTGCGCCCTCGCCGCAGGTCTCCATCGCCGTCAACGGATTTCTCCTCCGCACCGTTGCCGCCGTAGAGGGACTCCACCAAGTTAGGGTGAGTCTCGATCCCACTCGTGCTCCCATCTGATTCATTGCACGTTTGGTTTGCCCTATATCTGGCCACGATTGAAAACTTCTTCTCCACCAGATCGGTTCTAGTTTCGAGTAAAATTCTTAGGGTTAGGTTTCTACGGAATACATCTCGGTGAAACCGATTGTAAATTTTCGGTGTGACCGATTCGGCCTCTGGCCATTGCACTGCACCTTTCGGTCTAACCGAGTCGTGCAAATCGGTGTGACCGAAGTAGAGTTTTAGTGAAACCCTAGTGTTTCGGCAGGACCGAAACCCACTTCGGTCCGACCGAAAGTGGTGTGTAAAGCCTCTGTTAACACTTCGGATTCACCGAAACTAAAAATCGGTTTGACCGAAATGCCTTCTGTGAAAACTTAAAACTAAAATTTGAACTCATTTTTTTTTGCAAAAACCTCTGCAGTTTGTGATAACTCTTCTACTCTGCCTATACCTTATCTATTCACAGGTTATCAGCCATGTCAGATGCCAGTGACAGTCAGAACAGGTTTGAGTCACCTTTTGCAGACATTCCGGAAGCAGACACTAGTCCTGAGGCTAGTAGTCCAGTTGATGATGGTGAGAGGAGTACACCTAGTGGCTTGCCTCCTGCAGCCACCAGAGCTAGAAAGGAGAGGAATTCTGATGATGAGGATTCTGATTTCGTTGCTGAGGAAGAGGTGTCCTCCAAGCCTAAGAGAAAAGTTGTTACCAAAGAGCAACAAGGTCAGCAGTCAAAGAAGGGCACCAGCAAGGTCAAGCAGTCAGCTGTTGCCAAGAAGCTCAACTTGGGAGAGCCAGCCCCAAGCAAAGTGAAGAAAACTTCCAAGAGGAAGAGGGTTGTGTATAGTAATCCTCATGCAGATGCAGTAGTCGAGGATGAGGAAGAAGAAGAAGCACCCCAGCCTCCTCCTCAGAAGGCTAAGCTCATGGGTGATGCCATTAGGGCTGGAGCCACTTCAAAGCCCAAGAAGCCTGCTCAAGCTAAGGCAGCTCCAGCAAAGCCTACTGCCAAGCCCAAGAGGACTACCAGGAACATTCCAGCATCTGAGAAGAACAAGGGTGATGTGCCACCAGCTGATTCTGATGAAGGAGAACAAGTGTTGCTGAAACTCCGTCCAAAACTGCCACTTCACAACGATGCTCATCCTCAAGCCGAGGATATGAAGGCAAGGAAAGATAGAGGTCTCAGGCTATGGAGACAATCTGATCCATATGCCGTGAGGAGAAGGACTATTGTGGATCCCAGATTCCACACCAGAGAGCAGCAGGACTTCTATGAGACTGTGCTGATGGACAAGAAGCCAATAGTCGCTGACACCAGATACGTTGACTGGAAATACATTGACAGTGAAGAGCACAGAGACTTCTTTCCCCATGTGCATGAGAGCTTCACTGCATGTGGAGTTGCTGAGTTTGTGGGTCAGAAACAGACAGATTGGAACGATGAGATGATTATGCAGTTCTATGCCACAGCTCATTTCTATCCTGATGGGAAGATCACCTGGATGACTGAAGGTCAAAGGTTTTCTTCTTCTGTTGAAGAATGGGCAGAACTTCTGAATGCTCCAGTACAACGAGAGGACGACATTGATGTCTATGGGATTCCAAAGAAGAACCATGATTCCATGAAGAACATGTACAAGGAGATCACCGCAGCAGATTTGGAAGTGTGGAAGCTCGGCTCGGTGTACTATCTCCAGGCAGGTCTACCTACCACCAACACTATTCTGAGGCATACCTTGATGCCCAAGTCTGGAGATCATCGCATGATCAGAGGCTATTCTATCAACATGCTGCATATACTTGATGAGAAGGCACCTTTCAAGGTGATGGACTTAATGGTAGAGACCATTAAGAGGACTGCAGCTGACCAGAAGAGGTCATGTGGATTTGCCCCGCAGATTCAGATGCTTATCAATGCCAAGTTTGGCACGGGCAAATTCTTGTTGGATAGGAAGCACTTACCCCTGCAGCCAGAGCATGAAGACAATGTTGTTGTGATGGACGAGGAGGATCCAACATCTGTTGAAGGTCAAGCCAAGATTGAAGCTGCTAGGAAAGCCAAAGCTGATAAAGAGGCAGCAACAGCAGCAGCTAAACCAAAGAGCTTCGGAGAGCAGATTCTTGAAGCTACCCAAAGGATTGAACAACGCCTGGCCAGCATTGAACAATCTCAGGAGAGCCTAGAGAGGATTGTTGACGAGAAGATCCACGCTCTGGACGTGAAGCTGACTGAACTTCAGGTGACCGTCAACAAGCTTGAGGCAGACATGGAGGAAGCTAAGCAGGACAGGGCAGAGCTCATGCAGGATGACTTAGTCCAGGACTCTCATCGCCAGACTGCTCCGGTTCCCAGAGGATCCCGATCAGCTGCTATTCCAGTGACTGACTCCAGGACTACCACTTCAGCACCTCCTACAGCTCCAGCAGTCACTCCAGCCACAGCTCCAGTATCCACTCCTCCAGCACAGACTTCAGCTGAAGTCTTCGTCGATGCCGTCATATCTACTCCGACATCAACCCAGACGGGAGCCGCCAGCAGAGCCCACAGTGACGTTTAGCTCTATGCTTTTTCAAACTTTTTGGTAACTTGTTGCCAAAGGGGGAGAAATTGTATAGATCATAGGGCTTCGAGAGAGAAAGAGTGCTCTTTCGTTCTTTTGCGGTTTCTTTTGGTACTTTTGGTTTTTCGATACTTTCAGTGTGCTTGATACTACGTTTGATGCTACCTTAATGAGTGCTTGGTCGTACTATGCTTTAATGTGTGCTTAATGCTTATCATATGCTATTCCTATCTCGTATGATCATTTACTCATGTCTTGGTGATTGGGTGCATGCTATTTATTCTTATCATTTTGTGCGCTCCACCAAGATGTATGTGACATGGAAGAGTGACCCATGATCCTAATCGATTGTGCATTTGCATTCAAACGCAAATCTTAAATAATGCACAAATTTAGGGGGAGCTCTTGCTTATCACATACTTCTCAAAGCGACGATATTATTCATTGATTATATCTTTTGTCGAAGCTTTGATCTATATGTTGTCATCAATTACCAAAAAGGGGGAGATTGAAAGTGCAACTAATCCCCGGGTGGTTTTGGCAATTAATAACAACATATATATCATTGAACTAATAGTTACTTGAGAATCATTTCAGAGAAGTTCAGTGATATGGGTATGGCAATGACTGAAGAAGTGGACCCCTCAAAATGCTAAGGCAAGCATTGGCAAAAGCTCAAGACTCCATTTTTGGTTTAGTGATCCAAGATCACATTGAGTCCATAGGAAAAGCCAATACTATTAAAAGGGGATGAGGTTGTGTTGATGATCTGGTTGCTCAAGTGCTTAGTGATATATCTCCTTCAACTATCAGCAACTTTCACTACAATACACACTCATAAGTAATCTCGGACCAACCGATTTTCCAAACTCAGTCACACCGAGATGAACCACCTCAGCCATAAGCCAAACCCTAGAAAAATCGGTCATTCCGAGTTTGAGATCGGTCTCACCGAAACATGGGCTGCCAAGCTTCTGTAACCGTTTGTCATCATATCGGACTAACCGAGATGGTATTTTCGGTCCCACCGAAAACCCCAACGTTCACATTATTTGAACTTTCGGTCTGACCGAGTTGTCCACTTCGGTCTCACCGAGATTGCTCAATTATGTGTGTAACGGTTGGATTTTGTGTGGAGGCTATATATACCCCTCCACCCCCTCTTC
>LR738711.1:244658101-244672894 GCA_902687465.1 Secale cereale
CTTCCCAAGTTGCTTTCCACTCAATCCTTTCTTCCACCACAGCCAAATCAGTGAGGAGAGTTGAGTGTTGGGGAGATTATCATTTGAAGCACAAGAGCAAGGAGTTCATCATCATCTACAACATCTATTACCTTTTGGAGGGTGGTGCCTCCTAGATTGGTTAGGTGTCGCTTGGGAGCCTCCGTCATCGAGATGTGGAGTTGAACCAAGAAGTTTGTAAGGGCAAGGAGATCGCCTACTTCGTGAAGATCTACCCCGAGTAAGGCTAGCCCTCCGTGGGCGTAGGCCATGATGGAATAGACAAGGTTGCTTCTTCGTGGACCCTTCGTGGGTGGAGCCCTCCGTGGACTCGCGCAGCCGTTACCCTCCGTGGGTTGAAGTCTCCATCAACGTGGATGTACGATAGCACCACCTATCGGAACCACGGGAAAAATCACCGCATCTCCAAATTGCGTTTGCTCTTCTCCACCTCCCTTTACTACATGTGCAATTTACTTTCCGCTGCTTATACTCTAGAATTGCATGTGTAGGGTGATGCTTGAATTGATCATAATTGAGAATCTGCCAAAAACTGTTCATGATCAAAAGGCAGAATTTTTATAATTACAAGTAGTCTAATCACCCCCCCTCTAGACATACTTTCAATCCTACAACCGGCCCTTGTAGACGACTTCTTTAGTTCTACAAGCCGGGCAGGTAGAATGGGTAGTTTTTCCAAAGTACCCTGGATTGTTGTGGAAGCCGGTTTATTGTGTGAGGCAGTACAGACAATCCTCTGGGCACCGGAATACAGCTGTTCCACCATAGTGTATGCGACCTTCAACTTTCTCCGCATATCATCGCCAAAATGAGCAATGCGTCTTCCTGCATAAAAAAATATGAGTCAAACCGGAAGGTGCAGGACTGCAATATTTAGGGCTATGTTAATAGTATTTACCAAAAATGGCAGTCGTCATGGCATTTATCTGTTGCTTTAATCCGGACAATTCTTCTGTCACCGGATTAAGAGCAGCCTCTACATCAGTGGCCCTCTTCTCCAAGATAGCCTTCTTAGCATCCCAATCCGACGTTTCTTTTTCAAAGTCTTGCTTCAGCTTTTCTATATTTGCTAAAGCAAGTGTCAGCTCGTCTTTGCTTTGATAGCAGCAGCTTCTTGGAACTTCAAAGTATCCCGGAGCTCGGTCACTTCAGAGTTTTTCCAAGTCAAGTCAGTCTACCAAGAGGAAAGCACATTATATATTCATGATACATCTCAGTCAAGTCCCAAGCACACAACAAGTTATGCACTTGACACTTGGGGGCTAATGTATATTTGCAGTTAAACAGACCTTTTTCAATCAAGTCCCAAACACATACAAGTTATATACTGGGCACTTGGGGGCTAATGTGACATTGTTCAGAACAGAATGCAAGTTGAAGTCCCGGTTCATCCTAAAGGAGTAAACCAGTCCTTGGGGACTACACATGTGCAAAACAAACTATCTGCTGGATCTACTCAAGTCCCGGTTCACCCTAAAGTGCTAAACCGGCACTTGGGGGCTACGATGGAGTAAAGACAGGCTACAAGAATTAAGCAGGAATAGAGTACAAGTCAAAAAGCAGAAAGATTACCTCATAGCGCTCCTTCATCAGATTTACCAAACCGGCTTCATGACCACGGCTGGTGTATAGCCGGTTTAGATAGCCGAAATGGAGTTCTTGGGCGCTGAGCTGAGCATAACTGGACAAGTCAGTATTCCATTTTCCTTTGTCCTTGCTGGGAACTTCATCCTTGGCAGTATGCTTGGACAAAGCGACAGGCTCGCTAGGAGTAGTATAGCCAATCCCAGTGATTTCAACATCTTCAGTTGAAGCGGCCGTTTGCTTAGCCGGACTAGCAGGAGCAGTGCTGGCTTGGGCAGGATTGGCCGGTTCAAGGTCACGATCCATTGGATCACTCCCCTGATCAACAAAGACTTCGTGATCCATGGGAGGAGGATCATCATGCGGAATGTCAGCATTATCTTCAGAGGGTTCAGCGAATTCAGGGTCTTTTGCCGGTTCAAGAATTGTGTCGTCATCTACCGGTTTATCCAATTTGGCCTTCTTGCTAGGCCTGGGTTTACTGCGAAAGTTAAAAGATGGTGAAAATCAGAAGAGCCAAGACAGAAGTTAAACCGGCCAAGTGAAGAATAAACTTACCCAGGAACAGTCTTGAGGGGAGGAATCTGCGTGGTTGTTGATTCGCCAGAAGATGAATGAGGAGTTTCCTGATAATTTGAGTCAGACGGATTAAGAGGTTGCTGAATAAGACTAGCTTTGGGATAGAGAGCATCTGAAGTATGTAAAACCTCGGAACGACGCCTCCGAGCGGGAGTGTGTGGTAATCCGGTAGATTCAATATCGCGGCCGCTATGACGTGTGGTGCGGCGAGCTTCGTGTTGCTGTTTCTTCAAAATAAAGTTTGGGTCCAAGTAAGCAAAAGGATGAGAAAACTGTACTTTCCGGCTTGCTCGACGAATTTTTGGTGTTGGCAGAGGTTCTGAACCGGAAGAAAGAGTAATTACCTCAACATCATCCACTTTGCTGCCTTCAGCGCATCCCTGGGTACAGTCATTGTTAATAAAATGCAGATAAGGAAAAGTCAAAGAAATCAAGAGAATCAGGTAGTACCTCGGAGGCTGGTTCATCATCTTCCGGATTGGATCCAGACGCGCCAGTGGTTTTCTGTTTTATGGCCTTCTTAATAACCTTGGTTTTTTGGCGAGGCACCTTCGTCGGTTTAACCTGGGCCTTCCTCTTCCAGAATGGATCATGGCCCTGTTGAAGGGAATAAAGACACTTCAAGACGAGCACTGCAGATGGATTAAAACAAAGCAAAGCAATATGAAAAGAAATTTTTACCGATGGTGCTTTATTGAGTGCACAGAAGGGAGCCAATCCGGTTTGACTGCAAACTTCGATAGGCTCATTCAGAAGTTTCTTGATGGAGTCGTTGATCTCATTTTCTGACAACACCGCCTCTGTATGGCGCAAACGATCTTTGGGATTCCCAGTATATTCACGCATTAAACCGGAACGCTGGCTTAGCGGGAGAATACTCCAAGAAATCCAGCAGCGAACAAATTCAACCCCTGTCAAACCATTGGCCGTAAAAGCCCTAAGCTTTGAGAGCTGAGGAGCGTACCGAGCTCGTTCCTGGGCACTTAGCTGCTGTGGAAAGGGATGATTCTCCGGAAGACGGTGGGGGCGATAACCCGGCAGTGGATTCTCTTCAGCGGGGGAAGTATCTAGGCAGTAGAACCAAGTCTGATTCCACTCTTTTGGATGGCTGTGGAGACTGGCGTGAGGAAAACTAACGTCCTTCCTTTTCTGAATAGACATCCCGTCGAGCTCAGTATTTGGACCATCATGAAATTCGATGCGATGGTTTAAGTGAAAGAAATCCCGGAACAACTCAACTGATGGCTCCTCTTGCAGATAAGCTTCACAAAAAACTTGGAAGTTGCAAATATTTGACACAGAGTTGGGACAAATATCTTGCGGATGAAGTTGGAAATTGGCTAGCACATCACGGAAGAATTTCGACCCGGGAGGATTGAATCCCTGAGCTAAGTGATCATGAAAAACGACAACTTCTCCCTCTTTAGGCTCTGGAGGACACTCTGATCCAGGGACCCTCCAGTGAAGGACATTTTTTGGGCCTAAAGCGCCAGTTTCGGCCAGTTTCTCTAAATCCTCTTCAGTAACCCGGGATTGGACCCAGTTGCAGGAGGTAAACTGCTTGGCTTGAGAGGCCATTTTTGAAAGGAAGTCTGAAAATATAATGAAGAGTCGGTTTATGATCTAAGCAAGTTTAAACCGGCAGCATCTCTAAAGGTACTTGTCTAAACGGCGGTTTAGGCAGGGGCCTAATGGTACCTACCGCATTATAGTGTCTGAAACAGCTAAACCGCCAGCAGGGGTATACAAGATACAAATCTGAAGATGCGGAGAAACGATTTTCGTACAAACAGTAATGAAAACATGGATCTACAGCATGCTGGAAACTCAGAGATATTTAGGTTATATTCAACAGACGCGATGAAGGCTCTAGCAGATGCAATCTAAACTAGTAATATTGGGAAAGATAAAGGCACTGCGAAGAAACGGAGTTACTCCTACAGCTATCAAACAGGAGAGTCAGATCTACACTAAAACTATCGGGCTATGACGAAGAACTAGGAAGAACAGTGTCTACCCGCAGGCTCGTATGAAGGAGAAAACCCTAATGAGATCTAGGGGCAGGATAAGAAGGAAACTTACCAGAGCAAACGAATGCGGAGGCGCGCCGGAGTTTTCTGGTCTAGTCAGGTTGATGCAGCGGCCAAGCTTGACAAAGACGCGGAGCTTGACGGCGGCGGTGGAGCTCGGGTATGAACAGGCGCGAGGAAGGAGAAGGCAAGGGAGCAAGGGGGGGAAAGGAGATGCCCCCCTGCCCTATTTATAAGCCGAAGGATAAAACGGCAGGTGCGGGAATCGAGGAACCAAAAAAGGTGGATATAGGACGATACTGTCGCCTCGATTTTTGGAATCTTTAATGGATAAAAGATAAAAACATGTACAAGTATTAAATGTGTAGATGACGTCACGGCGGTTTAAGGCAATCTGGGAATATGACGTCACGCCGGTTTATGAAGCACTTGAAGCTGCAGAAGGGAAATCTTCACAAGACGTTGAAGATTGACATGAACAAGTTCAAATCAATCTGGGGCCTAATGTCAGGGATATTATTATCAGGTATAAACCGCCCAGGAGGGGCCGGTTTATGTTAATCAAGGTTACGTTTACTAAAGCCCAGCAGAGCATGGAGCAAGACACTTTAGCCCTCGGGAAGCTTAGATCCCAATGTGTTAGGGCCCATGATTTGTAAACCGCCATACTGCGGGTAACTTGTGATGTAAGATAGGAAGGATAGACCGAGGCGGACACGTTTATGAGCCGGCCTCGGGATTCTGTAAACCGGACCGGGCATCACCTCGTGTACATAAAGGGACGACCCGGCGACGGTTCAGGGCAGAGAACAACAGCTCGAGACACGGGCAAAGCGGATTCGCTCCCTGGTCATCGAAACCCTAACAATATTACACCCAACTATACGTAGGCTTTTACCTTCATTGAAGGGGCCGAACTAGTATAAAATCCTTGTGTCCTTGTCCGCTTTAACCCCTTTAAGCTAACCCGTAGCGATGGCCTCACGACTAAGTCCTTTTGCTAGGACATCTGTCGTGACAAAACCACGACAGTATGTCTGGGTAACTAGCTAGCAACTGGATCAGTAGCGAGTCACCAGCAGCGGCCATTGCTGTTGTTATTTATAGCTACCAGCTGGCTGGGGGATTGGGGATTTTATAATTCACCCATGTGGAGCACGGGAAGCCTTCGCTGGAGCGGGGGAAGACTAAGTGGAGCACACAACCCAACAACCGTATGTGTTGTCACGTGTTATCGCACACGTGTTACCATAAGGAAATGTATGTGTTACTTACTAATCATCGCACACAAGTACTTGCACGCGTATCATGCACGATACTCCTAGCCATCGCAAGCAACTAGTTTATAGTTTTCAAAGTTTTTTCTACACACAGAATCACACACGAATTAACTCCAGTAACCGTCTGTGTTATATATTCTCATCGCAAACAGTTCTTCCGAGAGGGTTGTTTGCCGCGTATCACACACATCTTGTTTACACGAATCGTTTGTGTTCTTTTGGCTCGTCGCAAATACTTCATCAATGTGAACTGTATGCCGCATATTACACACATCTTGTTAAGTTGAACCGTTTCTGTTGTGTTCCCTAATCAAAAATAGTTCATCTGACTAAACCATATGTCGTATATCGCACACACCTTGATCTGGCTGACCATTTATGTTGCATTCCCTAATAGCAAACAGTTCGTCCGAGCGAACTGTATGCCGTATATTCCACACACACCTTTATATTGTCGCCCATTTCTGTTGGTCTGCCTCATTGCAAACAGTTCTTGTGGATTAATCGTATGTCACGCATCGCACATGCAACTGTAATATGAACCGTGCTTGATGTATCCGTCATCACAAACGTTTTGCATCATTTTTTATGGTTTTTTAACATCACCGTTTATTATTAATGCATGGCACACTGTTTCGTCAAAGGGTCTCTGATTGGACTGTCGCGTTTGGACCATCATGTAGTAGTGTAGCCAAGCCTATTGTGATTAACCTCTTAGGACCCAAATTGGTTGGGGACGAACAAGCTCAAACTTGATCAATAGGTACTGTTGGAGGGCATTGGAGACTTGGCTACATCATGAAGAATTAAGGGATCTTCATCGTTCATATTGTCTCAAGCCAGGTCATTTGGATTATCAATTTTCTATATTATATCCAATGTGCCTCCTTGCGGCAACTTGTACTTAAATTGTTTACATTCAAAGGTACTTGCCCCTTTGCATCCTTTGGTTTTGTACCATGCATGTGTTTGTATATGTTGTGCTTACATTTTACTTATCCTGAGAAATCAAGCATGTGTATGTTGGTTTGCACATCATGTATGTGTGTGTCTTTTGTTGAGCATTTTTGCATCTTGGTTGTATCTTAGTTGGCTCTTGTGGGATATTAATGGAACATTCCATTTGGGGGGAGTGGTGTGCTTTGTGCACTTCACGATCCTAAATGTGAGTACATGAGGAATACCACCTAGTATTGATATTGCAAGATTATCTAGTCTTTATATGGCATCTCTTCTCATGAGAAATTCAAATTCTAAATGGTACATCAAATATCTCTTCTTGCATTTCTTTTGATGGAAATATGCCCTAGAGGCAATAATAGAATGGTTATTATATATTTCCTTAAACATGATAAAGGTATATTATTCATGCTAGAATTGTATTGACCAAAAACCTAAATACATGTGTGAATACATAAACAAATTTTGTGTCCCTAGTAAGCCTCTACTCGACTAGCTCGTTAATCAAAGATGGTTAAGGTTTCATAACCATGGACATGAGTTGTCTTGATAACTGGATCACATCATTATGGGAATGATGTGATGGACAAGACCCATCCGTTAGCTTAGCATTTGTTCGTACAGTTTATTGCTATTGCTTTCATGCATGTCAAATACATATTCCTTTGACTATGAGATCATGCAACTCTCGGATACTGGAGGAATACCTTGTGTGCTATCAAACGTCACAACGTAACTGGGTCATTATAAAGATGCTCTATGGGTATCTCCGAAGGTGTTTTGTTGGGTTGGCGTGAATCGAGATTAGGATTTGTCACTCTGAGTATTTGAGAGGTATCTCTGGGCCCTCTCGGTAATGCACATCGTAATAAGCCTTGCAAGCAAATGACTAATGAGTTAGTCACTGGATGTTGTATTACAGAATGAGTAAAGAGAATTTCCGGAAACGAGATTGAACTAGGTATAGAGATACCGGCGATCGAATCTCGGGCAAGTAACATACCGGCGGACAAAGGGAAATGTGTATGTTGTCATAGTGGTTGGACCGATAAAGATCTTTGTAGAATATATAGGAACCAAAATGGGCATCCAGGTTCCACTATTGGTTATTGACCGGAGAGGTGTCTTGGTCATGTCTACATAGTTCTCGAACCCGTAGGGTCCGTACGCTTAACGTTCGATGTCGATTTGGTATTATATTAGTTATGTGGTTTGGTGACCAAATGTGGTTTGGAGTCCCGGATGAGATCACAGATATGATGAGGAGCTCCGGAATGGTCTGGATGTAAAGATTGATATAGAGGACAATGCTATTTGGTCTCCGGAATGGTTCCGTAATGCATCGGAAAGTTATTGGAATACCGAAAGGGGTTTCGGGTGCACCGGGAGAGTGTTGGGCCTTATTGGGCCATGTAGAGGGAACACACCAGTCCACATGGGCTAGTGCGCCCCCTTACGGCAGCCAAACCCAATTGGATGGAAGGGGGAGGCGCCACCTCCTCTTACCATATCTCCGGAAGGGAGAAAGGAAAGAGAGGGGGCGCCTCTCCCCTTTCCTTCTCCCTTGTGAAATATATGGAAGGGGGCGCACCAGTAGGAAAACCCAAGGGTGGCCGGCGGCCTTGTTGGAGGCGCCCTAGGGCTGCCTCCTCCCCTCCCACACCTTACACAGCTTATTCCACGCCGTGTGTCGGCACCCCTCCGCCTCTAGTTTACTCCTTCGTTCTAGATCATCGTAGTGCTTAGGCAAAGCCCTGCGAGATTGCATCACCACCACCATCACCACGCCATTATGCTGACGGAACTCATCTACTACCTCGCCTCGCTTGCTGGATCAAGATGGCCAGGACAACGCCGAGCTGAATGTGTGCAGAAAGAGGAGGTGACGGGCGTTCGGTACTTGATCGGTTGAAGCACGAAGAAGTTAAACTACATCAACCGTGTTGTTTGAACGCTTCCGCTTATGGCCTACGAGGGTACGTAGACACACTCTCCCCCTCGTTCCTATGCATCTCCATGGATAGATCATTGCGTGTGCGTAGATTTTTTTTGTTTTCCATGCAACATTTCCCAACAGTGGCATCAAGAGCCACGTCTATGCGTAGATGATATGCACGAGTAGAACACAAAGAGTTGTGGGCGGTGATGGTCATACTGCTTACCACCAACGTCTTATTTTTATTCAGCGGCATTGTAAGATGAAGCGGCCCGGACCAACCTTACATGTCCACGTACATGAGAACGGTTCCACCGACAGACTTGCAACTTATTTTGCATAAAGGTGGTTGGCGGGTGTCTGTTTCTCCTACTTTAGTTGAATCGAATTTTACTGCGGCCGGTCCTTGTTGAAGGTTAAAACAGCAAACTTGATAAATCACCGTTGTGGTTTTGTGCCGTAGGTAAGAACAGTTCTTGCTAGAAGCTCGTAGCAGCCGCGTAAAACTTGCAACAACAAAGTAGAGGACGTCTAACTTGTTTTTGCATGGCATGTTGTGATGTGATATGGTCAAGACGTGGTGAGTTATACGTTATTGTATGAGATGATCATGTTTTTTAAATTATCGGCAACCGACAGGAGCCTTATGGTTGTCTCTTTATTGTATGAAATTGCAAGCGCCATGTAATTGCTTTACTTTATTGTTATGAGTTAGCAATATTCATAGAAACAATAGTTGGCAAGACGACCACGACGCAATGATGGTGATCAAGGTGTCGAGCTGGTGACGATGCTTTGGAGATGGAGATCAAAAGCATAAGATGATGATGGCCATATCATGTCACATATTTTGATTGCATGTGATGTTTATGTTTTATGCATCTTATTTTGCTTAGTACGATAGTAGCATTATAAGATGATCCCTTCCTAAATTTCAAGATAATAGTGTTCTCCCCGAGTATGCACCATTGCTACAGTTCATCGTTTCAAGACACCACGTGATGATCGGGTGTGATAGACTCTACGCTTACATACAACGGGTGTAAGACAGTTTTACACACGCAGAATACTTGGGCTAAACTTGACGAGCCTATCATGTACAGACATGGCCTCAAAACACTGGAGATTGAAAGGTAGAACATGAGCATGTAGTAGATATGATCAACATAGAGATGTTCACCATTGATGACTACTCCATCTCACGTGATGATCGGACATGGTTTAGTTGATTTGGATCATGTTTCACTTAGATAACCCGAGGGGTGTTATTTTAAGTGGGAGTTCATTAGTAATTTGATTAATTAAACTTAATTTATCATGAACTTAGTCCTGATAGTATTTGCATATTTATGTTGTAGATCAATAACTCGCGATGTAGCTCCACTATTTTTGATATGTTCCTAGAGAAAACTAAGTTGAAAGATGTTAGTAGCAATGATGCGGACTGGGGCCGTGATCTGAGGATTATCCTCGTTGTTGCACAGAAGTATTATGTCCTTGATGCACCGCTAGGTGACACACCTATTGCAGCAGCAGAGGCAGACATTATGAACGTTTGGCAAGCTCGATATGATGACTACTTAATAGTTTAGTGCGCCATGCTTTACGGCTTAGAACTAGGACTTCAAAAATGTTTTGAATGCCACGGAGCATATGAGATGTTCCAAGAGCTAAAATCGGTATTTCAGACTCATGCCCATGTCAAGAGGTATGAGACCTCTGACAAGTACTTTGCCTATAAGATGGAGGAGAATAGCTCAGCTAGTGAGCATGTGCTCAGAATGTCTGGATGCTACAATCACTTGAATCAAGTGGGAGTTAATCTTCCAGATAAGATAATGATTGCCAGAGTTCTCTAGTCACTATCACCAAGCTATTAGAACTTTGTGATGAACTATAATAGGCAAGGGGTGGCGAAAATGATTCCCGAGCTCTTTGCAATGCAGAAATCGGCGAAGGTAGAAATCAAGAAAGAGCATCAAGTGTTGATGGTTAACAAGACCACTAGTTTCAAGAAAAAGGGCAAGGTAAAGAAAGGGAACTTAAAGAAGAATGCAAGCAAGTTGTCACTCCTGAGAAGAAGCCCAAAGCTAGACCCAAGTCTAAAACTGAGTGCTTCTACTGCAAAGGAAATGGTCACTAGAAGCGAAACTACCCCAAATATTTGGCGGATAAGAAGGATGGCAAAGTGAACAAAGGTATATTTGATATACATGTTATTGATGTGTTCCTTACTAGTGCTCTTAGTAGCCCCTTGGTATTTGATACCGTTCGGTTGCTAAGATTAGTAACTCGAAACAGGAGTTGCAGAATAAACGGAGACTAGTTGAGGGTGAGGTGACGATGTGTGTTAGAAGTGGTTCCAAGATTGATATGATCATCATCGCACACTCCCTATACTTTCGGGATTAGTGTTGAACCTAAATAAATATTATTTGGTGTTTGCATTGAGCATGAACAAGATTGGATCGTGTTTATTGCAATACAGTTATTCATTTAAAGTCGGAGAATAATTGTTGTTCTATTTACATGAATAAAACCTTCTATGGTCATACACCCAATGTAAATGGTTTATTGATTCTCGATCATAGTGATACACATATTCATAATATTGATGCCAAAAGATGCAAAGTTGATAATGATAGTGCAACATACTTGTGGCATTGTGGTTTAGGTCATATTAGTGTAAAGCGCATGAAGAAACTCCATGCTGGTGGACTTTTGGAATCACTTGATTATGAATCATTTGATACTCGCGAACCATGCCTCATGGCCAAGACGAATAAAACTCCGTTCTCCGGAACAATGGAGCGAGCTAATAACTTGTTGGAAATAATACATACTGATGTATGCGGTCCGATGAGTGTTGAATCTCGTGGCGGGTATCGTTATTTTCTCACCTTTACAGATGATTTAAGTAGGTATAGGGTATATCTACTTGATGAAACGCAAGTCTAAAACATTTGAAAAGTTCAAAGAATTTCAGAGTGAAGTAGAGAATCATCATCACAAGAAAATAAAGTTTCTACGATCTGATCGCAAAGGCGAATATTTGAGTTACGAGTTTTGTCCTTCATTTAAAACAATGTGAAATAGTTTCGCAACTCACGCCACCTGGAACACCACAGCGTAATGGTGTGACTGAACGTCGTAACCATACTCTATTGGATATGGTGCGTTCTATGATGTCTCTTACCGATTTGCCTTTATCATTTTGGGGTTATGCATTAGAGACAGCTGCATTCACGTTAAATAGGGCACCATCTAAATCCGTTGAGACGATACCGTATGAACTATGGTTTGGCAAGAAACCAAAGGTGTCATTTCTTAATGTTTGGGGTTATGACGCCTATGTGAAAAAGCTTCAGCCTGATAAGCTCGAACCCAAATCGGAGAAGTGTGTCTTGATAGGATACCCAAAAGAAACTGTTGGGTACACCTTCTACCACAGATCCAAAGGCAAGATCTTTGTTGCTAAGAATGGATCCTTTCTAGAGAAGAAGTTTCTCTCGAAAGAAGTGAGTGGGAGGAAAGTAGAACTTGATGAGGTAATTGTACCTTCACTCGAATTGGAAAGTACCTCATCAGAGAAACCCATTCCCGTGATGCCTACACCAACTAGAGAAGAAGCTAATGATAATGAGCATGAAACTTCGGATCAAGTTACTACCGAACCTTGAAGGTCGACCAGAACACGTACCACACCAGAGTGGTATGGTAACCCTGTCCTGGAAGTCATGTTGTTAGAAAATGGGGAACCTTCAAACTATGAAGAAGCTATGATGAGCCCAGATACCGAAAATGGCTTGAGGCCATGAAATCTGAGATAGGATCCATGTATGAGAACAAAGTGCGGACTTTGGTGCACTTGCCCGATGATCAGCAAGCCATAGAGAATAAATGGATCTTCAAGAGGAAGACGTACGTTGATGGTAGTGTTACTATCCACAAAGCTCGACTTATCGCAAGAGGTTTTCGACAAGTTCAAGGTGTTGACTACTATGAGATTTTATCACTCATAGCGATGCTTAAGTCTGTATGGATCAAGTTAGCAATTGCCGCATTTTATGAAATCTAGAAAATGGATGTCAAAACTGCATTCCTTAATGGATTTGTTAAAGAAGAGTTGTATATGATGCAAACTAAAGATTTTGTCAATCCTAAAGGTGCTAACTAAGTGTGCAAGCTCCAGCGATCCATCTATGGACTGGTGCAAGCATCTCGGAGTTGGAATATATGGTTTGATGAGTTGATCAAAGCATATAGTTTTATACAGACTTGCGGTGAAGCCTGTATTTGCAAGAAAGTGAGTGGGAGCACTACAGCTTTTGTGATAAGTATATGTGAATGACATATTGTTGATAAGAAATTATGTAGAATTTTTCGGAAAGCATAAAGGAGTGTTTGAAAGGAGTTTTTCAATGAAAGACCTTGGTGAATCTACTTACATATTGGGCATCAAGATCTACAGAGATAGATCAAGATGCTTGATAAGACTTTCAATGAGTACATACCTTGATAAGATTTTTAAGGAGTTCAAAATGGATCAGTCAAAGAAGGAATTCTTGCCTGAGTTGTAAGGTGTGAAGTTGAGTAAGACTCAAAACCCGACCACGGGAGAAGATAGAGAAAAAGAATGAAAGTCATTCCCTATGCCTCAGCCATAGGTTCTATAAAGCATGCCATGTTGTGTACCAAACCTAATGTGTGCCTTGCCACATGTATGGCAAGGGGGTACAAGAGTGATCCAAGAGTGGATCACTGGACAGCGGTCAAAATTATCCTTAAAGTAATAAGGAAATGTTTCTCAATTATGGAGGTGATAAAGAGTTCGTCGTACAGGGTTACGCTGATGCAAGCTTTGACACTAGTCCAGATGACTCTGAGTATCAATCTGGATGCGTATTGAATGTAGGAGCAATTAGCTAAAGTATCTCTATGCAGAGCATTGTAGACATTGAAATTTGCAAAGTACACATGGATCTGAATGTTGCAAACCCGTTGACTAAAATCTCTCTCACAAGCAAAACATGATCATACCTTAGAACTCTTTGGGTGTTAATCACATAACGATGTGAACTAGATTGTTGACTCTAGTAAACTCTTTGGGTGTTAATCACATGGAGATGTGAACTACGGGTATTAATCAAATGGCAATGTGAACTAGATTATTGACTCTAGTAAACTCTTTGGGTGTTAATCACATGACGATGTGAACTAGATTATTGACTCTAGTGCAAGTGGGAGACTGATGGAAATATGCCCTAGAGACAATAATAAAATGGTTATTATTATATTTCCTTAATCATGATAAAGGTTTATTATTCATGCTAGAATTGTATTGATTGGAAACCTAAATACATGTGTGAATACATAAACAAATACCGTGTCCCAACTAAGGCTCTACTTGACTAGCTCGTTAATCTAAGATGGTTAAGTTTTCATAACCATGGACATGATTTGTCATTTGATAACAGGATCACATCATTATGGGAATGTTGCGATGGACAAGACCCATATGTTAGCTTAGCATTTGATCATATAGTTTATTGCTATTGCTTTCATGTATGTCAAATACATATTCCTTTGACTATGAGATCATGCAACTCCCGGATACCGGAGGAATACCTTGTGTGCTATCAAACGTCACAACGTAACTAGGTCATTATAAAGATGCTCTACAGGTATCTCCGAAGGTGTTTTGTTGGGTTGGCGTGAATCGAGATTAGGATTTGTCACTCCGAGTATCGGAGAGGTATCTCTGGGCCCTCTCGGTAATGCACATCATAATAAGCCTTGCAAGCAAATGACTAATGAGTTAGTCACGAGATGATGTATTACGGAAAGAGTAAAGAGACTTGCCGGTAACGAGATTGAACTAGGTATAGAGATACCGACAATCGAATCTCAGGCAAGTAACATACCGATGGACAAAGGGAATTGTGTACGTTGTCATAACGGTTGGACCGATAAAGATGTTCGTAGAATATGTAGGAACCAATATGGGCATCCAGGTTCCACTATTGGTTATTGACCGGAGAGGTGTCTTGGTCATGTCTACATAGTTCTCGAACCCGTAGGGTCCGTACGCTTAACGTTCGATGTCGATTTGGTATTATATTAGTTATGTGGTTTGGTGACCAAATGTGGTTTGGAGTCTCGGATGAGATCACGAATATGACGAGGAGCTCTGGAATGGTTCGGTAAAGATTGATATATAGGACGATGCTATTTGGTCTCCGGGATGCTTTCGTAATGCACCGGAAAGTTATTGGAATACCGAAAGGTGTTTCGGATGCACAGGGTCACCGGGAGAGTGTTGGGCCTTATTGGGCCATGCAGAGGGAACACACCAGCCCACATGGGCTGGTGCGCCCCCCCCCCC
>LR738711.1:244673033-244711091 GCA_902687465.1 Secale cereale
CCCTTATGGCAGCCAAACCCAATTGGATGGAAGGGGGAGTCGCCACCTCCTCTTACCATATCTTCGGAAGGGGGAAAGGAAAGTGAGGGGGCGCCTCTCCCCTTTCCTTCTCCCTTGTGCAATAAATGGAAGGGGGCGTACCATTAGGAAAACCCTAGGGTGGCCGTCGGCCTTGTTGGAGGCACCCTAGGGCTGCCTCCTCCCCTCCCACACATATATATATATATATGTGGAGGGGTGCCACACAATACACACCTTATTCCACGCCGTGTGTCGGCACCCCTCCACCTCTAGTTTACTCCTCCGTTCTAGATCATCATAGTGCTTAGGCGAAGCCCTGAGGGATGGCATCACCACCATTGTCACCATGCCTGTTATGCCGACGGAACTCATCTACTACCTCGCCCTGCTTGCTGGATCAATATGGCGAGGACGACGCCGAGTTGAATGTGTGCAGAACATGGAGGTGTCGTGCGTTCGGTACTTGATCGGTTGAAGCGCGAAGAAGTTCGACTACATCAACCGCGTTGTTTAAATGCTTCCGCTTACGATCTACGAGGGTACGTAGACACACTCTCCCCCTCGTTGCTATGCATCTACATGGATAGATCATTGTGTGTGCGTAGAAAAAAAATTGTTTTCGATGCAACGTTTCCCAACATCTTTTGCCTCTTGCTAAGTTTCCATTGGTATAACATTATTGGGGAGTAATATGATATGTATATTACAAGCCTAGAAAATGTGTACATTTGAGATATTGTCACCTAGAGTTGATATTGTAAATTATCTTGTTCCTAGGTGGCATCTTAGCTCTACAAGTTGCAAATTTTCTTATATGTTTGGTGTGAAGACGATGTTGGGTATCTTTGTTAACTACCACTGGGAATTATTTCCAAATAATTCTTATCGTTTACTCACTTTTGGGTACAAATTTATTGATCATCTTTACGTTGGCGTTAGTTTATATTTGCCTTATCTCTTGCCAAGGATTGTGTCAACTCCCATTGCCTTCTGTGCCACTTGTGGATCTTGTTGATTTCTTGATTTTTTTTCTAGTGGTTTATAGATATAGTCAAAGTGATAATCCCACCTTGTGCATTTTGTATTCAAATGCAAATTCTCTATAATGCACAACTCTTGGGGGAGCTATCATATTTTCTATTGAACACTCATCGTGTGATCCTTATCAAGTGTGTATTGGTGGAAGGCAAGTCATTTCTCTTTGGTACTTTGTGCCATCATGGAACTTTGTAGAGGGCTTGGTTTGTTTGGAACCATCCTCTCTTTTGGGAGTTCGATATCTTTTATTTTACGTGTATCAATGGATATCTCATTCCTTGATGTATCTTAATTGATATCTTCCAAGTGATGATTTCTCCATTGTTATCCTATTTTTACTTGATATTTATTTTTCATTTGGTATCGGTTCTTGAAAGTCTTGAGCATGCATATTTACCTCACATATTTTCTTTGGCATGCTTTCCTTCTTCGACCCAATATATAGGGGAAACTCCACCAAGTCTCAAATTGGATGAGATGTGCATGAAATTCATTTTCATATATATTTGCACATATTTATGTGGAGTTTGTCCTATCTATTGTTGGTCTCGAACTCTTTGGTCCTAATGAGTTTGGGTACCATTTTATTTGTGGTGGTTGTTCTAGGAACAATTCGAGATGCATTAGATGCTCGGCTCACTCACAAGGATGGTGGTGTCACCATGTGCTTACTGGAGTCAAGTATAATCAATGATCTACTATCTACTACCTTCAATTGGTATCTAATACATCCTTCCAATGCTATCTCGGTAATAAGTATATATTCATGCATTCTTTTCTTACATTCAACCTTGTGTATGTTGCATCTTGGCATGATATTCATTCCATCTTGCGATACTTGCTTACTTTCTCAAAGCATCCCAACGATGATCTCTTGTTGCTAGTTGTGATGTTTGTGATGGATGTGTGGTAGGAGTTCATTAATATACAATAAAACGATATCTAGACATGTGCTATGCTTTCAAGCAAATATCTTACTGGTATATTTATGAGTTCCTTGTGGATATCTTGTTCTTTCCTTTTTCTAACTATTTTGCATGTACATCCTTCTTTGTGGATTGATATCATCATGATTTTAATCTACCTAGAATCTTATACACTTGAGAGAAGTTACATCTCTAGTTGATATCCTTATTCTTTCATGTCCACCTTTCCCTTGGTGGTTTCGTTAAAGGATTTATCTTGAGTGTGGGTCTTATATCGTTGCATCTTGATGCACTCTTTTGTGGTGAATATCTTTTTCTCTTGCTTGTCTTGACGAGTTTTTTTACCATTTCAATTGGCATGCCTCCTCTTGAAAAAGCTATCATTTTCTATCTTCACCATGGGTTGTCACAAGCTTTGGTTATTCACTTGCATTTTAATAAGCTTGTGAACCCATTTGCTTGTTTTGTGTGTGTGGGAAGGACATGTCATGCACCTTATATCTCATTTATTCAAGACTATGTTGTTGCTTAATGTTCATCCTTATATTAGCCTTCTCAAGTGCTTTGCTGTCACTAACACACATCTTTTTGGTTGTGCCTATTCTTCAGTTGCCTCTTTTACTTGTTGCTCAACCATTTGTTTGTTGCAAGTGCTAGGCTTAGTTTCTTGTATGCTCACGTGCACTTATTTTGAGTTTCTATTGATTTGGGGGGGAGTGATGATCCTATTTTGTGCACTTTGTATCCAAATAGAAAAATTCATATTTGTGCACAAATCATGGGGAGCTTCTCTAGTTTATTTAGGATACTCATTTGCTCATATCGTAATATCTTTTAGTCGTGCGGATCGTAGGGTCACTTGATTGCTTGTTTCAATTGGTATCTTTTGATTGCTTGCTTCACTCTTTGGTATGTCTTTGTGCCATATTATTCTTTTTACAATCTTTAATCCTCAATATAGTTTGTCTTCCTCCAACTATTTTTCATTGCATATGTGTATCTCGCTGCACTCATGTTTTGAGAAATACACAAGAAACGCGTAATATATTGAACTTCTAAGCTTTTTGCCCATTTTTGCAATCGATGCCAATGGGGGAGAAGTTTAGAGAGTTTTGTGGAGAAGTTTCGATAGTTGTTTATTCTTGCTTTCGTTTCATTCCTAAGCATTTCCATCTTATGTGCATGCATTATTGATTGTTGCATTGCATGGTGATGCATAATTCCTTGTATAAACTCTCTTGAAAGTGTTTGTCATTAATTACCAAAATGGGGGAGATTGAAAGAACATGTGGTGCCCCCATGTTTGGTTTTGGTAATTGATAACAATTACTATGGACTAATGGTTGCCTTGAGTTATATTTGAAGGTTTTGTCCATAGGCTTTTATTGAAGTCCATTCGTTGCTTTCAAAGAGAGTATGTAATGGCCAAGTTGCTATTCAAGGAATAATCCAAAGATTGGTCATGTGAGAGGTCGATCAATACAAAGTCAATGTGTGAATCAACTTGATCAACACACAAAACGTAGAAGATGTACCGAGAGGGATCAAGTGATCCCATGGTATGGTAAGCATTGTCCAGTATGCTTTCTGCAATAACCATAGTCTACGTGAAAGTTCCTTGCGGGTTTAGGTTGCGGTGTGCAAGTTTAAGTGGATCGTCATGAAGAGATCATATGCTTTAAGTTTGTCGTCAATTGTGGTGACAATGGACTGGTGAAGATGTGCTAAAGAGTAGCTCGTCCATAGTGGAGTATGGGGGGCAATCTACTAGTCTTCACCGAGCCAACACATGCAAGAAAGGTGGTCCATCTTGTGGAGGACAAGATCGTCATCTGTTGGGGAACGTTGCATGGAAAAAAATCTACGCACACGCAAGATCTATCCATGGAGATGCATAGCTAAAGAGGGGGAAAGAATCTTCATACCCTTGAAGATCACTAAGCGGAAGAATTTATCAACGCGGTTGATGTAGTCGTACACCTTCACGATCCGTCCCGATCAAGTACCAAACGTATGACACCTCCATGTTCATCACATGCTCAGCTCGATAACATCCTTGCCTTCTTGATCCAGCAAGACGGGCTAAGTAGTAGATGAGTTCCGGTAACACGACGGTGTGGTGACGATGGTGGTGAACGTGTTCCCTTAGGGCTTCGCCAAGTACAACAGACATGGACGGAGACTAGAGGGAGACGGGGCACGGCACACAGTTTGGGGATCGTGGTGTGTTGTGCCCCTCTCCCTCCTCACATATATATAGGTGGGGCAAGGGGAAGCGGGCTAGGGCACCCCAATAGGGCCGGCAGCCCCCTTGGGCTCCTACCCTGCCCCCTTCCTTTCTTGGCGCTAGGGGAGAAGGTGGGAGGGGAGGCGCCCCTTCCCCCCTTTCCTTTCTCTCATGTGGAGGGGAAGGCGGGAGGGGCTATCCCTCCTCCCTTTCCTTCCCTAGGGCCGGCGGCCTAGAGGTGGGGCGCGCCAGCCCCTTGTGGGCTGGTGTGCTCCCCTCGTTTGGCCCATATGGCCCAATAACCACCCAAGGCCTCCCGGAACCTCTTCTAGTACTCTGATAAATACCCGGTGCTTCTGAAACCTTTCCGGAAACCAACTACTATCATCCTATATATCAATCTTTACCTTCGAACCATTCCGAATATCCTTGTCATGTCCGTGATTTCATCCGGGATTCCAAACAACATTCGGTCACCAATTCACATAACTCATATAATATTATATCGTCAACGAACGTTAAGCGTGCGGATCCTACGGGTTCAAGAATGATGTACACATGAACGAGACGACTATCCGGTCAATAACCAATAGAGGGACCTGGATGCCCATATTAGCTCCTACATATTCTACGAAGATCTTTATCGGTCGAACCTTTATGACAACATATGCAGTTCCCTTTGTAAGTCGGTATATATGTTACTTGACCGAGATTCGATCGTCGGTATCTCCATACCTAGTTCAATCTCGTCACCTGCAAGTCCCTTTACCCATTTTGTAATACATTATCTTGCAACTAACTCCTTAGTCACTTTGCTTGCAAGCTTCTTGTGATGATGTATTACCGAGAGGGCCTAGAGATACCTCTCTGTCACACGGAGTGACAAATCCCAATCTCGATTCATGCCAACACAACAGACACCTTCGGAGATACCTGTAGAGAATCTTTATGATCACCCAGTTATGTTGTGACGTTTGATAGCACACAAGGTATTCCTCTGGTATCTGGGAGTTGCATGATCTCATGGTCGAAGAAACATGTATTTGACATTAAGAAGAAAGTAGCAATAAATTGAACGATCATATGCTATGCTAATGATTGGGTCTTGTCCATCACATCATTCTCCTAATGATGTGATCCCGTTATCAAATGACAACTCATGTCTATGGTTAGGAAACCTTAACCATCTTTGATCAACGAGCTAGTCTAGTAGAGGCTCACTACGGACATGGTATTTGTTTATGGATTCACACATGTATTTAAGTTTCCGGTCAATACAATTAAAGCATGAATAATAAACCTTTATCATGAGTAAGGAAATATAAAATAATAACAACTTTATTTTTGCCTCTAGTGCATATTGCCATCAGTATCCCACTTGCACTAGAGTCAATAATCCAGATTACATAGTAATGAATCTAACACCCATGGAGTCTTGGTGTTGAGCATGTTTTGCTCGTGGAAGAGGTTTAGTCAACGGATCTGCCACATTCAGATATGTATGTACTTTGCAAATTTCTATGTCTCCATCCTTGACCTTTTCACAAATTGAGTTGAAGCGTCTCTTGATGTGTTTTGCTCTCTTGTGAAACCTGGATTCCTTCGCTAAGGCAATTGCTCCAGTATTGTCACAAAAGATTGTCATTGGACCTGATGCACTAGGTATTACACCCAGATCAGATATGAACTCCTTCATCCAGACTCCTTCATGTGTCGCTTACAAAGCAGCTGTGTACTCCTCTTCACACGTAGATCCCGCCACGACGCTCTACTTGGAACTGCACCAACTGACAGCTCCACCATTTAATATATATATGTATCCGATATGAGACTTAGAGTCATCTGGATCTGTGTCGAAGCTAGCATCGACGTAACCCCTTACGACGAGCTCTTCGTCACCTCCACAAACGAGAAACATATCCTTGGTCCTTTTCAGGTACTTCAGGATATTCTTGAATGATGTCTAGTGATCCACTCCTGGATTACTTTGGTACCTTGATACGTCTCCAACGTATCTATAATTTTTTATTGTTCCATGCTATTATATATTCTGTTTTGGATGTTTGATGGGCTTTATTATACACTTTTTTTTTATTTTTGGGAGTAACCTACTAACCCATGGCCCAGTGCAAAATTGATGTTTTTTTGCCTATTTCAGTGTTTCGCAAAAAAGGAATATCAAACGGAGTCCAAACGGAATGAAACCTTCGGGAGAGTTATTTTTGGAACGATATCAACACAGAAGACTTGGAGTACACGCGAGGAAACGAGAGAGGCGGCCACGAGGGCAGGGCGCGCCCCCACCCTCGTGGGCCCCCTTTGGCTCCCCTGACGTGCCTCTTCAGCCTATATATACCCTCATACCCTGAAAACATCGAGGAGCACCATGAAACCCTAATTCCACTGCCGTAACCTTCTGTACCCGTGAGATCCCATCTTGGGGCCTGTTCCGGAGCTCCGCCGGAGGGGGCATCGATCACGGAGGGCTTCTACATCAACACCATAGCCTCTCCGATGAGTTGTGAGTAGTTTACCACAGACCTTCGGGTCCATAGTTATTAGCTAGATGGCGTCTTCTCTCTCTCTTTGGATCTCAATACAAAGTTCTCCTCGATCTTCGAGGAAATCTATTCGATGTAATATTTTTGCGGTGTGTTTGTTGAGATCCGATGAATTGTGGGTTTATGATCAAGATTATCTATGAACAATATTGGATTCTTTTCTGAAATCTTTTATGTATGATTATAATATCCTTGCAAGTCTCTTCGAATTATTGGTTTGGTTTTGCCTACTAGATCTACAGTTCTTGCAATGGGAGAAGTGTTTGGCTTTGGGTTCAATCTTGCGGTGTCCTTTCCCAGTGACAGCAGGGGTAGCAAGGCACGTATAGTATTGTTGCCATCGAGGATTAAAAGATGGGGTTTATATCATATTGCTTGATTTAATCCCTCTACATCATGTTATCTTGCTTAAAGCGTTACTCTGTCCTTATGAACTTAATACTCTAGATGCATGTTGGATAGCGGTCGATGTGTGGGTAATAGTAGTAGATACAGAATCATTTCGGTCTACTTGTTACGGATGTGATGCCTATATACAATGATCATGCCTAGATATTCTCATAACTATGCGTTTTTCTATCAATTGCTCGACAGTAATTTGTTCACCCACCGTAGAATTTTGCTATCATGAGAGAAGCCACTAGTGAAACCTATGGCCCCCGGGTATATTCTCATCATATTAATCGTCCATCAACTATTTACTTTACTTTGCATTATTTACTTTCTGTTTCTATAGCAAAAATACCAGAAATATTATCTTATCATATCTATCATATCTCACTCTCGTAAGTGACCATGAAGGGATTGACAACCCCTTATCGCGTTGGCTGCGAGGTTCTTATTTGTTTGTGCAGGTGCGAGGGACTCGCCCGTGGTATCCTACTGGATTGATACCTTGGTTCTCAAAAACTGAGGGAAATACTTACGCTACTGTGCTGCATCACCCTTTCCTCTTCGTGGGAATACAACGCAAGCTCGAGAAGTAGCATACCTCCCAGCTAAACTTATGACAAGGCACACATCAGGTCTGGTACACAGCATGGCATATATAATAGAACCTATGGCTGAGGCATAGGGAATAACTTTCATTCTCTCTCTATCTTCTGTTGTGGTCGGACTTTGAGTCTGACTCAATTTCAAACCTTGTAACACATGCAAGAACCCTTCCTTCGACTGGTCCATTTTGAACTTCTTCGAAACTTTATCAAGGTATGTGCTCTGTGAAAGTCCTATTAAGCGTCTTGATCTATCCCTATAGATCCTGATGCCCAATGTATAAGTAGCTTCACCGAGGTCTTTTATTGAAAAATTCAAGTATCCTTTTATGCTATCCAGAAATTCTATATCATTTCCAATCAACAATATGGCATCCACATATAATATCAGAAATGCTATAGAGCTCCCACTTACTTTCATGTAAACACAGGCTTCACCGTAAGTGTTTATAAAACTATATGCTTTGATCACCTCATCAAAGTTGTATAATCCAACTCCGAGATGCTTGCACCAGTCCATAGATGGATCACTAGAGCTTGCACACTTTGTTAGCTCCCTTAGGATCGACAAAGCCTTCTGGTTGCATCATATACAAGTCTTCTTTAAGAAACTCGTTAAGGAATGCAGTTTTGACGTCCATTTGCCAGATTTGATAAAGTGTGGCGATTGCTAACATGATTCGGAGAGACTTAAGCATCGCTACAGGTGAGAAAGTCTCATCGTAGTAAAACCCTTGAACTTGTCGAAAACCTTTCGCAACAAGTCGAGCTTCGCCGACAATCAACGTCCTTCTTCCTCTTGAAGATCCATTTATTCTCAATGGTTTGTTGATCATCGGGCAAGTCCACCAAAGTCCACACTTTGTTCTCATACATGGATCCTATCTCAGATTTCATGGCCTCAAGCTATTTATCATAATCTGGGCTCATCGTAGCTTCTTCATAGTTCAAAGGTTCGCCGTTGTCTAACAACAGGACTTCCAGGATATGATTACCGTACCACTCTGACGTGTTCTGGTCGACCTTCGAGGTTCAGTAGTAACTTGTTTCGAAGTTTCATGATCATCGTCATTAGCTTCTTTTCTAGTTGGTGTAGGCATCACGCGAACGGTTTTGTCTGATGTGCTACTTTCCAATTCGAGAGAAGGTACAACTACCTCATCAAGTTCTATTTTCCTCCCACTCCCATCTTTAGAGAGAAACTCCTTCTATAGAAAGGACCCATTATTAGCAACAAAGATTTTGCCTTCGGATCTGTGGTAGAAGGTGTACCCAATAGTTTCTTTTGGGTATCCTATGAAGACGCACTTCTCCGTTTTGGGTTCGAACTTTATCAAGCTGAAGCCTTTCAACATAAGCGTCGCATCCCCAAACTTTAACAAACGACAGCGGAAGTGTTTATCAATGCGTTTGATGTAGTCGTACACCTTCACAATCCGTCTCGATCAAGTACCAAATGTACGACACCTCCGTGTTCAGCACACGTTCAGCTCGATGACGTCCTCGCCTTCTTGATCCAGCAGGACGGGCAAAGTAGTAGATGAGTTCCGTCAACACGGCGGCACGGTGACGGCGGTGGTGAACTTGTTCCCGCAGAGCTTCGCCCAGCACAACGGGCGTGGACGGAGGAGGAACTACAACTAGAGGGAGATGGGGCGTCGCATACGGTTTGGGGATCATGGTGTGTTGTGCTCCTCTCCCTCCTCACATATATATAGGTGGGGGAGGGAAGGTAGCCTAGGGCGCCCCAATAGGGCCGGCGGCCCCCTTGGGCTCCTGCCCTGGCCGCACCGCACCCCCCTTCTTTCTTGGCTGTAATGCCCAGGATGGGACTATACCTCCTACGTGTCGAGGCACGACTTAAAGGTATAAGCCCATCCTAGAATGATCTCAAGTTTGGTATCTTTGCACGACTCATGTAAAAGAGGGATTAAATTGCAAAAGGAGATAGTTGGCTTACACTCGCCACTTCACACAATACAATACATGAGCAATTCATCATACAAAAACATCACAACCCGACTACGGGTGAAGATCCAAAAGAAAGATACCAAAACAACATAAAGCCACAGGTCAAGATCGAATCCTAGTAGAAGAACCACTACTGATCGTCGAAACGTCACAAGCATACGGCCACGCTCTTCATCGAACTCCCGGAAGAACTGATCCATCTCCTGCGACAAACTCGGCTGAACCTGCATCTGGTGTGGTGAAGTAATTGTGAGCCACAGAGGACTCAGCAATCCCGTTCCCGGGTAACACGACTATTTAAGCCTTGGGTGTGGATAAGGCTGAAGAAAGAATAAGAGGTGAAGGAAAAACAAGAGTCTGCAGCAGCAACTAGCACTAGCTTACGTAATAGAGAGCGAGAAGAGAAGTGCCTCGGTCGAAAGATGATCACGAAGTGATCCTAACTAAAGCCGGTCAAACATAACCCCACCGTGTTCATCTCCCGAAACCCTTTCGGAAAATGACAGTCACGGTACGCACGCTGGTAGTGTATTGGAACATGGTGTCAAGTTATCTACAACCGGATATTAACAAGCTCCCATCTGCCACATAACCGTGGGCACGGCTTTCGAAAGTTCAAACCCTGCAGGGGTGTTCCAACTTGGCCCATGACAAGCCCACGATCCGCGGAGTCGCAACTCCAAAGGTGGGAAGACCCGAGTATTCTCGGAATCTCGTGCTCAAGATACTCCGAACTAAGGTAAGGCTAATCCAGCAAATCCTCCCGGCGTGTCGACACCCTGATAGGTAGCCGCGCGTATCTAGTCTCAGGACACGACCGGATGGGCGATTCTACAGGTTTTTACCAAACCTCGAGTTTCCTCGTGGTGGCCCCGCAGAACCCCCGTTTTGGACCAACACTCATGTGGAGCACTGGCCCGGGGTTGTTGATTAAAAATAAAAGGGATAGCTAGTCCCTATGCAAGTTTTATTAGTTATTAGGCAAATAGTATCAAATGTTGGGACTTGCTGGAAAAGACTTAGCACTTAGCGGTTTATCGAGGGGGTCCCATACACCCCAACCGTGTTAGGAACGCATAATCAAGGAACATAACACCGGTTTATACGGTTCCTAACGGCATGAGTGGAACAAATCACCAAGCAAAAGGCTTAGCCTTTCACCCTTGCCAATATACAGATGATTTCATTTAAGCATTTATATAGTGTGATATAACCCAACAAACTTCAACATGGAGCAAGCATCTTCGATCTTCACCTGCAACTAGCAATGCTATAAGAAGGGCTGAGCGAAGCGTACTTAGCCAAGCAACGGTTTGCATAGGTAGGGTGGTTAAACAGGTTCATGGTTACAAGTAGGAGGCTGACAGGAAAGACATGGGCATCGAGGCAAAACTATAGATCGAGACTACTAGCAATAGGCAAAGATAGTAATGGTATCCGGGTTCGGTCATCTTGCCTGGAATTCCACAAGGGAGAAGAACGGATCCAAGAAGTAGACGGAGCAACATAGACGAGAGAATCCTCACAACTCCGGAATGAAACCGAAGCTAACAAGAGAAGCAACCGGAAAGAAGAAAAACAACACGGTAAACACACAAGCATAAACATGGCATACGATGCACATTCAAGTATGATGCATGTCCGGTTTAAATATGCATGGCATGGCAAAGAGCACAAACAAGACTACAAGTTAAGTGGAGCTCAATATGCAACGAGTTGCATATGACGAAACACCACATTTAATTATTTAAATGACTCTCGTTTACTTACAAGACAAGATTAAATGTTTTTAACATGGCAAGATGTGAAGCAAAAGTAAACTACCTATTTAGGCATTTTAAATGGGGCCGGAAATAACAACATATCCGGAAAAATCCCCATGAGCATGTTTAGCAATTATTAAAGCAACAACAATTAAACATATGATGTTGTTAACATGATGCGGATGACATGATCAAGTTTATGCAAGTTTTATTAAAAGTTGACATGAAGAAGATATGAAGTATTGTCACCGTGGTGGAAAGAAAGGGTGCCACGGCAACGATCCGAAAATGATGCAACGCAACATCTCGATTCCGGTTTCTCGTCGAGAGACCGGTGCAAAAGCAAAGGTGGCGTGAGCGAGTCAAACGAGATGAAAGGTGGGGCGATCCCGTCACCGGGTTCCCACGGGTCGGCGACGAGGCAACCGAGGAACATGACAACGGACGAAACGGGCACGGTGCACACAAGGCAAACATCTCATACAACACATGCATCACACGGGTCATCGTCTCGGGGTTATACCTTCGGAACAATCGTTTCGGGGCGGCTCGAGATCGTAGGGGAAGTAGCGGAAGTAGAGGAAGTAGTCGTTCACGTTTCCGAAGAGGAAGTAGTTGTACACGAGGTCACCAACGAGTAGCTGTTCCGTTCGTAGAGGTACTTGAGGGTCCCGGCGACGGTAGTTGAAGTAGAGGTACATGTTCGTTTCGGAGAGGGACTTGATGAACCCAACATCTTCGGGGCGACGGTAGTGGAACTTGGCGACGGTAGTCATTCACGTTCGTAGCGGTCTTGCCGGTCTCGGGTCGTAGTGGTACTTGGGGGTCCTCGTTCTTGCGAGGGTAGACGTTCACATTTCGTAGCCGTTCGGGTCGTCGTGGTACTTGCGTCGTAGAGCGTAGTGGTACTCGTATCCGTAGAGGTTCATGTCATCGGTAGGGGTACTTGTCGAACATGCCGGTCTCGTAGTTGTACATGTCAACCTGGCACTTAGCGAAAGGAAAAACAGCAACAATACATGGCGGAACGACAGCAGCATCAAAGCGACGGCAGCACGGGGCGAAGTGGCCGGCGCGGCAGGAGTCGACGAAGCAGGAGGCTGGAGATGGAGTGCAGGGCACCTGGAGGTCGAAGCAGAGGCTTGGGGCGCGGGCCGCTGCAGCCTTGTGAATAGCGGGGCGGCTGCTGGCTTCTTCGAGGGCTGAGGGACGCGCTGGAGATGATGCAGGGCGGCGCCAGGCCAGCAGAGGAGGGAGCTGCTCGAGGGCTCCAGGAGGCGAGGAGGAAGGGCCTCGGCCTGGAGGTCGCTCCATGGCGCGCAGGGCCATGGCGCGTCGCTCGGCCGAGAGGAAGGCGCGCGGCGGCGCTGTCGTGGTACAGGCGGCGGGGATGAAGGCAGCAGGGGGCGGCGGCCCTTGCGGCGGACGGCGGCAGCTCGTCCCGGCGACGCTGCACAGAGGGAGGCCACGGCGCGCGCTAGGGAACGGGGCGCGTCGGGGCTCCAGAGAGGAGGGCGCGGCGGAGGAGCACGGAGGCTGCGGCCTGGAATCGGGGAGAGGGAGCGGCGCTCGAGGGAAGAGGAAGGCGAGCGAGGTCGGGCGCTGGGGAGTTGGGGTCGCGAGGGAGATCCAGGTCGGGTCGGGCGCTGGGTGCGAGGGGAATCGGGGCGAACGAGGAGTGTTGGCGACGGCGTGAGGATGTGGGACGAGAGGAGCGAGGGGGGTTCGAGAGGGAGATGGTCGCTAGGTTAGGCCGCTGGTCGGGCCAGGAGTTGGGCCAGGAGGGATGGGCCGGCTGCTGGGAGGAATGGCCTTGGGCCCAAGGAGGAGGAGAAGCCCACTGCGGCTGGGCTCTCTTCTTTAAAAACTAAAAGGTAAAACAGAAATAGAAAGGGAAAGAATAAAAAAGGAGGAGTTTGGAAAAGGCTTAGGGCATGGGGTAAAAATCCCTGGACTCACAAAAATGTCAGGAATTTAAATAAAATTGTTGGAGGGTTTTGGAAGAACCTCGATAAACGGGAAAAGAAAAATAGGGAAGGTTTAGATGGAGAAACTCGAAGTAGGAAAAGCATGGGGAAAAATTATGCACGTGTGTTGGTTAATTCCAAACAAATGGAATATTTAAAAATATAGCTCCCTAATAATATTGAGAGGCTTTTATATGTTTTAAAGAGAAGACATTCTTCCCTCGATTTAAATGGACCGAAGGTCCACACAATTTATTTAGGTTGAGATGCAAAGAAAAAATATGACATGATGGCATGATGACATGATGCAATGCAAAAATAAATAACGCAAGCACAAAAGAACACACGGGCAACCCGGAACATCTGGAATCTTCTGGAATCTTCTGGGGCGTCGGTCTTCGGGCGTCACAACTCTCCCACACTAACAGAGGATCTCGACCCGAGATCCTAGAGATAGCACCGGATTACAAAAAAAACGGAAGAGGAAGAGGTAAAACAAAGTTGCTTCTTTGACAGACGAGTGAAACCACGAACCTGAGAGGTTAAACAAGTTGAAAGAAAGAAAGCAACGGAGATGAACGAAGATGAAACACTCCGTTACAAAAGAGGAACAAGGAGCACTATGAGAACCTTGTAGGTTGAAAGACATGAAACAAGAGCTCACGGACCAAAAGAATAAGAAACCGCAATGGTATAGCCAAGGAATAAGAATAACAGAATTTGGACAGCACTCCGTCTGAAAAATGGAAGGAATGAACAAGAACTTGAGGAGATGGAATGATACTTGATGAAATCAACAACACACTGCCTCCGGAACAATTAAAAGAATGGCACGAGGGGTAAGAAAGGATTCAGACAACACTCCGGTTAAATGATAAGCAAGGGAAAGAACATGATCTCGATAAACGATATGATGGTTTGGAGAGAGCCACATCACAATGCCTCCGGAATGAAAGAATAGCATAAAAATCAATGAAAGAATTGAACGGAGAGGAAAAGACAACTTCTCCCAAAATTGAATTTGAAAGAGCATCCTTACGAAGAAGGGTTGAACAGAGTTGTTGGAAAAATCAACAACGAAAACGAATAAGCTTCATGTGGGCTTATGGAAAAAACATTTCAAAATTATGAGGTGACCACCAGCCACTAACAAAAACATTTGATTGGATTGAGATCAACAAGGAGATGATAAACTTATTTCACCGGAATGATAAATGAAGAACTTGGGTCATTATAAGCACCATGATAGCAACAATTCTCAAGGAAAGCTTTTAGGTGCAATACAACCCAAGATTACTCCAACAAATAAATTGAATGGTTGGAAAGATCTCCTGAATAAGGAAAAATGATGGGTTTTAAATATCTCATTCCTGACAACTTGTGAATCATGGAACATGAAGGAAAATTGTCAAAAATGACATAACACCATCTAAAGAGATAAGGTATAAAGAATTGCACTTGGAAAGCATGATGAAGAATGCTTGAGTTCCAACAAGAATCTTGATGAAGACTTCGAGGATGAATTAAAACATGATGAACCATCATGAGAACTCCGATAATGAAAGCATGAGAAATGAAAGATGAAAGGAATAAGATTCAAGGCCTGCGATGAATTAGATGGAGCTTTGAAATGATATAGTTGAAATAACTTGAAGCTCCGGAAAACAAGATGAACAACTTAGAACCGAGAATATGATATGATGAACAAGCTCCGAAGGAAGGGATTAATCACCTTGAAGGAATAAGAATAAGATTTACTGTATGCTTATCCTTCATCAAGTTAAATTGATGACAAGCAACGGATTTGGCATACTACTTATTATCGTTGCAAAGAATTAAAGAGAGATCTAGCACAAGTTTGGATAAATATTCAACGAACCACCGGTAGAATTATTAAAAGGACAAATGAATTAAAACGATAACAACGGAAGGGTAAACTTGAATGAACCACCGTAAGAATATGGAGACGAACGAAGAGGCATCAATGAAGAATATTGGGAGGACGAAGTTGAAAAACTGAGAACGAAGAAATATTCTGAAATGATGGCCTTCGGAGGATCACAATGGAAAGAATTCATGAAATGCTTCGGATGGGTATAAAAGAATTCCTCACAATCAAACGATAATGAGGATGGCATGAAGCTAGAACCACGAATCTTGAGAGAACGGGCCAAGATTTAAGAGAAACTCTTCTCCGGTCTCCAAATGTTGAGAATGAAGACGAGAAATGCCATGAAGAATTGTATAGGCACTCCGTAAAGAAGAATTAAAAGGTTGAACCAATGATGAAAAAGAATTGAACGCGATCTTTGAGAAGGACTGTGACTGATGGGAATCATTCTTACGTCACACTTTAAAAGAATTCTCCGGAAAAAAGAAGAGTCAGGTAAGATCCTGGAAAAAGACCTGTGGGTTAGGGCCCACTCAAAAGAAAACTCCGTTGAAAAAGATTGCTTGAGAGATGTTGCACCAGTTGAATTAAATGGCTTGGATAAGATAACAATCCTCAAAAATAGCTTGAACGGATTAAGAATGGAATTATGAATCTTCAGCACTCTGGATATGGATAGCAAAAGGAGAATGATTAATTGGTGCATCGGAATAAGAAGCATTGTGAAATGAGGAAAATGATAAGATCAACACCGAAATCTTGAATTACATCCACCGGCAGAATTTGAGAACAAAAGAATGATGAACTTGAAGCTCTTGAGCATTTTCATGATAATTCACCGGATAAGAACATTGAAGGAAAGAATGAAGAAAAATCACATGAATAAAATGGATACTTCATTTGAGAATTTCTTGCTCCAAGAAAAAGAAGGGAGGGAGGGTGGGGAAAACAAAGACAGCTTGGAATGAATGAAACAGACAAAACGTCAGATTTCTCAACGGCGTCCATATGGAATAACTTGAAGAGAAGGCACACCGGTTGAAAAGGATTAACATGAATATCTCGATGGTCAAGAAGGACTAGCACTCCCATAGAAATATGAGAATACCGATTAGGAAAGGTATGGAATCAACATTTGACATCGAAGCAACTCGAATACCAGAATCAAAACGACACAAAGGATAGATATGCAACATGATCTTCACAATATCATTCGAACAGAGGAATTGAACGAATGAATTCCGTAGGTACATCAACTTGTCGAGAAGCCACTTGGAGAACAAAAGGTAAATAAAAAGGAACAAGGAACTGATAGAACAAATACAAGATAGAAGCTTCGTTCGACATCTTCGTGCTGAAAGCTCATGGAACGCGTTACAAAAGGGTTTTGCAATCCCCGGATCAGCATAGCCAAGGACCCTTTAAGATGCAACTCCCGATCGGAACAAGTCCATAAAACCACTTCACTCAATGTAGAACCCCGAACTTCAAATCATGCATCCGTTGGAAGAATGCCTAGAACTACTGGATGAACCCACCTATTAATTTCCGAAAGTTTCCAGTTATGCAATCAGGTGTTGGGGATACAGGGGAAGCACCGCGCACTCAACTCTAATCCTACATCCAGCTGTATCCATCCTTCAACACATAACCAGTTATCTCCGGAAATCGTTTACCTCGGACCTTCGAAACGCATCCACTATACAAGCTATGGCAATACTCCCGAACTACCTCCCCAGTACTGGGTGATGTCGGGGTTATCTTGCCACTAACCGCATAGGAGAGTTTTCGATGTCGGCCGTCTTAAGTATTCTAGTACTGCCGCGATGGATTTGTGACGACAACACCTCGGAGCTCAACTCCCCGGGACACTGCCACAACCCCTAATGACAGGAGGCATCGAGAACAATGTTCTCGTCACAAAGACATCGGAACAATCCAAACAATACTCGCGAGATCCTAAAAAAAATTTGGTGCAATTTTTGAAAGTAGGAGAGGCAAGAATAATCGTCAGGAGTCCTCACCAGAGTGAAAAGAGATGAGACGCAAAGAAATCCTACTCTCCGATATAATATAGGACTCAAAACATTTTCAATGTGTGCCTAGACTCAACTGTCAACGATTCGATCAATCAGTGGGGGCTTCTAGGTCGGAGAAGGCTCTGAATACCAACTTGTAATGCCCAGGATGGGACTATACCTCCTACGTGTCGAGGCACGACTTAAAGGTATAAGCCCATCCTAGAATGATTTCAAGTTTGGTATCTTTGCACGACTCATGTAAAAGAGGGATTAAATTACAAAAGGAGATAGTTGGCTTACACTCGCCACTTCACACAATACAATACATGAGCAATTCATCATACAAAAACATCACAACCCGACTACGGGTGAAGATCCAAAAGAAAGATACCAAAACAACATAAAGCCACAGGTAAGGATCGAATCCTAGTAGAAGAACCACTACTGATCGTCGAAATGTCACAAGCATACGGCCACGCTCTTCATCGGACTACCGGAAGAACTGATCCATCTCCTGCAACAAACTCGGTTGAACCTGCATCTGGTGTGGTGAAGTAACTGTGAGCCACAGAGGACTCAGCAATCCCGTTCCCGGGTAACACGACTATTTAAGCCTTGGGTGTGGATACGGCTGAAGAAAGAATAAGAGGTGAAGGAAAAACAAGAGTCTGCAGCAGCAACTAGCACTAGCTTACGTAATAGAGAGCGAGAAGAGAAGTGCCTCGGTCGAAAGATGATCACGAAGTGATCCTAACTAAAGCCGGTCAAACATAACCCCACCGTGTTCATCTCCCGAAACCCTTTCGGAAAATGACAGTCACGATACGCACGCTGGTAGTGTATTGGAACATGGTGTCAAGTTATCTACAACCGGATATTAACAAGCTCCCATCTGCCACATAACCGCGGGCACGGCTTTCAAAAGTTCAAACCCTGCAGGGGTGTTCCAACTTGGCCCATGACAAGCCCACGATCCGCGGAGTCGCAACTCCAAAGGTGGGAAGACCCAAGTATTCTCGGAATCCCGTGCTCAAGATACTCCGAACTAAGGTAAGGCTAATCCAGCAAATCCTCCCGGCGTGTCGACACCCTGATAGGTAGCCGCGCGTATCTAGTCTCAGGACATGACCGGATGGGCGATTCTACAGGTTTTTACCAAACCTCGAGTTTCCTCGTGGTGGCCCCGCAGAACCCCCGTTTCGGACCAACACTCATGTGGAGCACTGGCCCGGGGTTGTTGATTAAAAATAAAAGGGATAGCTAGTCCCTATGCAAGTTTTATTAGTTATTAGGCGAATAGTATCAAATGTTGGGACTTGCTGGAAAAGACTTAGCACTTAGCGGTTTATCGAGGGGGGTCCCATACACCCCAACCGTGTTAGGAACGCATAATCAAGGAACATAACACCGGTTTATACGGTTCCTAACGGCATGAGTGGAACAAATCACCAAGCAAAAGGCTTAGCCTTCCACCCTTGCTAATATATAGATGATTTCATTTAAGCATTTACATAGTGTGATATAACCCAACAAACTTCAACATGGAGCAAGCATCTTCGATCTTCACCTGCAACTAGCAATGCTATAAGAAGGGCTGAGCGAAGCGTACTTAGCCAAGCAACGGTTTGCATAGGTAGGGTGGTTAAACAGGTTCATGGTTACAAGTAGGAGGCTGACAGGAAAGACATGGGCATCGAGGCAAAACTATAGATCGAGACTACTAGCAATAGGCAAAGATAGTAATGGTATCCGGGTTCGGTCATCTTGCCTGGAATTCCACAAGGGAGAAGAACGGATCCAAGAAGTAGACGGAGCAACATAGACGAGAGAAACCTCACAACTCCGGAACGAAACCGAAGCTAACAAGAGAAGCAACCGGAAAGAAGCAAAACAACACGGTAAACACACAAGCATAAACATGGCATACGATGCACATTCAAGTATGATGCATGTCCGGTTTAAATATGCATGGCATGGCAAAGAGCACAAACAAGACTACAAGTTAAGTGGAGCTCAATATGCAACGAGTTGCATATGACGAAACACCACATTTAATTATTTAAATGACTCTCGTTTACTTACAAGACAAGATTAAATGTTTTTAACATGGCAAGACGTGAAGCAAAAGTAAACTACCTATTTAGGCATTTTAAATGGGGCCGGAAATAACAACATATCCGGAAAAATCCCCATGAGCATGTTTAGCAATTATTAAAGCAACAACAATTAAACATATGATGTTGTTAACATGATGCGGATGACATGATCAAGTTTATGCAAGTTTTATTAAAAGTTGACATGAAGAAGATATGAAGTATTGTCACCGTGGTGGAAAGAAAGGGTGCCACGGCAACGATCCGAAAATGATGCAATGCAACATCTCGGTTCCGGTTTCTCGTCGAGAGACCGGTGCAAAAGCAAAGGTGGCGTGAGCGAGTCAAACGAGATGAAAGGTGGGGCGATCCCGTCACCGGGTTCCCACGGGTCGGCGACGAGGCAACCGACGAACATGACAACGGACGAAACGGGCACGGTGCACACAAGGCAAACATCTCATACAACACATGCATCACACGGGTCATCGTCTCGGGGTTATACCTTCGAAACAATCGTTTCGGGGTGGCTCGAGATCGTAGGGGAAGTAGCGGAAGTAGAGGAAGTAGTCGTTCACGTTTCCGAAGAGGAAGTAGTTGTACACGAGGTCGCCAACGAGTAGTCGTTCCGTTCGTAGAGGTACTTGAGGGTCCCGGCGACGGTAGTTGAAGTAGAGGTACATGTTCGTTTCGGATAGGGACTTGATGAACCCAACATCTTCGGGGCGACGGTAGTGGAACTTGGCGACGGTAGTCGTTCACGTTCGTAGCGGTCTTGCCGGTCTCGGGTCGTAGTGGTACTTGGGGGTCCTCGTTCTTGCGAGGGTAGACGTTCACGTTTCGTAGCCGTTCGGGTCGTCGTGGTACTTGCGTCGTATAGCGTAGTGGTACTCGTATCTGTAGAGGTTCATGTCATCGGTAGGGGTACTTGTCGAACATGCCGGTCTCGTAGTTGTACATGTCAACCTGGCACTTAGCGAAAGGAAAAACAGCAGCAATACATGGCGGAACGACAGCAGCATCAAAGCGACGGCAGCACGGGGCGAAGTGGCCGGCGCGGCAGGAGTCGACGAAGCAGGAGGCTGGAGATGGAGTGCAGGGCGCCTGGAGGTCGAAGCAGAGGCTTGGGGCGCGGGCCGCTGCAGCCTTGCGAACAGCGGGGCGGCTGCTGGCTTCTTCGAGGGCTGAGGGACGCGCTGGAGATGATGCAGGGCGGCGCCGGGCCAGCAGAGGAGGGAGCTTCTCGAGGGCTCCAGGAGGCGAGGAGGAAGGGCCTCGGCCTGGAGGTCGCTCCATGGCGCGCAGGGCCATGGCGCGTCGCTCGGCCGAGAGGAAGGCGCGCGGCGGCGCTGTCATGGTACAGGCGGCGGGGATGAAGGCAGCAGGCGGCGGCGGCCCTTGCAGCGGACGGCGGCAGCTCGTCCCGGCGACGCTGCGCAGAGGGAGGCCACGGCGCGCACTGGGGAACGGGGCGCGTCGGGGCTCCAGAGAGGAGGGCGCGGCGGAGGAGCACGGAGGCTGCGGCCTGGAATCGAGGAGAGGGAGCGGCGCTCGAGGGAAGAGGAAGGCGAGCGAGGTCGGGCGCTGGGGAGTTGGGGTCGCGAGGGAGATCCAGGTCGGGTCGGGCGCTGGGTGCGAGGGGAATCGGGGCGAACGAGGAGTGCTGGCGGCGGCGTGATGATGAGGGACGAGAGGAGCGAGGGGGGTTCGAGAGGGAGACGGTCGCTAGGTTAGGCCGCTGGTCGGGCCAGGAGTTGGGCCAGGAGGGATGGGCCGGCTGCTGGGAGGAATGGCCTTGGTCCCAAGGAGGAGGAGAAGCCCACTGCGGCTGGGCTCTCTTCTTTAAAAACTAAAAGGTAAAATAGAAATAGAAAGGGAAAGAATAAAAAAAAAGGAGGAGTTTGGAAAAGGCTTAGGGCATGGGGTAAAAATCCCTGGACTCACAAAAATGTCAGGAATTTAAATAAAATTGTTGGAGGGTTTTGGAAGAACCTCGATAAACGGGAAAAGAAAAATAGGGAAGGTTTAGATGGAGAAACTCGAAGTAGGAAAAGCATGGGGAAAAATTATGCACGTGTGTTGGTTAATTCCAAACAAATGGAATATTTAAAAATATAGCTCCCTAATAATATTGAGAGGCTTTTATATGTTTTAAAGAGAAGACATTCTTCCCTCGATTTAAATGGACCGAAGGTCCACACAATTTATTTAGGTTGAGATGCAAAGAAAAAATATGACATGATGGCATGATGACATGATGCAATGCAAAAATAAATAACGCAAGCACAAAAGAACACACGGGCAACCCGAAACATCTGGAATCTTCTGGAATCTTCTGGGACGTCGGTCTTCGGGCGTCACATTGGCACTAGGGGAGAAGGCATGAGGGGAGGCGCCCCCCCCCCCCTTTCCTTTCTCTCATGTGGAGGGGAAGGCAGGAGGGGCTAGCCCTCACCCCTTTCCTTCCCTAAGGCCGGCGGCCTAGAAGTGGGGCGGGCCATCCCCTTATGGGCTGGTGTTCTCTCCTCGTTTGGCCCATATAGCCCAATAACCTCCTCGAGCCTCCCGGAACTTCTTCCCGTACTCCGATAAATACCCGGTGCTTCTGAAACCTTTTCGGAGACCAAATACTATCGTCCTATATATCAATCTTTACCTCCGGACCATTCCGGATCTCCTCATCATGTTAGTGATCTCATCCAGGACTCCAAATAACATACAGTCGCCAATTCACAGAACTTATATAATACTATATTGTCAACGAACGTTAAGCGTGCAGACCCTACGGGTTCGAGAATGATGTAGACATGACCGAGACGACTCTCCGGTCAATAAACAATAGTGGGACATGTTGTATGCCCTTATTAGCTCCTACACATTCTACAAAGATCTTTATCGGTTGAACCTTTATGACAACATATGTAGTTCCCTTTGTCTGTCGGTATGCTACTTGGCCGAGATTCGATGGTCGGTATCTCCATACCTAGTTCGATCTCGTCAGCTGCAAGTCTTTTTACTCGTTCTGTACATCATCTTGCAATTAATTCCTTAGTCACTTTGCTTTCAAGCTTATGTTGTATTACCGAGAGGGCCTAGAGATACCTCACCGTCACACGGAGTGACAAATCCCAGTCTCGATTCATGCCAACCCAACAGACACCTTCGGAGATACTTGTAGGGAATCTTTATGATCAGCCAATTACATTGCAATGTTTGATAGCACACAAGGTATTCCTCTGGTATCCAGGAGTTGCGTGATCTCATGGTCGAAGTCGAAGGAACATGTATTTGACATTAAGATAGCACTAGCGATAAACTGAACGATCATATGATATGCTAACGATTGGGTCTTGTCCATCACATCATTCTCCTAATGATGTGATCCCGTTATCAAATGACAACTCATGTGTATGGTTAGGAAATCTTAACCATCTTTGATCAACGAGCTAGTCTAGTAGAGGCTCACTAGGGACATGTTATTTTTTTTATGTCTTCACACATGTATTTAAGTTTCCGGTCAATACAATTCTAGCATGAATAATAAACGTTTTATCATGAATAAATAAATATAAAATAATAACTTTATTATTGCCTCTAGGGCATATTTCCATCATCATCATCTAGCCCAAGTGGATTATGCGCAAGGCAAAGGTTTGTCCTTGATAGGTTTTCTATTTTACTGGTCTCATGTGGTGTTAGTTGGGAGACCGAGTTATAGGATTGATTGCCATACTATCAAGTGGGGCTCTCAAGTGAGTAGCTTGATCGTATCGTTCGTAGAGAGCTCAAACCATTGCATCCTTGCATCATCTTTCTTGGTTCTTGTTTGATTTATTTTTTATTTTATGAGTTTAGGAGCTTTTAGTATCATCGTGCTAAGCTCAAGCTCATCGAAGATGGAATTCGTGTGCATCATATTTGTGTTTTCGGTGTTGGAGATTTTACCGGATATTATTTGGGAAAGTCATCTTCCATATCCTAGTGGCATTTATTCTCCATTGCTTATTCTTAATTTAGCCAATTGTTGTTGGATATCTCTTGTCGTCATCTATCCAAAAAAGCTTGAGTTTTCTCAATTCGGTGCTCGTATACGAAAGTTATTTTTGTTTTGATCTTACCTGTCATATATAGACCGGTTGTACTGGTTCTTACACCGGTTATACCGGTTAACCGGTACTACCGTTGTTTGGGGTTGTTGTACCACTCCAGACTTGGTCTGATGGTTGTACCGGCCCTGTACCGCTCTAGCACCGGACTAAGTTCTGTTATGGAGCGGTTCTTGGGTGGTTGTGGGCCGGTTTTACCGATTAGTTCCAGTTTAACCGGTACTACCGGTGCCCCGGGCGGTTGTAATGCTTAGTGCTTTTCCTACAGGTAGGGTTTTTCTACTTTGACCAGTTGTACCGGTCCTACAGTTTTCTACACATAACGGGCAGATTAGTGGGGACCTATATAAGGGGGTCTTCTTCCCCGTTGGACCCTATCCTTTTATCTTGTGTTCTTTCCCCATTGTTGACCTTCTTTGAGTTTGCTTTCGCTCAATCCCTCCAATGATTCTTGACAGTTTGTTAGGAAAAAGAGAGAGGAGATCTAGATCTACATTTCCACCAATCACTTTCTACTCTATGTGAGGGGAACCCCTTGGATCTAGATCTTGGAGTTCTTTGTGTTCTCTTCTCCGTTGTTCCTCTCTTTTTCCTTCATAGCATTAGTTGTTGTGGTGGGATTTGAGAGAGAGGGACTTGGGCACTCCGTGTGTCCTTGCCATTGCATTTGGTGCATAGGCTTGAGTTCTTCACGGTGATACGTGGAAGTGAAGTTTGAGAAGTTTTTTACTCTTGGGTACTTGGTACCCTAGAGCTTGTTCCTCTTGGGTGCTTGGGCGCCCTAGACGGTTGGTGGTGTTCGGAGCTCAATCACTGTGGTGTAAAGCTCCGGATAAGCGTCGGGGTCTCCAATTAGGTTGTGGAGATCGCCCCGAGCAATTTGACGGGTTCCGGTGACCACCCCAAGGGTTGCCAAAGTGTACAGGTACGGTGAACACCCCTAGGGTTGCCATTTGTACGGGTTAGGTGACCGTCCTCAAGGGTCCCTTAGTGGAATCACGACATCTTGCATTGTGCAAGGGCGTGAGGATATTACGGTGGCCCTAGTGACTTCTTGGTGAGCATTGTGCCTCCACACCGATCCAAACGGAGATTAGCATCCAGAAGAGTGTGAACTTCGGGATACATCGCCGTCTCCGCGTGCCTTGGTTATCTCTTGTCCGAGCCCTTTACTTATGCACTTTACTTTGTGATAGACATATTGTTATATATCTTCGTATCACTTAGTTGTTTCTTGCTTAACATAAGTTATTGGTGCACATAAGTGAACCTAGTTGTTTTAGGTTTTGTACTTGACAAATTAAATGCTTGTTTTATTCCGCATTTGTTCAAGCCTAAACCGTAATTATTTTAAAACGCCTATTCACTCCCCGGACGACATCCATGATCTTTCAATGATAATGCGGGGCGTGCGTACGAGTGTACGATTAAAATCCATCGCATGGCTCACGCGCGACCGGCCTAAACCCGTGGCGGATCCGCTGGAAGCCAACGTTTCCATATTTTTGAACAGTATCTATATTTTTAGTTACTTTACTTAATTCAGAAATATTTTTTAGTTCAGTAAAAAAATCATGGCTTGTCAACATTTACTCATGTGAAACATTGTTTATGCCATTCATAAAAGTGTATGTGACATTGAAAAAATGGTCACAATTTTGAGAATATGTTCATCAAATTTTAGAAAAAAAAGGTTAATGAAATGTAAAACAATATTTGCATTATTTATAAAACCTTTTTGTACCATTCAAAAATTGTTCATGTAACAAAAAAATCACGCTTTTCATTTGTTCATGACATTTTTAAACGGGTGAATCCCTCACGACCCCGTGAGCGTTGGCCTGCGTATTTAGATGGCTGGGTACTGGTTTTAGGAAGCTTCCAGAATCTTCTTCCTGGCTTTAGGAAGGTTCCAGAAGTTTTTTCTCAACCTTTCTTTTGTCTTATTCTGTTTTCTTTATTTTTCATTTTACTAACTTTTGAACATTATTTTAATTCCCGAATAATATTGCAATTCACGACCAACTTTCAAATATGTGAACGTTTTTGAATTCATAAACATTTTATAATTTAAGAAAATAAAATTACGAACCCTTTTTGTACTTGGGAACCTTTTGAATTTGTGAACCGTTTTTTGAGTTCACAATTTTTTGTGTGAATTCGTGAACATTGAATTCACGAATATTTTTAGAATGCGAAAACATTTTTTAATCCGTGAACAATTGTTCGTTTCGCAAACATTTTTTAGGCACGAACATTTTTCTTAGTTCATGAACAGTTTTTAAAAATTTAGGGACTTTCCTAAAATTTCTTAATATTTCATACATTTTAAAAAATGCACAGAAAATAAATAAAATAAATAAATGGAAAGACAAAAAAGGGTGTGTGCTGCGCTCTTAAGCTTCTGCTTGCGCTTCTTGGGCCAGGCCCATAGAAGGACCCGTTTGAGAACATTTGTTGAACTTTCTGAACAGTTTTTCAAAATGCTTACAATTTTTTGGTATGTCAAAAAAGTAAGGGAAGATTTTTATAAAAAAAATCTAGACACTTTTAAAAAAGGTGAAATTTTATAAGATTCCTTGAGTGTTTTTTAAACGTGAACATACTGAAATATGTGAACATTTAAAAAAGTTAGACTTTTCAAAAATGAAACTGAAAAAGCAAAGAAATAGAAGCCAAATAAAACCATAAAAATGAGTAGAGGAAAACCGGTTCAGAAATCTTTTTGAAGCAGTGGCAAAGAGCTACATGTATTTTATGATCGACTACTGGACTTAGGCGTCAGCTGCCTGCCTCGTCATCACACTAATTTGCGGCCCTTCTCCTCCGAGGAAAGGAGCTCCAGCCAGAGTCCCATCGGGCATCACTATCACAGGTACAGTCTACTGTCTACGACACCACCAATTTTAATTTTTTGAAACTAGGCCAAAGATTTGTCATTTTCATTAATTCAGAAAAGAGTATTGTTACAGAAATGCCGTTAAACGGCAAAAGCCTAAACGGATTACTCTCGCGGCATTACATTGCTCAAGTTCTTGGCACCGGCAATAGCCCAAATAGACATTTCTTCTTTGATGATTCGTGTGACGATCCGACGCCGCCTTGCTTCAGAAGACGCGTGCATTTCGTTCCTTTCAACGTTCCCACCCCACAAGAAGCAGCAGAGAAGATAAGGCCTTAACCGGTTGGGTGTTGTTCGAGAGTAGCTCATCCCACCAAAATTTAACTGCGTCGAATTGATGCCAAGTAGCCGTGAGAATAGCAAGCCCGAGCCAGGAGAACACCTCATCCCAAACCCGAAGAGAGAACCTGCACTTGAAAAGGAGGTGGGCTGCTGATTCTTGCACCTGATTGCAAGCGGGCACATGTCACAGTTTGGCCATCCTCGGTGTTGCAGCCTATCCGCGGTCCAAATTATGTTTTGATTGACCAACCAGGCGAAGAATTTGCATTTAGGAGGAGCCCAAGCCTTCCAAACCGAGACCTGAAAACTAGAGTGGGTGAGTCCAGCGAACTGCGCCAAATATGCAAACTTAGCGGAGTAGTTGCCATTATTGAAGAGCTTCCACAAAATGCTTTCTTTGACGCCCGATTGGATGATAATACCCACAAGCTTTTCCCACAAGGCCGAGAATTGCTGAAGATGCTCAAGCGTGAGGCCGCTTTGGGTGTCAATTTGAGCTATCCAATTATTATCCCTCAAGGCCTGGGCAACCGTTTCGCCTTTCTTGCGAGAAATCTCAAAGATCTTTGGTGCAATGTCCTTGGGTCTTATACCCTCTAGCCAAGATGACTCCCAGAAAATCGCTTTATTCCCATCACCAAACATCACCTTGGTCGCAGCCGCAAAAAGATCATGGTCCGCAGATGTGTACGGCGTCTCCTGACCGCACCACGCCCTTGAGGGTTCATCCCAGTCTAGCCAAAGCCACCGAAGCCGGAGGGCAGAGGCAAACTTGTCGAGATTTAGAATGCCAAGACCTCCATATTCCTTTGGTTTACAAACTTGCTCTCAATTAACCTTGCATTTGCCACCGGTAACCTTGTCCGTTCCGGCCCAAATGTAGGCACGTCGCAGCTTGTCAATTGCCTTTAGGACCTCCATCGGAAGTTCCAGTGAAGTGATGTGATAGATGGCCACCGCCGTGAGAACCGCCTTGACCAAAGTCATGCGACCCGAGATAGCAACATGCTTGCCTTTCCAAGGCACCAATTTGCCAGCCGCCTTGTCCTCTAGCAGTTGTAAGTGAACCCTCTTAAGTCTCTTGATCGCGAGAGGGAGACCAAGGTAGCTGGTAGCGGATAGGGAAGGAGGAACGACAAGCCGGGAAGGACTGAAGAATATCATCGAGGTTCACATTGACACATCTGATGGGCGCAATAATACTCTTGGCGCAGTTAGTGAACAAGCCCGTGGACTCACCAAAGGAAACTAGCATGGTGGACAGGAATTGGACATCTTCCTTACAAGGGGCACAGAAAACAGCAGCAACATCGGCATACAGGGAGGCACGAATCCCCGCGTGCCTCCCAGACAGGGGGTGAAGCTTCCCATGTGCAATGAAGCAAAACTTGGCCACTACAAGTACTCCTCCAGCCACACAGTAAACTGATGAACGGTCTACAACGCCAAACTGAGCTGGCGCAACGCTGACGATGACAACACGACGTCGTCCATCGCTTCTCCAGCCGACGTCGCAGCCCCATCAGCCCCGACCATGAATTCATTTGCGACATCCGCCGTTGCTACCCAAATGTACTGCTGCCTGTGCAGCGGCGACGCCGCGCCAAGCACGAGCGCCCGGAGGCACCGCCGTCCGCCGCCGGATCATCTTACGAGTTACTACGACCCTTTTAATTTTTGTGTGTGAGTTGAGTTACTACTACCCTATACAAAAATATTCCTGTGTGCGGGGCAGGGCAACCACGAGCAGCCGAAGTCGGTTTGAGACGGTCTTCCACGGCACACCACACCACACCGGCCGGCAGCGAGGCAATGACCAGGAGTAAATAGCCAATGAATGAGCTCCATTTCATTCCCCCATTTTCCGCGCGCCCCACGCATGGCCCGGCCCCCGCGGCACATGGGCAGCCAGCGCCCCCTCCCTCCACTCCACATGCCACCCCCCGAATCCAACTCCCGGAAGTTGAGCTGACTGACGAACCGATCCGTTCCGTCGCACCCACAAATTAACAAAACAAAAACAATATAATAATCGTAGGAGTACATGACCAACACAGCATGCATCGGCTGGCTCAACGCCAACCAACCGCAACCAGGTTTGCACCAGCCAAGACTGCATGCCATCATCTGCGGCCAGATTAATTAATCCACTGAACTGAGCTGCCTCTCAGCGATCCAGTCAGTGCTTACTACTCCCTTCGTCTAGGTGATTAAGTCATCTTAGGTTGTGCACCGTGACCAAGGTAGAGTGAAAAACAAGAGAAGTTAATGTTCATTTGCTAATTAATAGCATTGCATGCAATGAATTGACCAATGCATGTCGTGTTTGGTAGCCTCAAGTCATTAAAAGCAGACACACCTCATATCTCTTATTGGTTGATTCCTTTCTTTATGCCAAGAAACAAAAAACGAGATGGGAATTAATGTACCGCGCCTAAGTGTTTTGGGATTATTTGGTTTTCATAAGATGACTTACTCACCTAGACGGAGGGAGTAGTATATCTATATACACACAACTGTGGCCTATCATTGGTCCAGCAGATATGGTTACGCCCAGCAGGGCCTTTTCCAATCCAGACGTACGTACGTACACACACAACACAATCGCGCATTAGAGTTGGCCACTTGATTCACGTACGTACGCCGCGCGCTGGCTCATCACGCAGCGTGCTCCATGCGAGGATCACCCGATCTCCGTGACACGTGTGCGTATCATCATAGATGATCCGATCAACAGGCGGCATCCAGTCTTGCTAAGTCTCAGTCGACTTAGACTTCGTTATGTCCCAGTCGATGTTATATTTCATTGATCTTGTATTGAGATTCGTGCAAATTTCTTTCTTCATTTTTGCCTTTTTCTTTTCATATACTATTTCACTTGACTGAGAAGACACACCCATTCTTAAATTACACGAGTAACTGGCCAGTCGTTCTCGACCGAGAGCGACAGCGATGAGCAAGACCCGACGCGATTCCGGACGGACGATGGATGCGAACGGGCAGGCAAGGTAGGCCGTCCATGCATGCAACGTGGAAGAGGGATAGCGGGGACATGCGTGCGGCGTCCGCGACCGTGACATGCGCTATATGTATGCAGTCTTACTTTCGTCTAATCGTCTTCGTAACAAGCAACAAGCAACAGTTTTTCGCCTTAAATTGGACGGATGGCCCCGGTGGAGGTTGCGTGTTAGTGTCAAGAGGGGGATTTGCACTTAATACATCACCCCAACAAATTTAGGTTGGGGAACTGTTTGGTGATTTCTAGAGCTAGCATCTCTTTGTAGTATCACGCAAATGAGGTTACTAATGCCTCTAAATTTATTTCCTATCACACCTATATATATGTGTGTATTGCCTAGACAAACTCATATTCGTTGCTATCAAACAATCTCTACAATTTGTTTCGGGAGTATATCTAGAACTCATCTAGATGAGATATAATTTGGTCTCATTCATCTGAAAAACAAGAACATATAAAATCCACGCCAGCACACACGCATCTTATAGCATCAGATCCAATGGCTATAAAAGGTGAATGAGACCAAATTGTATCTCATCTAGATGAGTTCTAGCAAAACTGATTTGTTTATGTGTTTACAATCCATGTATGATCAGGCAACACTTTGATTTTAATATATTTTTTAAACCACACACTACACCTATAAGCTCCTTCAAAAGACTGAGTTGGCAGATTTTTCGTGTGCGACTAGTCTGATTAGTTTCACCCCATCCATCCTCACATCACAATCGTGAGGACGACCAAGAACATGGTCATGAAATAAGCCATGTTGAAAACATGTGTTGTGTTGATTTTTTTTTCTTTCTTTCATGTTTTCTAATCCATGTAAACATGTATCTATCAATTTTTCTCAACAGCCGGCCACAAGAAACATATATCTAATCTCATCCAACTCATGGTACACACTTAGTTTTCCTTTGTTGATCGAGAATAGATGCATTGTAGGAATCCATTCACTAAAGAATTTGATTGATCTATCTCCTGCCACATATCATCTCGGAGTTGAATCACTACTAACACCTCCCAGCCCATTATCTCAGGGCTCTTCTCATGGAAGCCATAGGATTTGTAGCATGAGACTCAAGGATCCAAAGTCTCTACATATAATGTACCGATCCGAGGATACATTGATAGTACACATAGATCCCTAGATGTAACACTGAAACCATGGATCATATAATAACGAAACGCAGTGAGTTCCTAGTGCTTATTACAACCCAGTAAGCAAATCTTTACATAGCATCAAAAGCAAGCGAATGAGCGTGTCGGCAGGTGAATCCATCAGTGTCCAGTGCGAACCAGCATCCCTAGATTTGTTCATCTTCCCACACGTTATAATATGCACATGACACGTAGCAGGATGTGTTGGAACAAAAATGCAATACATACATAAGGGATAGGTCCTAGACACACTCAAAACCTACTTTCAAAGTAGTTTGTAAAACTATATAGGGCTATGGACGTTCACTTAGCCTAATCATGAATCAGACATAGCCTAATTATGAATCAGACATAGCCTAATTATGAATCAGACACTTCTTCCACACGAGCCATATAGGAACATGGCAAGAATGCACGACTTTTACCATAGCCATATAGGAATACGTGGAAAATTGCTATCTCGGTGTCCCAAATTCAACCTGCCATCATAGGCCCATAGGTATGCATGGTGATCAACTCACCAGGAAGACTAGCGTTAGCACCCCACGGGAACTCCACAGTAGCCAAACTATATAAGGGTTTGCAGACACTTGGTAGGTTAAGTCAGAGCCCATATAGCATGTGGTTATACGCTAAGCCAACGGGTTCCATTGAGACGTGGTTGATCCCGTTGAATCTAGCGGCGTTCTTCACCATATTCTGAGCATGCATCCTTTACGGTTCTACAGCTAGTCATCTACTGCAAGTGCTCCCATCCTAGCACTCTAGCCAGATAAGAACAGAGGAGGAGATAGTTTTTTAAAACACTTTGACATACATACATTTTTGCCCACCCCGATACAATACATAGCATAGTACTGAGCAGCATACAATGGGTGACAAAAAGTAACATGGTATTAAAATACTAAGATTTCACTGATGGGATCTAAAAAAAGATTTCACTGATGGGCCACAACTATATCAAAAAATCATCGCACTTGCAAAATGCTTTATAAAACATTGCGAATCCGAAGGTTTCACTACGAGGGCATAAACAAAGTCATAGGGATCACAAAAAGTAACACGGCATGACATACCGGGTTTGACTTTTTTTGTTAAGAACTATTTTAAACGGTTTGAATTTTTTTCTGTAGCACACCTCGAAATTATGTGCACAAAAACAGTTAATGAAACCAGTAGAAAGAAAAGGTACAAAATGAAAAACAACAACAAAAAATGATCTAAATGAACGAAATCGACTTGTTCTGCTCTTCAAACAGAAACTAAGAAGAATGATGCGAGAATGTCAGGTCATTCAACATGCAGTGCAACGGGGACATTCGTGCATGACTGTGATTTGGGTTGTATGCAGCGTTTCTCTTTGGTAGCAATCAACGACGAGCAACAGTTCACATTTGAATTGAGCAGAATTCCGCATGGAGGGAGGTTGAGTGTTATTGTCAAGAAGAGGATTTTGCACTTGATGCAATCACCATATACCTCTGGGTTGTAAAGCCAGATGTCTGTAAATTCCATTCATGTCCCAAATACTACCTTCGTTCCTAAACATAAGTAATTTTTGAGATTTCAATGCAGACTACAGGAGCAAAATAAGCAAATCTACGCCCTAAAATGCGTTTATATACATTCATATATAGTTTTTGCCAAAAAAAAATGCAGTTCCTATTGAAATCTTTAAAAACATTTATATTTAGAAACGGAGGGAGTACATGAATAGGGATAAATACGAAGTGTCTCTATAATGTGTTTGCGCGTTTTCAACCATTTTAACAATGTCGTGTGATGTTAACTTCCAATGTTTTATTTCACCCATGTGTTTCCATTCACGTCGAAACTTCTCAACTTTCCGCGGTCAAAGTCAACCGCGAAATTTCCACGATCAATTTATCTACTCCCTGTATCCCTCAAGAATACGTACGTTACGTGCCCGAGCGCCTGCTACCACGTCATTCTTTTTCTTACAATTGGTACCACGTCAGTAGGTTCTTCCCGGTTAAGTAAGATTAGACTAACATAACAGTTGCCGGCCCCTAATCACAGCGGATCTGAGTCCGACCGCGCGCAAGATAGAGACAGCAGGTGCGGCAGGAAGAGGAGAGGAACCGCAATTATCACTCCGCCCCAACCCCAATCAGTCATGCGCGGTGCGAGCATAACGCAATCATCAGGCCGATGGGGCCCGGCAGCCCCAACTGGCTGGCGGGGCAAAGAATTCCGCCTCCCGTCCGCCGCGCGCGGGCCCCCCCGACCTCGCGCCGGGCCGGGCCACCGCGACAAAACCCCAAGCCCGACACCGGAAAACAACAAAGTGGCGGCGCCCATCCGTCCACCCCATCCACCTCGACCTCCCTTCCTTCCTCTACGCCTCCCTCTCTGGTGGTACGAGACAAGACAATCGCTCGCTCTCAGCTCTCGCTCTCCCTCGCGCCACGCCACACCCACCCGGCCGAGGGCTCAGGCCAATCCAAAAAGCCAGCGGCCATCTTCCTCCTCCCCATCTCATCTCTTGTTCCGCGCCACGCAGGCAGGCATGAGCTCCTTCTTGTCAGCACCGCGGGACGCGGACGTCGTCCGGCAGGGCAAGAAGAAGGCGGAGGAGCGCGCCCCGGCGCTCGACCTGCTCGACGACTACTGGTTCTTCAGCAACTCCCTCGGCGGCGGCGGCAGGGACGACGCGGCCAAGGGGAGGACCAGGCCGCCGCTGCTGCCCAAGTCGCCGTCCACGTCCTCGGCCGGTGCGGGCGCGTCCGGGCGGACGGCCAGGGCGAGCGCGTCCGGGTCCCGGAGGCTCCTCCGGACGCCGTCGCTCCCGGCGCCTCGCATCGGGATGGAGCTCTCCTCGACCAAGGACGACGAGGTAGTGGAGGAGGACGCTGGCGATCAGCAGGAGGCCGAGGTGGAGGACGACGACATGAACTGGAGCAAGATTTACGAGGGCGTCCTGCGCACCAGGATCGCCGAGGAAGGCCGCGCGTCGTCGGCGCTCAACCGGGCGCCGTCCATGCCGGTCACGTCGTCCATGACCATGGGCGACGGCAACGGCCGCCGAGCCGCCGGGATCACCGCGTCAACGCCGAGCATGCCCAGGCTCAGGCACTCGCACAGCACGCTCGAGAGGCACTACCGCTCGCACACGCCCACCAAGGTACGCACGGATACCAACTCCAATGCATCATAGGCATCCCCTCATCGCCATATTAGCAACCGATCGTGGATTGGATGATCGACCGAATGCTCCGAGCGACGAACTGACGTGCTGTTTTCTTTCATTGCAGCCTGACCGGACGCCGAGGATGACAGCAGGCGGCGGCAGCAGAGCGGAGCGTGGCCCGCCGCGGCGCGACCTCCGATCGTTCAGCGTGAATCAGCAGCCGGCCCTCGTCCGGGACAACAGCGGCCTACAGGACAAGATGTGGAAGAGCTCGAGCGCGCTGGAGTCGATCGAGGTGCAGGGGTTCAAGGACCTGGGCTTCGTGTTCGACCAGGAGGAGCTGAGGGAGAGCCTGGCGGACGTCCTCCCGGGCCTCCGTGACGACAAGACCAACAAGTCCCACAAGAGCTCCGGCTCCGTCTCCGGGTCAGGCAGCGCCAGCGACAACGACGACTCGAACACGAACGCCAACGGCATCGGCATCGGCCCCAGCAACGCCGTGGGCAATGACGGCGACGACGGGATCGTGCGGCGGCCGTACCTGTCGGAGGCGTGGCAGCACGGGGCGCGGTCGGCGCCCCCGACGGCGGCGGCGGCGATAAGGCTGCAGCAGGCGGACGCGAGGTCCGCGGCGGAGATGAAGGACCAGATTCGCATGTGGGCGCAGGCCGTCGCGTGCAACGTCCGACAAGAGTGTTGAATGGCCGCCGCCGTGGCCTTGCTTCGCCCTGCACAAACCACACCCACACTGCGCAGACAGACAGCAGACGATCGTCAAGATTAAGAAACGAAAACCACACCCACACTGCGTCGTCCGATGATGTATGTGATACTCCGAATTTTGTTACTTTCGCCTCCGCCCAAGATCCCGATCCCACAGGGGTGAATATACTTAGGTAGCTGTTCAGTGCTCTCCCTCCCATGATCGATTTCTGGAATAAAAATCTGTGGAAATCATCCTATTCATTGGATCCAGCCATTGCTGCTGTTCGATTTTAGCGCGATTTTTCTTCATGTTTCCCGACGGAAATTGAACTGCTACCTCGGAACCAGTTATCCCAGGCCTCAATCCTATGAAACTGCTAGACAGTAGTAGACAGACACTACCGAATTTCCATCCACGTTGCAGACGGGTAAGGGCGCCAGCTGCGACTGTTTGTTCCAAGTGACCAAAACAGAGTCCAGATCTTCCTTTCTTTCCTTGGCAAAATCCAGGGGTCAGCTGGGGTTCATGGCACATGGAAGTGGTAACAAATTTGAAGTGAAAATGCTGCTGACACCGATAGACACGGCCGGCACGCAGCGCAGGATAAGTTTACGTTTACGTTCACGTAACCAGTGGGCGAGACAATAATGCAACGCGTAGCGAGCAGCAGGAGGGCATGGCGACGCACACGGCGCACCTGGCTGCCCGCCCACCGGAACCCATGTGCACCAACAGGCGACTCCAAAAACAATGTTCGGAATCTGGTCAGTTCGGTAACGTGCCAGATCCAACCGGCATATGCAGCATCCTTCATCCATCAGGTGTCACCTGATAGATACCTGACGGAGCAACCCCGGCCCGGCGACGATTGCGGCGGCCGGCGAGCTGCCTTCAATTTTCTTCTGCCTTACTTAGTGCCCGAGTAACATACTCTACATAGCAGTAGAATGCAAGGGGGTATCAGATGCATCACTTTATAACCTTCCCAGTAAATCGACGCGATGTGCAAGCTGACACCCACGTCTTGTTGGAATTTCACAGTATCAAAACCAGGCTGACTTCCACCGTTCTCTGTTATAAGATGGTCTAGCTTTTTTCTAGATCAGATGTATATAGACACGCTTCAGTGTGTTTGTTCATTCATTTCAACCTGCATGTAGTCCATACTGAAGTATCCAAAGCATCTTTATATTTGTGAACGGAGGGAGTAGCAAATCTACATAATGTATATTTAATAGGAAGTCTATGCTGCAAAAGTTCCTCAAGTGGCATTCTCGATGTTGAGACTTAGGGGGTGTTTGGTTCCAAGGATTTTTTTGTGTTGGGACTAGAAAAAGTCCCTAGCAAACCAAACAGGATGGGACTTTTTTGAGACTTTTTGCTAAAAGCCCTTAGAGGTACCTCCTTGAGAGTCTTTTTCAAAAAGTCCCAGGGACTAGAAAAAGTCGTAGGACTAGAGAACCAAACACCACCTTAGAGTGCTGGTGACTGCTATACACGGGGCTGAGAATACTACTGTCAGCCACCATCAGGTACCCAAAAAAAGCGCCTACAATTCACCCTGACATACTACTTGTGTTACTAATTCAGGGCGTAGGTTCCGTGCCCTCCAACGGCAGCATTTCAGTAAGTTGGTTCAAATCACTTGGCAGGAATGCTACCACTGCCAGCAGGCCTTTTCAGCATTGCGCCTTGCAGGAGATATGACGCCTTGTTTCGGACCTGCACCGAATAAACAATATATGCTCATGAGCAATATATATAGGAAAAAAAAAAGGATGCATCAGCTCAAACAAAGCACAAAAGGCAGGCTTTGGCACCTTTGAAGCATAGAACCTCCAGTCTGTGCATCCTATCTGGGTCGAGCAGTTCCGTAGAAAATTGCGCCAAGCGTCGATTATCGCGGTCTTGTTTCTGAACGCGTCGCTCGAGAAGAGCAGGTTGTCCATCAAGACTATGTGCACGTACAGCGTGAAGAAGTTGCATTCTTTCTCCTTCACATTCATCGACGTGACCGACTTTAAGATCTTCTCAACATTCGCCACCTAAAAAACATGGAAGATATGCAGTCAGTGCCACTAGCCACAAGGTGATTTGTACAGAAAACACATGCGCACCATGCTTACTTTAAGGCTGAAGCTATTTTTGAGCAACTGAAGGGCCAGCTGGCTCCTTAGGAATTTGCTACGGTTGTTGGTTCCAGTAATGCAGTCAACAATCCTTAAACAATTAAGATCCATGTTGACCCTGCAATGTAATGAAACTGACTTCAGAAAGGCAAACACCATAAGTGGGAAACCCATGGGACCGACTCGAGGAAGCTTCTTTTATCACAATAAATACCATGAGCTGATAATGTACAGGCAACTTAACTGCCTTTACATGCCTTGGATGTAATAGAGAAGCTTAAGCCCTAGACACTAGCACAAATTGCACAAACGAGATTCATTGATGATGTACAGTACTTGTCAAGAAGCAGTCATTGCTAGTGGGTGTGGAACTTATTTATTCAGGGCCCAGTTTAAGTACTCCAGCATTTCTCTGATTGGACATGGATATATGATCAAAACAGTACTATGGGATACAAATTTATAATAGGCATCACGGAATCGTTTACCTCTTAGAAATTAACTCAGCAACCATCAGACAGCTACTTTCCCATTCACTCGTATTGAAGTACGAGATGAGTGAATTCAGACAATCTTCCAAAATAAGCAGCAGCCCTTCAAGTCGACGGTCCAAAAAGAGGGAAATAACAATAACAAGGACATCTTCCGCTTCCGAAGGTGAGAAGACAGAATGCATTTTTCTGTAAGTAGACCATTAAAACGGAAAGGATGATATAGCTATTTCAAATATTTGTTAACATCACAGTGTTTCAACATTTTCTAAGAACTAAATGAATGATAACAAACGCCACTTAAGAAGAAAGAAATCATTGTTATACATTATTGAACAGTACACCTACATGCTATCATGACTGCAAATCTGCAATAGTGAAAACTCACAAATTCATCTCAAGGCAGAGATTTTCATCATACTGGGAACTGGAAGAAACACAAGACAGGCAAAAATATATAGATACATTATCCTAAACAATTCTGTTACAAAACTATGCCGTGAAAATTTAGAACTTCGTAGGCAAATAGAACATTACAGTGAATAGCTTTACATGTGCAGTTCCATCTAAGATTTTGCAAGTGAATCACAAGGTATGTTTGTAAGGCATCCGTAAGGCGACGCTTAGGCATCGAGGC
>LR738711.1:244711135-244736163 GCA_902687465.1 Secale cereale
CCCCAGCGCTTTGCAAATATGTCCGCTTTAGGCGTCGAGGCGCCCCCCCAGCGCCTTAAAGCGAAGCGTCGCCTTAAAAACATAGACCACAAGCAAAAAAGACAAGCTATACTCACTGTATCAGATAATTCAGTTACCTAATTCTGCAGCAAGCAGATACAACTCTTAACCATGCAGTGATGTTTTGAGGTGGACCACCATCTTTAGTGTCTGGTCATGAATGGAAAAATAGTTAAGAAATGGAGATGGAATTTACAGAATGTTCACCATCACAAGTATGAAATTAAAGACTCAAAATCAAATGTGTTGTGCATAAGTGATAACTGATTAAGAAAGGAAGAAAATTATGTATGGAACCAACCTGCAACCGCAATTTCAGAGGTGCAAGCTTTAGTGCAAGGAGCATCATGTAGGTATCCATAGTTGAGTAGAGCACCCATAAGAATAGAGTAGCTTGGAAAGTATCCAAAGTTTACCAATGGTTTATCATCCTGCAATCAATCTGAAGTTATGTACAGAGGACAAAGGCAGAACACAAAAACACAAAACAGAACTGATTATGCAGTTACCTCATTTAGGGCAAGGAGACTATCCCAAAATTCCGATGCAGAATCTTGCAACTTCTTATTGGATGAGTACAGCACTGGTGGCTAATGGTGGTAAGCATACAATGCAATCTAAAAGAACAATTTTGAACTGAGCTAAGCATAGATCCTTACACTTGGTTAGCACCCATGATGCTATAGAGTCTTCAACAGAACCATATAAGCCTACCAACTTCAAAAGCCATCCATTGATCAGCATGCCTTCTAAAAAGCCCTCTCCTGCATAAATAACATTAAGAAGTTGCTTACATTATCTGCAAGAGGAAAAAACAAAACCTGAAATGAAAGCAAACATAACTAGATACAAAACAATAACCAGTCATGGTGGCGCAATGAGAACCAGAAGGGTTAAATCAAACACAAGCAAAGCAATATTGTCCATTTTTAGTCAAATAAGAGAATTACACGCGCATAACACAACTAACCTCGTTCAATTTCTAGATCAAAACCTAACTGCTCGTCTCCACAGAATGATTGCAAAAGTTGGCAATTTTCAACTCCCATGCCATTAAGAACTGAGGGTGATTTCTGCAAGCACAGTTCATGAAGATACTTTAGTAGTAGAAACTAGAAAAATAAAAAACAGAACCTAGCATTGAAGATAAACTGAACAAATTTAGGGTCATTTGACCTGACAGCCGAAAACTTGCTGGCCCCATTGGGGTACATCCTCTCCAGGATCCATCGCTTTCGCCTTCAAGCATAGTAAGATATATATAAGAAGAAGAAAAAAAACAGACTCAATCTATAAGGACATACGGGTTGTTTGACAATTACCTTCTCCTCACACTCCTCCACAAATTTGCAGAAGTCAATCTCCTTCTTCCTGACCTGCTTGTCTTCATCGTCTGAATTGTCTCCTTTGGGGCGACCCTTAGACTTAGCAGCAGAAGCTTTGAGCTCATCCTTACCGGAATCAAAGTAATCTTGTAAGAGATCATCCAACTCAATAACCTTCTTCCTGCAACGGACACTGACTGTGATCAATGATTGCTAAATCGCTAGAATGGCCGTATCATTAATAGGCTAAACCCCAATTGCACGCCATGGGGCCAGATGACTCCGGTAATAAAATGCCAGCAAGCATTCTCCCAGCTAAATACACATTAGACGAGCTTTGGTGACTTCTATCAAGCTTATAGGTTCCTCCTTTCTTTCCCGTGTCTGGAGATTCTCTTTCGATTTTACAGATCGTTGCCTCTGATGCTTGTGCTGCTAAAAAGTGTGACCGGTCGATCAACCGATACTTGTGACATACTGAAACAAGGAAAATCCCATTTGATAGCCTCAGCCTCCACCAAAGGTGCTAAACCCTAAAATCGCCAGTAGAATAAGAGGCCCACGGCAAGTAGCTAATCCAGGCCCGACTGCTGAAAACCTCCACCAGTAAAAATGTCACCGTGTATTCTCCCAGACAACCAGTTATCAAACGAGTTTTGCCGCGCAACGCCACGAAAATACTACTGTACTCCACAAAATAACTGGGTGCTGTATTTGTTCACAAGACGTCAGCAAGTGCGCCATGTTCATACGAAAGGCGTAAAGCTTGGGGAAATCTAATCTAATCGAGCCGCGCCATCAAAGCGTCCCTTCCAAAACCTACCGGCCGAAATCGAAAAACGAGGCTGGAATGGATTGGAAGAGGGAGGAAAATCGCGGCGGCGCGGGAGTACCTACCTCTTGGCGGGGCGGCGGACGGTGAGGAGGGGGTCGTTATCCCCCTCGAAGTCCAGGGGATCGTCAATCTTCATCCCGCCGGCACCAGGACCAGCCTCTCTCCGTCGCGCGCACGCTCGCCTCTCTCGCCGGATGGATTTGGGGGAGATGGGTCTGCGTTGCCGCCCTCCCAATTCCCAAACCTTAACCTGGCTGGGCGCTTCCGTGGCTGCTCCTCCCCTGTGCTCTCTCTCCGCTTTCTTGTTTGCGATGCGAAGCTGCAACTGACCACCACCGCTTCGGAGGCCCAGCCCACGGCCCGTTTCATGTATCTCCAGCCCACACGGTCTTTTCCCCTGTTTCGGAGATTCAAGATACAGCCTGACACGGCCGACCGCCGCCGCCGGCTGCCCCGCTTCCTTCCGCTGCCCGCGTGCCGGCTCGCGCCCGTCGCGGCCTCTTCCCGGCGGTTGCCAGCGCACTCCGCCCTCCCGCAGCAGCTATAAAGTTCCTGCCCCTCCCGCCTCCCTCTCTCTGAATCGACCCAAGACTCTCGGTCAGTGACCGGCACGGACACCGACCGCAGATTCGAAGCGCTCTAGACCGGCCGCCGGCCTCCACTGCCCCGGCAAGGCTGATACGGTTCGGTACGTCTACATGCCAAGTTGCAATGTCCTCTTCTTTTTCCATGCCCGCACGCCTACTGTATGTAACCAATAACGACGCAACGGAAGTTCAACGCTCAGCATTCAAACAGAAAGGGCAAAAGCATTGCAAGTTCTATTGCTGATTCCTAGTGTCAATTCGCCAATGTCCCCGTGCTTACTCCTAACTTCCTGTATCGGTAGGATGGGTGTTTGACAGTAGTAATTTCAACCTTACTAGTACAATCCCACTTTCACAATGTCACCAGGGCAGCTAGCTATTTTATTATGATACCAAATGTACAAAAACCGGCAGCCCAATGCAGATTTCACTTAAGTTCAAAAATCTATACTGCCACTTTACTATGATTTTCTGTAGGTGCATTAGGTGATGGCCAACAGTGAGTATGAGTATGTGAAGAGGGAGTTTGAGTTCGACCGCCGCCTCCCGGCCTCCAACTGGATCGTTGTCCGCATCGATGGCTGCCATTTCCACCGGTATAATTCATCTCTCCCCCCTAAAAGGATAATAGGATAAACGGGTAATAGGAAACCAGTATATATGTGCGTTTCTTAATTTTATTCCACAACCCTGTTAACTGATTGCTGCTTTCTATAATAGCTGATAATCTCTAAACCTTGACTGGTTGCTCTCATTTTACTTTGCTCGCTTCCTAGCTGCATCGACTATCTTGTCATCTTAATTCTTGGTCTAGTTCATGTACCAATATCTTTTGCTTGAGTTTTTTTTTTTGTGATGATAAGGGCATCCACAATGTGCTGCTGCCAAATTTGCAACATTGTCAGAGTTTTGGCACCGATGTCAAATAGGCTAGCAGTCCACAACGTTAGCTGGTTCCTAATTTATGCATACTGGGGAACACCACAGAATAGAATAGGATAAAAACACTACCGCATCTCTCCTTACCCACAACGTTTGGGCTGTTCACATAGGTTTATCTAGTATTTTATTAACTGAGGTTGTTTGGCATCGAAGCCAGGGGGAGCATCGATGCCTCCTTTTTCTAATTTGGCAACACCCTCCACAATGTTCTCACCGGTGCCAAAAGCCATTTTAACATTTGGCACTATCAATTTGGCATACATCGTGGATGCCCTAAAGATATGGGAAACATGCAAATAAGGTTACATTATGCAAATATGGGGATCACTGTTGCTCCAGATTAGAAATATTTATCTTTGTTGTTTTTTCCAGTGTCCACTAATTTCAGTTCTCTTTTTGTTAGATTCTCGAAGATACATGCCTTTGAGAAACCAAATGATGAGAATGCTTTAAGATTGATGAATGCTTGTGCCACCTCTATGCTCGAGAAGTTCCCTGATATAGTGTTTGCTTATGGTGTTAGCGATGAGTACAGGTATAACATTTTTTGAAGTTAGAGTCACAAAAGTGTATGAAATTTATATGCAAATAGCGTTATGAATGCAGACTCTTTTTTGAATTGTGCAGGCCCCGTTCTTCCTACTTGAAAGAGTTATGTTCATTCTTTCGATAATAATCTATGTGTGTTATCTTTCTGTTTGCTTTGCAGTTTTGTTTTCAGAGAGGAAACAGAATTCTATCAACGGCGAGAAAGGTACCTACCTTATTTGATCTGTTCACTCCTTCACTATTAGGATACTGCCATGCCCTGAACGGTTCGAACTATTCTATTATAAAATCTCATCATGTTATTGACTCTCTACCAATATGTGCAGCAAAATTCTGTCTTTATGTGTTTCTTACTTCACATCTGTGTACGGGATGAAGTGGAAAGATTTCTTTCCTAATAAAGAGTTGACGGAGCCTCCCTATTTTGATGGGCGAGTTGTATGCTATCCAAATATGAAAACCATTCATGATTATTTGGCATGGAGGCAAGTGGACTGTAAGCTTCTTAAACAGTCAACATTTTTCTGGTACAAATAATCATATTATTATTTTGTGCAATTATGTCTGTTGATGCTCCTACAATAAAATCATGTTTCCACTCAAAAACAATAAAATCATGTCATGTATGTTATTTACCAAAAGTTGTTGAAACTATGAAGCTTCAGCAACATTAACTAAACATAAGAATATGGTGTATGTATGTGTCACTTCAGTGAGATTTCTATGTCCTGTTGCTTCGCTACTTAAGTAAGTGATCCCATTTAAATGCACATGCAAGCCATCCACATGATCAAGCAACCATTTCACTTTCTTCCACTTCCCACCATATGCAAGCCCTCATCAAGCACATGCAAGCCCTCCACGTCATCAGTTTTATTTTTTATTTTTTCAGCAACAAATAATTGAATTTGAATGCCACAAGGCAATATAACATGCATCCACCCTCTATTTACCTCTAGGTTTGCTACCATTCATATGGCAAAAATGTAGTGCGGTATTATTCTCATATATTCTAATTTCATTCTATAAATTTCCGCAGCAATGCGTGGGGTGTTATCTAGTTTTAATTAATTGGTGAAGATTAATAACATATTTAATTTTGTGTATGCCTTTCAGGTCATATAAATAATCATTATAATACATGCTTCTGGTTGTTGGTGAAGTCTGGAAAAACTGAAAAAGAGGCACAACAGACATTGAAGGTCATCTAAATTATCTAGGGTTAGAGGTTGTCTTTTTGTAGCATTTGTATAAATTGTCTCTTTAACCGCCTATTTTCTTGTAGGGAACATTTTCTAAGGACAAGAATGAGTTGCTTTCTCAACAGTTCCAAGTCAACTATGAGGATGAACCGGCTATGTTCCGGAAAGGATCAAGTGTTTATCGAGACAAGGTAACACTGTCAAGCATTCAAAAGTTCATTATTATTGACATTCGTGCTCATTCTCAGTGAAGTATTTGCATCGCACGAAACATTATTTCCATGATACATACAAATGACCATGATAGCTTCTAGTCATATTTTGTGCCGGAGATATTCTTGCATTTCTGATTTCTCTTCTTGTTTTATTTTGCATATAAACATTCTCGCTGTACTTTAGTTTGTATGGATAATTGAAGCACCTTATTTGCCATTTAATGCCATTTCCTTGTCTGATATTGATCAAAGGTTATGATGACCAATCAAGTGTGCAGACCGTATACTGCATTTCTTTTGTGGGTCTGATTGTTGACTAATGTTAGGGTTCTACATGTTTCTGTAGGTAGAAACAAAGGTGAAAACAGACGATTACGGGAACCCCATAAAAAGAACCCGGCTGGCAATTACAGTGTCAAATTTAGATATCATAGGACCTGGGTTTTGGGGAAAACATCAATACATTCTTCAAGAAGGTTAGTTGAATCATTCTAGTTATAGGTATGCTTCCAGTCCAGCTCCTGTCAACTTTTGTTTTAGCTGGACTGGAAGCTTACCTAAAAGCTCCTGTCAACTTTGGATATATACATCATCAGTCTAATTGTGTGTCGGGGAAAAAGGAAAATACAGATACGAGTATGTGAAGAAGTTTGACGACATCTGCAGGCTTCCATGTTGTAATTGGATCGTTGTTCGTATCAACGCCTGCCAATTCGACCAGTGAGGACCCTACTTTCATATTTAAATACGTGCGGCAATACATTTAGATACTTATGTTGTCTTGCTAACAAGGAGAATTCAATTTTTTTTTCCCTAGATTTTCGCTGATCCATTCATTTGAGAAGCCAAATGATGAGACTGCTTTAAGTTTGATGAACGCTTCTGCTTCTTTGATGATGGAGCAATTCCCTGATATTATCTTTGGTTATGGTTTTAGCAATGAGTACAGGTATGATATGCCCGTGCAACATATCTGTTGTTGCATGGAGAGAACTATGGAAAATACAGAGAAAACAAGAATATTTGTTTCCGCATAGCACAATTTTTCCTCCTTCTGTCAGCAGAAGTGATTTGAATTGAATACATTGGCAATATAAGGATCATGTTAAGCAAAGTGAACCATCCAACAAAAGCTATGATGCACTTCAACTTAGGCTGGTGTTTTTTGGTTTGTTTGATGGCAACCTGAAAATTTGCTGCAAATGATCATTTTTTATTGTTGCAGCTTTGTGTTCCAGGAAAACACTGAATTGTACCAGAGAAATGAGAGGTAGTTATTAGTTTCAGAATTCCTGCAGTGTGTGTTTTTCATCTGGTCAAGTCTTTGATAAATTATGCAACTTCTTTTGCAGATTAATCCTTTCTTCATGTTCATCATGTTTCACTTCCTTTTACATGATGAAGTGGAAAGAATATTTCCCCAGTAAAGAATTAGTGCAGCCACCTAAATTTGAAGCAGAAATTCTCTGTTACCCAAAACCAAAGATCGTTTGTGATTACTTGTCCTGGAGGCAAGCAGAATGTGAGTTATTCCTCCTAACATAGCATATCTTTAACTAACCGAAAATGTCAATGAACTTGTCGATGGTAGTTCAGTATGAAATATGTGAATTCATATGTTGTCTGCAGCAGTATGAATGTATTAAATTTGGTGTTTGTATAGCTCTATGCTGTGATGAATACTTATCAGTGTCCAAGTATCTTTTTCTTCAATGATACCCTGTTGCAGGCTGTTGACTCTTCTAGTAGTTGGAACGAACCATAAGAAGAAAATGAGCTGACTTATTCTACACGCTAATTTGCAGGTCACAACAGGAACCAATACAATACATGCTTTTGGATGTTAGTGAAATATGGAGAAGATGAAAACAAAGCTAATGAGATACTAAAGGTCTTCTTTCATCATTTAAATATTTTTTCAATTCTCCCAATTAATTCTTTAGTTATCTGTTGTCCCTAACTCTTTATTATTATTCTCTGAAGGGAACATTATCAAAGGATAAGAACGAGTTGCTTTTTCAGCGATTTCAAATGAACTACAACAATGAACCCGCTATGTTCCGAAAGGGTTCATGTACTTACCGTCAAAAGGTATCTTGTGCATCATTCACGAATTATTTTCAACAATAATGATGTTTGTGCTGCCATTGTTATTAAGCAAACCAAAATGACAGTATAGCGATGCTTAAGAAGCAAGATTGGCATTACATAAAGGATCAAAGTAAATTTTCAGTAGCTGTAACTGAAGAAATGTTCTGGCCTTTCTGCCCTTGTCCGCAGTTTGTAAAAGAACTGCGTCTGAGATGCGTGGACACATTTTCCAACTGATGCTGATCATGAGCAACTTCTTCAACCATTGCATCTGCATTAATAAAGTAATAGTAAAGCAATACTGTCCAACAGGCTAAAAATCACGCAAATTTATAAACCATGCATGTATTACTCTAAGTGATTAAGTGGAAGTGCTGCCATCATATGAGGAGAAGTTTTTCCTTCTTTTTTTGGTGTGCGTTGGAGCAGAAGATTATTTTTTATCACGTCCGAGTTCCTTTGCTAACGGCTCACTGCAGGTGAAAGTGAGCGGAGATGTCGCGAGAGATGGGTGGGATGTGGCAGTGACCCACGTAGACATGGGGCCGGACTTCTGGAGAAAGCATATGTACATTTTCGACAAATGATGATACTTGTACTTATTCTAGGCCGATTTGTAGCTCTCATCAACATCCGGAATTTTATCTAGAAAAATCACGGTTTTGTGGATTTCTGTTTTGAGGAATCAACGGGGTGAGGGCTTACCTGCCGGTTTTATAAGCACTGGGTACCCTGAACACCTCCATAACTAACGGTTTTATAATACTCAAGCTTGACCCAAATGGTCAAAGGGTGGTTTTTTCCAAGAGCAACCAAGGCTTGGCGGCAATCTTATCTACCGGTACCCTGAAACGGGTACACCATAACTCAAAATCAGAACAAATGTTTGAACTCTAATTGTTAGGCGGCTGTCATGGTCTTCATTCCTAAATACGGCAGCATTTCTGGAGTCCCAGAGGATAGTTAGGGGTGCGGTTTCTTCAACGGCAGCCCCAGTTCAACTCGCTTTCTGCCGATTCAAGTGGAAGCATCTACGTGCATGCGTGTATGTAATACTGTGTACGTATACAGCATAGCGAGCGACTTGTTTGATCGTGAAAACCAGACATGGACCGTCTTTTCTTTAGCCCAGGAATGCAAAGTCATGATAAGAGTTTGTACGACGGCCGTCGGTGGGTTGCAATGGTTGGCTAACCTGTAGCACTGAGGAACACGTAAATGGTTGGATTGTCCTTGGCGTTCACCGAAATGCTTGGCCAGAACACACGTATATTCTGCAGGTTCCCGTTCCCTCCCAGGCAATGCCTCTGAACTGAATGTAAGACCGCAAGAGAATCTAGTGGCAGACCGCACCAAGATAACAATTTTAAGCAAAGCTAACTGTAGGATTGATGGATGGATAATCAGAAACCCACAGGGACACATCTAAAAAAAATGCAAGCCGGCGTTGTTACAGGGCCATAACTGAGAAATAGATTCAACAATGACACATCTAAAAAAAATGACAGCATAACAGCATTACTATGGTCACTGAACATTTCAGCAGAAACAATATATCATGGCGTATGTGATAAAGTGCCAGGAATATGTCACAACTCTGGTAAGTACACAAACTAGACATTGCTGTATATAAAAGCAAGAATACTCCTTGTATTCTGCACTTGCCATCTCAAAATCGGCAAAAGCTTGGAAATCAAGTTACTTCTCAATCATCTGCAGTCAAGCTGGAGAAACCGCTCCTTTCCATGTTCCCAATAGGCGCCTCATGCTAGGAATCAACAGGAGGAACAGCCAGTCGATACGCCTTTCAAAACACCTTTAGGAGAACAACCAAGAGCGGAACCAAGATCATTAGGACGTCAAAATCAGACTCATCTCATAAAAAAAGGAAACAGCGGTAATATTTGTCATCTACATGGTCATCATCTCAAGTAAAAGGTTTACAACCTCAGGTTTAACATAATCTTTTCCAACATCATTTACTGTCAAGCAGACAGGCACAGGCAACCAGAAATAAGATAAGACATGCATGCCCCCTCCACCATAATAGACTACAATGACATTAGCAACTACCACAGATTTACAACTCAGCAAAAGATTAACAGAAACAAGGAAATGGTATCACAGGGCAACAGCTGCAAACATTTCATAGGCCAGTCTGCCTCACTAATTCTTTCTGCAAGGCTACAACAATGGCGAATATGCTGCACAATGGAACAATACCAGCATGCTTTACCTGACACCATCATGATAAAAATTTGCTAAAAGCTATTTCCCCAGGCACAAAAACTACAACAGAATCTAAAGGTGAAGAATAAAAGGAGCCAGTTCTAGTCTCCTACATAAAGCAAGACATGGTAGAAAACCAATACTATGCAGTGAGTAGTCAAAAATCAAGTACCTCAACAAAGTTCTGTGAGAAGATTAATTCTGGGCTTCAAACTCCTGCTTGCTCATGAATATCGAAACTGGCTCACCAGGGGAAGGCGGATTCTTGTCCAGCAGAGAAGCATGCTTTCCAGCTTTGGCACGAGCAGCTTCATCAAATGCCGACAAGACCTCAACATGCTCAAGACCCAACTGCCTTCTGATAAGCTCCAGGTTCTCCTCAAGCACATTTATTTCACCAAAAGGAAGCTTCAAATTTAGAGCCTGGGGACCAACGGTTCTTGCTTCATCTTTCTTGAACCTGATGAAAGGCATGCAGAGCTTCTGAACTTGTTTGAAATTTGTTTCGCGGTCGATGAAGCAGTTCCTCAACGCTTCGTTGATCTCCTCGTCAGGGGCAAAGGAGCGTGCTTGGCTATCAAAATTTGATTGAAGCACCCTCAAACATTGCTCTTTCCATCCATCATAGTGCTCATTGACATATATAAGACCAACTGTGAGCTTGTTTTCTGCTGATGGAGGAGGCGCACCTCCCTTCTTGGGTTTCTTGGAACCAGACTCTTGCTTCTGAAGCAACTTCCTCATTAAAACAATGGAGTCCTGTAAATATTTGTTCGCACTTCTTAGAGTAGGATCCGGGGTGCCTGCAACTGGCCAGCCAGCTTTTATTGCAAAACCTTCCTTCTTCAGGATCTTTTGCCACACATGCTCAGCATAGTGGGGACAGATCGGGGTGATAAGCCTGGTCTGGATATCCATAAACCGCCCCAACAACCCACGGTTCATGCCCGCCGCTCCACAAGAGAGTCTGTACTCATCTCTAGCCAGTTGCAGGTCATAGAAACCAGATTTTAGGGCATCTCTGAACATGAAGGCATTGTAGCTCTTCTCAGTTTCTTTTACAGCAATGTTGATCTCGTTAGCAAACACATGGTCAGCGTAAGTAGAGGGAGGACCACCTCTCAGAGAAGATTCAGCAGCTATAACTTCTTCCATCCATGCGATTTCCTTTGTAAGCCTCAAAATAGCAGCATTTGCAGTTTCGGTAACAAAGTTTGCATCGTCCATACCATCGCCAGCATCAGCAAGGGCAAACCTAGTGGCATCCGAGGAATATTCTAAAATAGCCTCCTTAAGAGTTAAGAAGTTCCCTGTGGACTTGGACATCTTCTCAGAGTTAAGCATAAGATGCCCATTGCAACGAAAACCACGAGGCCAATGATGCTCTGGAAGAAGTGCTGTATGATTGTAGATGCTGAATGTCAGATGGTTCTGGATAAGGTCCTTCCCAGATACCCGAATATCAAATGGGTACCAATACTCGAACTCTTGTTTCATTTTGCTCAAGAGGGCAGGAGAGATGCTGCTATTGGGTGCTGCACCATTACAGAACACATATTCCCATACTTCATCTGTCATTTCTTCAGGCTTGATAGAAGATATTTCTTCTCCATACATGTTACCATTTTGTAGATGATGTGCAATGGTGTAATAAGCCATGTACAGGGTTGAATCTGAAAGAGATTCTACCAGGAACTGCTCGTCCCATGGAATGCGAGTACCTAGGCCAAAAGAGCGTGAACATGCCCACTGGTTCAGCCAGCCCAACGTGTGTTCGAATCCGTTACGGGTTTCAGCTGAGAATGTATTCATATTTTCCAGACATTTGACTGCCTTCTGCTTCCATTCAGTTTCACCATAAGTTATGTACCACTGATCTGTAAGAGCAACAACACACTCATCGCCGGATCTTGACATAACTTTCTTCTCAGGCTCACTATACAGCACAGCAGAGCCTTCTCCAAGAAGCTTGTTCTTTATCAGTGGCTTCGCTTCTTGAACCTTTCTACCATCAAACTCCCCTGCAATCATCACTCCATCAGTAAATCCTTTAAGGTATGTCATCCTTTTTGCTTCAGCAAGCTTCTCCTTGTCATTCTGGCTCTTAATCTTAAGATCAAGGCACACCTTCTCAGCTGACTTATCCCCAAACTCAGGTATGTTGATTATTGGTATGATATTAAATGGAAGAACCCACTCATCTTGGACCCCATACTTCTGTCTCAAAGCAGGCTTTGTGATTAAATCTTGCAGTGCCATGTAATCATCTGGGGAATCACTTGGCACACTAGTCACGATGCCAGTACCTTTATCTGTCAAGATAGTGAGCATGGGAAGTGCATATATGATTTCATTGAATGAAAGAGGAGACTTTAATGGCAACCCAATCAAATCATTGCCAGTAAGCTCAGCTAAGCAGGTGGGCTTTTCTGGGACCCTGGATAGATGCTGATATGCAAGATTAAGGGCTGACCTTGCTGTCACAATGAAGACATCAGTTTCATTGATCTCAAAAGCCCCATAATTCCCATCAGGCAATACCCAACAGTTTGTTTGCCCATACATTGTCTCAGGTCTTAATGTAGCAGCTGCCAGATAAACATTCTTTCCTTCCAAGGCCTTCAACTTGGGAGGAAAAGGTGGGATGACCATCATTTTAATCAACACGTATTCTTGTGGCTGCACACCTTCACCTGATGCCCTATCATGATCAGCACAAGGTTGGCCATCCAGTGGTGAGTAGATCGTGTACCTCATATCCTTGACAACTTTGCCCATTTTCTTCAGCTTCCTCATCTGCCAGCGAACAAAAGCATCATAGAAAGGATTCATATCAGTGGTTATGAATGAGCGCCTCCAATCACAACCCAAGCCAAAATCCTTAAGATCTTCCTTTGCCAGCGGAGGGAAGTAGGTCAACCAGTGAGACGGATCCTGAAATTTGGCGATTTTTTCATCTGACAGATCAAAGCCCTTCATGATCTCCCACTGGAACTTCTGCATGCCCGTCTTTGCAGCAGCCTTAGATTTCTTACTCTTAAATTGCCCTGGGACTAGAGCAGGCTGATCAGCCTGGCTATCATCTGCCACTTGAGCACTTGAATCATCCTCTGCTGCAGGGAACACTGGAGGATTTCCATACTGTTGAATCTCCCTAGCAAGCTTATCAGCTGAGGCCTTGATGGGCATCCCAGTACAATGAAAAGCAAACGGCAGAAGGACATTCGAGCCACGGAGTCTGTGGTATGCAGCACCAAACTCAAGCTTGGACAGTGAGAAGGCGTGACCCAGATGTAGTAATCCATTCATGTAAGGGTACGGAAAATTGCCAAAGAATTTTTCACCAGGGCCAGGAGGTCCATTGCCAGGTTCAGCCTGAAAAACCTTGCTCTCCTCCCAGCAAGTTTGAGCATCTGATTGGATCTTGAGCAAAAGGTCTCTACGTGCATGACTCTTGGGTCCTTCAGTATTTGAGGACATTTTCCTGAACGATCAACAAAACAAAAGGTGTCAAAAGCGCAAGCATCTGAATTTAATCTAACTCAGGAATAAATTAATAAATATCTTAGATACATCGACGAAACATTGTTTTTGGACGAATTGTAGTGGTGCAATCTCCTTGAATATCTCATTTCAAACATAGCTGACAAACTCATGGATAAGAAAGCCATGTGATGAAGCTAATTAAGTAACAGAATCATAATAATAAACCATAAGAAAACATCGTCAAGACATCAAACAAAATTAGCCTTCTAACACGCTAATTATGTAGGTCGCTAATTATGGAGGTCAGGTAAGCTGCTGTTATGTTGCATAGTCTTGTAACAATGTAATGTTTCTTCTGACACTGATTTTGTGTACTGTGTAGTTTGGTATATTTGATGCAACAAACAGCACAAGAAAAAGAAGATATATGCTAATGGAGGTGGCTGGAGAGAACCGAGGGAACTAACATTTGGAATCACAGTGGACATGGTTCTTTGACCTTTCCTATCAAGTATCTTGAGCTAAAATTGATTCACGTGGATGAAAGTTAACATATAATACAGCCACAGTACAGGCAGTTTGTGGGTTAGTATAATTAATTTGTTTTTGTGCATTTGGTACATTTCTGTTCTTTGTCACCCTGGACGATGCTGGCGAACTGGAATCACGTTATGCAGATAATATGTCTGGAGAGAATATGCAACGATCGAAACATAATCGAAAGGAACATAAGCCTAAAATTCAGCAAAGTCCTGACTGTGGTGACCAGTTAGAGACCAAAAATTCCTCGAAATTCGCCCTGTACTAGAAAGATTGCTATTCATGACCTTATTTCTGTGTAAATTTTGCAGGCCGGATTCTGAAGCTGGATTGCAGAGTCAAGAACAGAAGCTACGCATCACTTGGGCCAGCTACGACCCCACAAACTAGAAGAACGCCGCCAGATTATACAAAAGATAAGAATCAGCATCGATCTGCCTGCCCCGAAGCTAAATCACCCAACAGATAAAGCTCACAGTTTCCCAGTGCACTCAACCAGTACGAAATTCGTCATCGCATCGCTAACCCATCGAGTCCGCGGCGGCACCGTTCTACTGTCCTAGCAATGAATCGCGCGGATGGACGGGGGGCGGGACAGGACGAGTACCTGACGACGGCGCGCGAGGGAGGGAGCCGCAGCAGCCTCAGGGAGGGGAGCAAACCGGGAGCCAGCAGAATGCGACGGCGACGTCGATGGAGACGGGGGAGGAGGAGGCTGCGGATGGAGAGGACTAGGGTTTATCCTGGCACACTGTCACGTGGGCCTTGATTGGCGACTTGGCGTGCACGAACCAGTTCGAGGCTGGAACGGGCCGCCCAAGGAACTTGATTCAGGAATCAGGAGGCCTAGGATTTCAGTTACTAAAAAAGGTTATTATAAAAAAAATGAAGTGAAGTCTGTTTTAAACCTTAAACTCATAGAGCTTGTCGGAATTAAACCTCCACCTTCAAATCCCTGAAATCGATACCCTGACCTCTTTGATGCCGGCCAATATCAACCCTTAACCTGTTTGGCGCACCGGGAAAATAGCAATCCCGCCCAGGATGATAGTCTACTCTCACTGACACCTCTGTCCCACATGTCATATAGAGTACATCTTCTATGCCCAATCCCCTCTCCTTTTCTACTGGAATCAACACGTGGAGAGTCGCGACCACTAGGCAGCGCAGATGGACAACGTCGGGTTCGGGCTTTTCCGGTTCGCATGGCACATGCGGTAAGGTGTGCTTCGTGCAGAGCACGATGTCGTCTGACTTGGCGGAACAGTTTTTCGACGTCGGGATATGGGAGAGCAGCGCGTCGCGAGCTGCCAGGTCGACGCGGCGGACTCGTGTGCCGACGACGTCGTCCGTCACAGCAATAACCGGCAGGAGGTGCGCGACGCGGTGTGCGCGTACACCAGTCGCATGAACCTGTCTGCTCGACTGCGTGCTCAAGTCCCCTGGGCAACCACATCGCCGCCTATACGACTACGTGTCTAGCTAGCGTACTCCCGCTGCCGGCATGCCTGTGGACCAAGGCAAGATGAGAGGCTGACTGAACCGATGATTTTCTTTAGGCAAAGTGCGTACGTTACGTAGAACGCGGTAGAAACTGGCTTTAAGCAACCAGGCAGGTAGATGAATTTTACAGGAGCTAGTTCACGTACGCACGTATAGAAACTTACACTCCTTCTAGCTTGATCGACCTGCGTCTGCTTCGGGGTCTCGAACATGCGCTCATGACCGGCGACACGACTCACGTAGCATGGGACCTGCGTGCACACCTGGCCGGCGGCCGGCGACACGACACCCGGGGGACTCGGGGCATACCGTGGAGTTTGGTATTGCACGGCAGTGCTGGCTGCTGCAGGTGCCCCGAGTGGAGAGGACGTCATCGCTCGGGCAGCTCGAAGCAACAACAGTGAGGAAGATACATATGACATGTAAGACCACTCAGTCGGTGAGAGAACCTCATAATCCCGGTCAGGATTTTCTTCTTTGGTGCGACAAACAAGTTTAGGATTAGTGCAGGGTTGATATTGGCCGGGATCGAGAGAGATCAGGGTACCAATTTCAGGGATTTAAAGGTGAAGGTTTGATTCCGACGGGCTCTACAAGTTTAAGGTTTAAAATAGACTTCACTCAAAAAAATGCTGGCCAAGGATTTCACGACGCCGGTTGGACATCACGATCTCTCGGTCTCTCCCCATTTTTTAACTATATACAACTTTACCCTTATAAGTTTCACACTTTTCACAGGATTTACCTCATTTAAGATAAACTCATTCATTTTACATCATTAACCAATTATTTGTCAGTTTTTATTTCTTGTGAGAAAGCTAGTTATTCTTATGAAGATAAAACTAGCAAATAGTTAGTTAAATGGAGTAAAATGGCTATCTTAAATGGAGTAAGTTTTGACGAAAAACTTGAAATTTGAAGGTAAAAACGAAATTAACGCTAAAAAGTATCCCTACACAAAGGATGGCTAGTTCAATGGGAATATAATCCGAGATACAATTCCACATATTCTTTAGCGACATCTCTCGAAATTCAATAAACAAGAGTAATTCAAAGGAGAAAGGCATTTTGGCATGCAATCGCCAGGTTCTACGATCAAGAAAAGGATACCTATAATTACATGAAAAATCATGAAAGTCGACGGATACTTATGCAGAGACGGAGACAGGATTCGAACCTGCAATCTTCAGGCTAACTCTAAGGATCATGCAAGTCTCATTAATATCAAGTCATCGCATGCATTGCTTTGTTGGATGTCCTAGGAATTCGATTCCAAAACTTTGATTGACCTCGAGTTGAATGACATGCAAAAAGATGATCGATTATGCGGTTTCCAGTTTATAAGAAATATTAGAAATTAAAAAGAGTGAATGTATTCAAAAGTAACAAGATGTTGAAAAACATGCACATGACCTCTTAGATTGGCGAAATTGCACAAATAGAACAAGCATGGTATTGCAAAGTCATATCATCTTGAATATATGGTATACTATTGAATACCACATGAACTTATGTGGAAGATTGTCCAAATAATTTTTGCCAAAAAAAGAAAATTGTCCAACTCTGGCAAAGTTAAGCAAAGATTATTTTTCAAGAGATTTGTGTCAACAAAAGTATCCAAAGGAATTATAGTGTAAATTAAGCGCAGGCAGGAAACAAATAACAGCTATGAAAATTGTGGTACTGCATAGTTATTACTGGAGGTGTATATATTATCATGTGCATAGTAGATAATTAATATTAATCAGTAACTTTAGCGTGTCAGCCCCCGTAGCTCAGTTGGTTAGAGCGTTGGTCTTATGAGCCGAAGGTCGCGGGTTCGAGCCCCGCCGGGAGCACCTTTTTGGAAGTTAAGTACTCCTATTACTGTATAGTATCTTCCAAGTTATCTTCTTGTCTCGGATCTGTACCTTATTTGTCATTCGATTGTTGTTTCTTTTTCTTATCGTGTTTTCTCCATCCGAGACAACAACTGACGTCTGTGTTTAGGAGTCGTACACGGCCCATTGCTCCTAGGTCGTACTTCCAATTTTTCTTTGTGTGTTGTCAGATTATGCTATAATTTTTACTTTTGTCAGATGGTTTATGTTTCTTATGGTGGAATTAGCCCACACAATTCAAGTTGTAGATTAAAGCACCGATGTTACGGTTTTTGTTCAGCGGGAGGAGAGGTTCCCTTGAACTACGAGATGTCTATGGTGATCTTCGAAATCTTAAGATGTTGTGCCGGTTCTCGGAGGTAGTGCATGTGAACGCTTATAGGAATGAGTGTATGTGCATGTATGTGAGTCATCTATGATTGTACTGTGTTCAATTTCAATTTTTTTTTTACAATTTGTTCTATTAATCTTATCAAAACAACGGTCAAAAGGAAGTATGCCTACATTTCTTTGTTAATCTACAGCTGTTTTTCTGACGGTCTATTTTTTTGCCTAGCTTGTAACTAGTTGACCCATTGCACCCATGACACAAAAACCAAATGCAGCGGGAAAGTTAGGTGAACAATTGGAAAGACATTTTTTTCATGAATTATCTCAAAGTATGGTCCTAATTCTTGACATGACAACTTACATCCGTTGGATGGGCGACCCCGCCGGGAGCACCTTTTTGGAAGTTAAGTATTACTGTATAGTATCTTCCAAGTTCTCTTCTTGTCTCGGATCTGTACCTTCTTTGTCATTCGATTGTTGTTTCTTTTTCTTATCGTGTTTTCTCCATCCGAGACAACAACTGACGTCTGTGTTTAGGAGTCGTACACGGCCCATTGCTCGTAGGTCGTACTTCCAATTTTTCTTTGTGTGTTGTCAGATTATGCTATAATTTTTACTTTTGTCAGATGGTTTATGTTTCTTATGATGGAATTAGCCCACACAATTCAAGTTGTAGATTAAAGCACCGATGTTACGGTTTTTGTTCAGCGGGAGGAGAGGTTCCCTTGAACTACGAGATGTCTATGGTGATCTTCGGAATCTTAAGATGTTGTGCCGGTTCTCGGAGGTAGTGCATGTGAACGCTTATAGGAATGAGTGTATGTGCATGTATGTGAGTCATCTATGATTGTACTGTGTTCAATTTCAATTTTTTTTTACAATTTGTTCTATTAATCTTATCAAAACAACGGTCAAAAGGAAGTATGCCTACATTTCTTTGTTAATCTACAGCTGTTTTTCTGACGGTCTATTTTTTTGCCTAGCTTGTAACTAGTTGACCCATTGCACCCATGACACAAAAACCAAATGCAGCGGGAAAGTTAGGTGAACAATTGGAAAGACATTTTTTTCATGAATTATCTCAAAGTATGGTCCTAATTCTTGACATGACAACTTACATCCGTTGGATGGGCGACCCCGCCGGGAGCACCTTTTTGGAAGTTAAGTATTACTGTATAGTATCTTCCAAGTTCTCTTCTTGTCTCGGATCTGTACCTTCTTTGTCATTCGATTGTTGTTTCTTTTTCTTATCGTGTTTTCTCCATCCGAGACAACAACTGACGTCTGTGTTTAGGAGTCGTACACGGCCCATTGCTCGTAGGTCGTACTTCCAATTTTTCTTTGTGTGTTGTCAGATTATGCTATAATTTTTACTTTTGTCAGATGGTTTATGTTTCTTATGGTGGAATTAGCCCACACAATTCAAGTTGTAGATTAAAGCACCGATGTTACGGTTTTTGTTCAGCGGGAGGAGAGGTTCCCTTGAACTACGAGATGTCTATGGTGATCTTCGGAATCTTAAGATGTTGTGCCGGTTCTCGGAGGTAGTGCATGTGAACGCTTATAGGAATGAGTGTATGTGCATGTATGTGAGTCATCTATGATTGTACTGTGTTCAATTTCAATTTTTTTTTACAATTTGTTCTATTAATCTTATCAAAACAACGGTCAAAAGGAAGTATGCCTACATTTCTTTGTTAATCTACAGCTGTTTTTCTGACGGTCTATTTTTTTGCCTAGCTTGTAACTAGTTGACCCATTGCACCCATGACACAAAAACCAAATGCAGCGGGAAAGTTAGGTGAACAATTGGAAAGACATTTTTTTCATGAATTATCTCAAAGTATGGTCCTAATTCTTGACATGACAACTTACATCCGTTGGATGGGCGACACTTGCCACAAGATATAGGTGACGCGTGTCTCCGTTGGCGAATGAAAATCCGACGTGTGAAAAATCATCATCGGTCGGTGCATTTGACACGTATCGGATTCAGAACCCGCACCCGATAGCTTAACGACGACCCGTTACGGTGATCGTCACGTGTCACTTCCATGACATCACTGTTCAAGAAATCTTCCGATTCAGCGATTTATCGTCCGATTTATCGCTACTCTTGGGGTGACCGCTAAGATTATGCCTTATCTTCATCATTTATCATTTGGGCCGATTTATCGCTATGACAAGAGATTTATCGGGAATCTACCGATAAATCGGGCCTATTCGTAGCACTATGTTTGCAAGAACTATGTTTATATGTGTTTTGTGGACCTTGTTACGCAATATGTAATGTTTTTCTATTTTATTTTTCATTATATCAGGATTCAAAGGCTAGGATTCAAGGTTACACTTCTGTCCAATATTGTTTTGGTGTTGAATATAACATATTTTAGTGTTGGGAACCTGGGATTTGAAAAAAATGGCCGATTAATAGTCAACCGATAAAATCGATTAATCGGCCGATTTTCGATTAATCTCTATTCCCCAGGTGACCGAGACGATAACGATAAGCGATATCCTCAACATTGCATGACATGCCATTTATCATCATGTAAGTGGACACTTCATGATGAAAAACTGACATTGTTGTGGAACACAACCCCAATAGCATATGTATGACTATCTTGAATCTGTCATAAACCCGTAAAAAATGTACAACGGTGACAGAAAAGGTGACCCACTGTGACAAATGTGTATCATCACGAATGTGTCTTTTTTTGTAGTGGCATGAGCATCTCTCCATGGAGGCACAAATCGAGGCGCGGCTTGCTAATGCGAACGACATGGCCATGTACCGCGCAGACCAGAGAGTTTGAGGAGACGCGGATGGCCATCGACGCCCCCGAGTCCGTCAGGGCGGCGAGGACAGCATACACGACGAAACAACACCAAATGGAAGAGATATTGTGGGAGGTCAACGTGTTCTTCGCGCTAGTTCCTTTTGATGACAAAGAGGAGATGTCGTGCACGTGGACAAACTCGCCCCTGCATCCCGCAACATGGAGGCCTCCAACAACAAGGACGTCGTTGTCTCTACAACGAAGACAATGCAATCAACGCTCTCATCCGACAATGTTGGGCAACTACACGTGTGAACCAGCGATCTTGTTTAGTTAGGTTACATTTTGTGATTTGAACAGTGATGTTCAAACCAAATCTTAGATGTATATAGTGAAATCAAATGTATTAGTGGCGTGTGCTTCCCCTCGAGCGCTACTAGTATAAGGTTTACTAATGGTGTGCAACACACACACCACTCATAAACACTGACTACTCCCTTTCCCTCGTGTCTCAGCCCCACGGTCGACACGGGCGGAGCCTCCACCTGCGGCCGCCAGTACCGTCGGCCTCCATTCCATCCCCTCTGCGACCGCCATCAATTGCACGGTGAAAAACTAGCTATGACCCGAGTGGATTGTACCTGGCAATTGCGACGCTTTTACATCGTTACCTTGTTGAAGGCATTGCTCGGATATACTTGGACTGGTTCTTCAGGGTGAAAACCTAGATTCCAGCCTTGTGTGGTTGGGTCTGGCGACGACGACGCTTGAGCGGCGCTCCTTTCCTGATGGCGACGTTGTTGAAGAACCTCACCGTCCATGTGATGTCATAGGATTGTTGGTGCGGATATAGTTATCGTTGTAGTTTGTCGATTGCGGATCTGATCGCTTTGGCTTTTTTTCTCGCCTACAGATAGCGCATGTTTTTCTGTGTGTTCCTATTGGTTGTGTGCATCTTAGCTATGTAGAGGCCGCGTGTGTGCTCATTATGTTTGTATCATTTTGATGCTCCATTTTGGCCTATAAAATTCACCCTTTGTAAAAAATAAATAAATATTGTATCAGTTACTTGCCGCCCACACGTTACTAGTATCTGACTTACCAGTAGCGTGGTATTATTGGCATATCAGATACACACCACTAACAAGTTTAGTGCCCTGTTAGTAGGCTTTCTTGTAGTAGTGATATATTGGGTGTTCTCACCACCTCTACTGGTTAAGGGAACACGACTCATAGGCGATCACGAGTACAGTGAGCTGCTATACTAACAATTTTTAATCATTTTTTATGACATTTTAAATCGTCGTCAAGTGAGTGTGGGCGATAGGAGGTTCTTCCCACACGATCCAGAAACCGTCGAGGATAGGGAGTAGTAATGCATATGTTTTGCATAACTAAGCGTATGCGTTGTGGGCATGTATCCCAAACGTGATTCTTCACACAATTGTTTGTGACATCTCGCATATCTCAAACGCTTCATCTTTTCTACTCATTCCTGCTTGCATTGCCATCGCAGTCGGTATTCCGTGGTTTTGCCTAGTATCAAGCGCAATCCAGGCACATGATTTTTTCAGGCACGTACCAAACTGGCTCTACATTTACGATGCGCGCCACATCACAAACAGTTCTTGATTGTAAAACCGTGTACGATAGGGCGACAATCCCATACATTTAGTTTTCCTGCATCGTTTGTGATATTGTCTGACATATCACATGCTTTCGGAACGGCACTGTGAAGCCCCCGATTTGACCGTACACTAATCATGCACGCAAATGTGTACGACCAAGATCAGGAACTCACTGGAAGATATCACAACACAACTCTAGACACAAATTAAAATAATACAAGCTTTATATTACAAGCCAGGGGCCTCGAGGGCTCGAATACAAAAGCTCGGAAACACAAGAGTCAGCGGAAGCAATAATATCTGAGTACAGACATAAGTTAAACAAGTTTGCCTTAAGAAGGCTAGCACAAATATAGCAACGATCGAAAAGGCAAGGCCTCCTGCCTGGGACCTCCTAACTACTCCTCGAAGCCGAACTCCATGTAGAAACATCATCGGGGTCTTCAGGCTCCTGGGCTCCACCGTCTGGTCGCATCATCCGAGAAGAAGGAACAAAAGAGGAAAATGGGGGGGGGAGCAACCGTGAGTACTCATCCAAAGTACTCGCAAGCAAGGACCTACACTACATATGCAATGATATATGTGTAAAGGGGTAATATCTGTGGACTGAACTGTAGAAGCCAGAATAAGAGGGGGATAGCTAATCCAAACGAAGACTACGCTTCTCGTAACCTCCATCTTGCAGCAGAAGATGACGGTAGCTGGAAAGTAACAAGTATCCTCGCTTCTCGCAGCCTTCGTCTTGCAACAGTAGAAGGGAGTAGATGGTAAGTTCACCAAGTAACATCGTATAGCATAATCCTACTCAGCGATCCTCCCGCACATCACCCTGTGAGAGAGCAACCACCGAGTTATCTCTGGCACTTGTAAGGGTGTGTTTTATTAAGTATCCGGTTCTAGTTGTCATGAGGTCGGAGTACAACTCCGGGTCGTCCTTTTACCGAGGGACACGTCTATTCGAATAGATTAACTTCCCTGCAGGGATGCACCACATAACCCAGCACGCTCGATCCCATTTGGTCGGACACACTTTCCAGGGTCATGCCCGGCCTCGGAAGATCAACACGTCGCAGCCCTACCTAAGCACAGCAGAGAGGTCAGCACGTCGGTCTAAGTCCTAAGCACACAGGGGTCTGGGCCCATCGCCCAATGCACACCTGCACGTTGCGAGGGCGGCCGGTGAGCAGACCTAGCAACCTCCATTACTAAGGAAGTTGCGTTACGCGGTCCAACCCGGCGCGCGCCGCTAAACCGCTGACGTCAAGAAGGCTTCGGCTGATACCACGACGTCGAGTACCCATAACTATTCCCACGTAGCTGGTTAGTGCGTATAGACCAAATGGCCAGACTCAGATCAAATATCCAAACTCGTTAAGCGTGTTATTATGAAATAACCGCGGATAACGACCAGGGCCAGGCCACCTCTCCACTGGGTGTCTCAACCTGCCCTGTCGCTCCGCCACAACGATCCACTTGGGGGCCGTCAGGAACTCAGGCCCACCACTACCTGGATGGAGCCACCTGTCCTTTCAGCCCCCACACCAATTCACTTGCGGGTACTCAATGAGCCGACCCGACTTTACTCACATCATGTAACATGTAAAGTGTATGTAGTATATACCCGTGATCACACCCAAGTGATCACGGCCCGATAGAATAGCAGGGCAGACGGACAAGGGTGTAGGGCCACTGATGGAGTACTAGCATCCTATACTAAGCATTTAGGATTGCAGGTAAAGTATCAACACTGGTAGCAACAATGACAGGCTATGCAGCAGAATAGGAGTAACCAAACAATAACATGCTACACTACTCTAATGCAAGCAGTAGAGAGAAGAATAAGCGATATCTGGTGATCAAGGGGGGGGCTTGCCTGGAAACTCTGCAGACGAAAGGAATCTTCGGAAGCGCAGCCGTTGTCGAACACCGAAGCATCAAGGGTCTCGGGGTCTATCACGGTACCGGAGTCTACCGAAAAGAAGCAACGAAGGGGAAACAAATAAATAACAGAGCAAACAATAGCATCACAAAATATAACATGGCAAAACGCGGTGCTACGTGTGACCTAACGCGGTGCTCGGTGATACATGCGAAGAGGAATAACATCCGGGAAAGTATTCCCGGTGTTAGGCATTTTCGGGCAGATGAAACGGAGGGGAAAGTTGCATGCTCGGTATGATAGGGATGTGTGGCGGACGAACGGACCGCGTATTCGGATTCGCCTCGTCGTTCTGAGCAACTTTCATATATAAATTATTTTCATCCGAGTTAGGGTTTAAAAGATATGATTTTCTAAAGTTTTTATTAATTTTTAGAATTTAATTAATTAATTTAATAGAACATTATCCAGAATAGTGTATGCTGACGTCATCATGACGTCATCGGTCAACTCTGACTGTTGACCAGTCAAACTGACTTGTGGGGGCCGTTAGTCATTGACTGTTATCCTAACTAACAGTTTTAATTAGTTTAGTTAGTTAATTAGATTAACTAACACATGTTAATTATGTTAACTAGTGATTAGATTAAGTTAAATCACGATTAATTAAGTTAATTAATTCTTTAATTCTTTAATTAATATTTTAATTATTACTATTTATTTATTATTTTCCCTTTCTTTTAAAACGTTCTGTGGGTTGGGCCCCACATGTCAAAGGGCCAAGGGGGCTTAGCGGGCGCTTGGTACGGGCGTGCGGGCGTAGCCGCAGCCCGCCTGTTAGCGAGGCGAGGCTGAGCGCCGGCGATGGCCATACGGCCGATTCCGGCGTCGAGGGGACGTACTGGCGGTGCTGCTCGTCCTGGATCGACGCGGCACATCTAGGGGCGCATCGGGGTGGCCGGAGCTC
>LR738711.1:244736784-244749104 GCA_902687465.1 Secale cereale
GAGGGCAGGGAAGGGGTGGCCGGCGGCGTAGGCGTCCGGTGTGGAGGAGCTCTGGGAGGCGACGGCAATGGCGAGCGGCGAGGTGGCGCCGGCGCGGGGACGACGTCCTCATCACGGGGCGAGGAGGAGGAAGCCGTGGCCCTCGGGCGGAGGCGTCCGTCCGGCGATGGCCTGGTGGCGACGGGCGCGTCGGCGGATCGGGATCGGGAGCGCGGGGGCGCGATCCAGAAGGGAAGAGGGGTCGTGGGGAAAAGTGGGGAAAGTGGGGAGGGCAACGCTAGGGTTCGGTCGCCCCAGGGGGGCTGTAGGTGCCGGCTGGGCCGGCCTAGTTGGCCTAGAGGTCAGCTGGGCCGTGGCCCAGTGTGTGTGTGGTGGGGGGGGGGGTGGTTCTCCTTTTAAAGTTTCTGTTCTTTTTATTTATTCTTCTGTTTTCTTTTTAGTTACCTTTTTATTTTAGTTTAAAATAAAATTCATACTAGTTCCTAAATTAGTCTCAATAAATATACTACTGCCACATAACTTTGGGCAACTAAATAAAATAGTTTAATATTTTATAAAATACCAAAGGCATTTACTTCATTGTTTTGTCTATTGTTTCAACCAGTTTGGTGCATTTAAATATTTTATAAAAATAAGGATTCTCCTCCATAATTCCTTGCGATTTATTTGATACATCCCGAACATTTTAGATTTAATGTTTGAAAACTTTTGTGTTTTCTTTTAATTCAAATTTTAATTTGGATCGTTTTCGAACTAACACAAGATTATCAACAGTAAGTGTGGTGACGTGTCGTCATTAGTAAAGGGTTACTGTAGCTTAACTATCCGGGTGTCACAATTCTCCTCCACTACAAGAAATCTCGTCCCGAGATTTAAGCGGTGGAGTAAGGGGGAAAAGTGTTGGTAGCGAAAACTAACGAGTCTTCTTGGTCTTGACTGTCCTTTCGAAGAGGTTGATCCCTTTCATTGATGTCTTCATTGCTCTGCTCCAAGTCATCGTGATCAAGACGTCATCCTTTCTTCGGGGTCTCCATCTTCCTACGAACGCGATCAGGGGGAAAGACTTTGGAGAAACGTATCTCCACGAAGTCTGTGCAAACAACGGCGAATTCAGAAAGTGATATACGAAGTACCTTACGAGTAGTATTTCAGTGAATGCATTGAGAACGATAAGCGATGGTACCAAGATTCAATCGGGTAGGCAATCATTCGGTGCCTAAACAGAAGCTGAAACGGGGGCTTGAGCAATGAGAACAATTAATGTGTTTGATACCAGGATGAAACATGGTATACCGTTTAGCTCGTGAATTACTTACGAGCCAAGTGTAAAGGATACTTTAGATTCAAGGTTGTATAGAAGAGTCAGGTTTCGATCCCGTGGACCTGTGGGTTATGGGCCCACCATGTGGATTGAAAGTAGGAAGGGTGGTGACATCTTGCACAGCCTCGACAGGGAGGCATGTGAGTGGATAGCTTGTCAGCTATGTCGGCATCAATGTCGGATCCAAGGACGGGGAACGAAGAGAACCATTTTCCCGCTCGTTGAAACGAGGCGGACCAATAGGCAAAGTTCTCGTCCAGTGGCAGTACCGGGATGTTATCAACAATAGAATCAAGGTCTTACTGACAGAGTTGTTCAACGAGGTGTTTACATAAGCAGAAAATTATTACTGCTTAGATTATATGTAGATCAAAGAAAGGTTAAACAAACAAATGGAAAGGAAAATTGTGATTACACACAATTATTAGGAGTATATCCATCCCATGGAAAAGAAGAACATGGCATACCTGGTAGGAGAGCAAGTACCCAACCATTCAGATAAAGAGGCAAGGATCAATCAAGATGTTACCCATACAACAGTGTTTGGATAACTGACCAAGAAAAATTTAGCATCACGCCTCCAATGTCCTTGTTGATTGGCGGGCTATCATAGTCATGCTTCGAGGTAGCAATGATATGGTGTTTCAATCAAGGACCAGACTTGGGATACACAAAAGATCCATTAGGAGCAACTTATAAAATAAGTGTTACAAATTCCTCCTGGAAGAATGGCTATCCTTGCAAAAGAAATAATAATGATGGGTCCTCCAGCCAGGGGTGCTGGGCATGACATCATATTACCGGGTCATCGAAGGACCAACATTATAACTACTGGAAAGTTGCCCCAACCATCATATCTGACCGAGATTCAGATCCGATTGGTGTCAAGATACCTTAGACTCGGGATGTTCGAGAAGAAAAGGTGCAACACAAATCGACGAAACGACATTGCAAGATTATCGGGAAATGAACTATGGGAGCGGGTTCCGAAACAATAGTTCATCATTAAACCAAGGAGAGGATGAGGAGGTGGCTGATGGGCTCAGCGACAATTCATCGAGAGTTCCAAACGGAGGGGTTTCCACAATAATGTGAAAAAGAGGATGACACTTGTCAATTCAAATGATATAATGTTGTATGCTCGAGGAAAACATACACCATTAATCATTAGTTGAAAGGTGTGCCCGAAATATGACCTTAGGCAGCAAGATCAATGTTAGAGTGATGACTCAATAACTAACAGTCTAAGAACGAACTGTCGATCGTTAACTTCAAGGCAATAGGGTTGCTAGAACTACAGAACTCAAGCAACATCTTTAGCATATTGGTATCCCGGTTGAAAACAACATGGGGAACAAGGAAGAATGGTGATGGTGAGTATTATCATCATGCCGAGAATTTCTAAGAGGTGGAGCAATCCCCACAACATTCTCGACATAAAAGACATTAATACTTCAAGGCAGAACACAGCACTACCTGGAGAGCAAGTTGCAATTATAATGTGGACAAGTTCGTGATGAAAGGAAGTCAAGGGTGTTGTCGATGGTATTAAAAATCATCGAGGGCAAGGAGGGTATTTCTCATCACGAACACAGTTGACATCTCATAAGTAGTCAAAGTGTTGAAGGTGATCCGACACATTTGTCGGGAGGGTTTCATGGGGATGCAATCAAACAACAATGGTAACAAGCAAGGGAATCACGAAGTGGCAAGTTATAGGATCAATATATAAGATGCAAGCTCGGAATCAAAGTTGCCTTACTGAACAAGCAACCAGATGCTGAAAGCTCGACGTAAGTTGTGCTCACTCTCTGAAGAATTTGTGCACCAAAGAAGGACGAGGTAGCTCAGTAAAAGATAGCTAGACAAGGGATGTACCCGATAGTCTAGGAATAAAATCAGATTGAGTTTAAAAATTTCCCAGTAACATCTACTAGGGGTGTTGAATTTTTAGGGCGGATTAGATTTACTAAACGGTGTCCTTGGTTGACGGCAACCTAGAACCCGTAGAGTGATTACGACAAGCAAAGGTATTACTTTATCAAAAGTCCAAAAGGTGTAGTGCAAAGGCATGATATCCTCGAGATATCAGAGGGTAAAACTCGAAGGTAGAACACAATAGAAGTTGAACTAGGCCATTGACCTATGACATTAGATGCTTTAATCTTGTCAAAAATTGACGAGGCCTGGAATGGATTTATTCCAGATATATTGAATAAGGACAGCATGGTCGGAACCATAACTGCAAGGGATCAAATTTATTGACACCGAAAGAATTATTTAGAAACAAAATCATTTTGCAAGAAGCTCCAGAGACGTTCTACATCGTTTCCATGGGCATGAACAAAAGCTCAAGGTCGACTCCCATTTCTCCAATGCATACGTTTCATTTACCTCTTGCTTTGATAAAACTGTAGTGTTGGAATTTCATTTGGTGGGACACCGAAAGAGTATGACTTGTGAAAACTTTCGGGTCCTCATGGATTAAGGGAAGGCATATGTTCAACCCATCGGGCATCTTAGTAACATATACCACAAGTTTCAAAAGTAAATATCACCAGCTCCAAGGGAGAGCATGGTTGTCAAAGAAGAGGATACAATTTACCGAAGGTATTATGCATCAGGGACAGAACTTCTCGAGGTTTATTGTATACGAATGACACCGTCGGATGATATTTCAACAAAGGATCGAGCGATCCACAACGGAGCTGATGTGAGTATCGGTACCCACTCAGAGGAAGAAGAATGTAGAGGCATCAGATTCAAGAATCACCTGATTAGTATGATGCTTAATTAGAAAGAAATTATGGTTTCCAAAATGAAGGATCAGAAGCAGACGCTCTGATCCAAGATGGATAAGTTGAAAACACTTAGTTGGGCAATCAATAAAGGCTTGAACTGCCGAGAACCAACTCATGTCCGGAATGACGTGTGAGCCGGAAGGATAAATTTAAAAAGGATAACCGATAACTGCGTGCATATGCACACATTGAATCAATAGGCTCAAAATGGCTAAGACCAGGGGTGTTAACGAAGGCTACTAGTCATATAAAATTAACCATAATGTAATGAGTCAAGAATTTCAAGAGTAACAGGCTGCAGAGGATTTTCGAAAGATCGAAAAGTATCCCGAAAGATTTTGTGAGACACATGAACAATTGAAAAGAACGGATCCTCGATAAATGTGAGGAAATAACCGTAAGGGTTTTCATGCGAAACAAAACTGCAAAGACAGTAAACTCAAAGGATTCTCAGGACAACGGAGGATATTACGAGGCATCTTGTAACAACAAGAGCGACGAGGAATGATCATGAGAATGATAAGGGCATACAGATATCCATAGGGATATATCGGTGGCAGTGAATTGCAAAGGTGATGAGCACAAGTTTTCGGGTTAACAACGGAGAGTATCTTCAGGGTCTTCAGGTGCAGCAGACGATCATCGGTCATAAGGTGCTCTCCGGGTGAACGTGATAACGAGATCCTAATGTTAGATTTAGCAAAATTCATTTATCCCGAATAGAAGAGAGATAAGAGTCCCAGAGTATAGACGAGGAGTAAAAGATCCTAATACCACCCAATGGTGCTGTGGACCCGTAAGCCACACAACAAGTTAGTAAATTTGGTTTTTCAAAGACTAGACTCAACTTCGGCCAAGGAGTTGGAAAGGGGGATTCCTACAGGCAGTCGGCTCTGATACCAACTTGTGACGCCCCCGATTTGACCGTACACTAATCATGCACGCAAATGTGTACGACCAAGATCAGGGACTCACTGGAAGATATCACAACACAACTCTAGACACAAATTAAAATAATACAAGCTTTATATTACAAGCCAGGGGCCTCGAGGGCTCGAATACAAAAGCTCGGAAACACAAGAGTCAGCGGAAGCAATAATATCTGAGTACAGACATAAGTTAAACAAGTTTGCCTTAAGAAGGCTAGCACAAATATAGCAACGATCGAAAAGGCAAGGCCTCCTGCCTGGGACCTCCTAACTACTCCTCGAAGCCGAACTCCATGTAGAAACATCATCGGGGTCTTCAGGCTCCTGGGCTCCACCGTCTGGTCGCATCATCCGAGAAGAAGGAACAAAAGAGGAAAATGGGGGGGGGGGGAAGCAACCGTGAGTACTCATCCAAAGTACTCGCAAGCAAGGACCTACACTACATATGCAATGATATATGTGTAAAGGGGTAATATCTGTGGACTGAACTGCAGAAGCCAGAATAAGAGGGGGATAGCTAATTCAAACGAAGACTACGCTTCTCGTAACCTCCATCTTGCAGCAGAAGATGAGGGTAGCTGGAAAGTAACAAGTATCCTCGCTTCTTGCAGCCTTCGTCTTGCAGCAGTAGAAGGGAGTAGATGGTAAGTTCACCAAGTAACATCGTATAGCATAATCCTACTCAGCGATCCTCCCGCACATCACCCTGTGAGAGAGCAACCACCGAGTTATCTCTGGCACTTGTAAGGGTGTGTTTTATTAAGTATCCGGTTCTAGTTGTCATGAGGTCGGAGTACAACTCCGGGTCGTCCTTTTACCGAGGGACACGGCTATTCGAATAGATTAACTTCCCTGCAGGGGTGCACCACATAACCCAGCACGCTCGATCCCATTTGGCCGGACACACTTTCCAGGGTCATGCCCGGCCTCGGAAGATCAACACGTCGCAGCCCTACCTAAGCACAGTAGAGAGGTCAGCACGTCGGTCTAAGTCCTAAGCACACAGGGGTCTGGGCCCATCGCCCAATGCACACCTGCACGTTGCGAGGGCGGCCGGTGAGCAGACCTAGCAACCTCCATTACTAAGGAAGTTGCGTTACGCGGTCCAACCCGACGCGCGCCGCTAAACCGCTGACGTCAAGAAGGCTTCGGCTGATACCACGACGTCGAGTACCCATAACTATTCCCACATAGCTGGTTAGTGCGTATAGACCAAATGGCCAGACTCAGATCAAATATCCAAACTCGTTAAGCGTGTTATTATGAAATAACCGCGGACAACGACCAGGGCCAGGCCACCTCTCCACTGGGTGTCTCAACCTGCCCTGTCGCTCCGCCACAACGATCCACTTGGGGGCCGTCAGGAAATCAGGCCCACCACTACCTGGATGGAGCCACCTATCCTTTCAGCCCCCACACCAATTCACTTGCGGGTACTCAATGAGCCGACCCGACTTTAGTCACATCATGTAACATGTAAAGTGTATGTAGTATATACCCGTGATCACACCCAAGTGATCACGGCCCGATAGAATAGCAGGGCAGACGGACAAGGGTGTAGGGCCACTGATGGAGTACTAGCATCCTATACTAAGCATTTAGGATTGCAGGTAAAGTATCAACAGTGGTAGCAACAATGACAGGCTATGCAGCAGAATAGGAGTAACCGAACAATAACATGCTACACTACTCTAATGCAAGCAGTCGAGAGAAGAATAAGCGACATCTGGTGATCAAGGGGGGGGGCTTGCCTGGAAACTCTGCAGACGAAAGGAATCTTCGGAAGCGCAGCCGTTGTCGAACACCGAAGCATCAAGGGTCTCGGGGTCTATCACGGTATCGGAGTCTACCGAAAAGAAGCAACGAATGGGAAACAAATAAATAACAGAGCAAACAATAGCATCACAAAATATAACATGGCAAAACGCGGTGCTACGTGTGACCTAATGCGGTGCTCGGTGATACAGGCGAAGAGGAATAACATCCGGGAAAGTATTCCCGGTGTTAGGCATTTTCGGGCAGATGAAACGGAGGGGAAAGTTGCATGCTCGGTATGATAGGGATGTGTGGCGGACGAACGGACCGCGTACTCGGATTCGTCTCGTCGTTCTGAGCAACTTTCATATATAAATTATTTTCATCCGAGTTACGGTTTAAAAGATATGATTTTCTAAAGTTTTTATTAATTTTTAGAATTTAATTAATTAATTTAATAGAACATTATCCAAAATAGTGTATGCTGACGTCAGCATGACGTCATCGGTCAACTCTGACTGTTGACCAGTCAAACTGACTTGTGGGGGCCGTTAGTCATTGACTGTTATCCTAACTAACAGTTTTAATTAGTTTAGTTAGTTAATTAGATTAACTAACACATGTTAATTATGTTAACTAGTGATTAGATTAAGTTAAATCACGATTAATTAAGTTAATTAATTCTTTAATTCTTTAATTAATATTTTAATTATTACTATTTATTTATTATTTTCCCTTTCTTTTAAAACGTTCTGTGGGTTGGGCCCCACATGTCAAAGGGCCAAGGGGGCTTAGCGGGCGCTTGGTACGGGCGTGCGGGCGTAGCCGCAGCCCGCCTGTTAGCGAGGCGAGGCTGAGCGCCGGCGATGGCCATACGACCGATTCCGGCGTCGAGGGGACGTACTGGCGGTGCTGCTCGTCCTGGATCGACGCGGCACATCTAGGGGCGCATCGGGGTGGCCGGAGCTCGGCAGGAGCGAGCGGAGGGCGGCGGTCGCAGAGGCGGGGCGAGCGGCGCGGGTGCGAGCGAGGCCATCGGGGCGCGGCGGGCGATGCTACGGCGGCGACCAAGTGGCGATGGTGAGCGGCACCGCGCGACCGCGCGAGGGAGGGGGTCGAACTAGGCACGACGCGAGGTGGAGGCCGCAGCCGTGGGCGCGCGTGTGTGTGGGGGTGCGGCCATTAGGCGTCGAGGAGCTCGAATCGTGCGGCATGGCCGCGATGCGGGTCAGGGGCGAGCGGAGAGGGGGGGGAGGCGCTCACGAGGAGGGCAGGGAAGGGGTGGCCGGCGGCGTAGGCGTCCGGTGTGGAGGAGCTCTGGGAGGCGACGGCAATGGCGAGCGGCGAGGTGGCGCCGGCGCGGGGACGACGTCCTCATCACGGGGCGAGGAGGAGGAAGCCGTGGCCCTCGGGCGGAGGCGTCCGTCCGGCGATGGCCTGGTGGCGACGGGCGCGTCTGCGGATCGGGATCGGGAGCGCGGGGGCGCGATCCAGAAGGGGAGAGGGGTCGTGGGGAAAAGTGGGGAAAGTGGGGAGGGCAACGCTAGGGTTCGGTCGCCCCAGGGGGGCTGTAGGCACCGGCTGGGCCGGCCTAGTTGGCCTAGAGGTCAGCTGGGCCGTGGCCCAGTGTGTGTGTGGTGGGGGGGGGGTGGTTCTCCTTTTAAAGTTTCTGTTCTTTTTATTTATTCTTCTGTTTTCTTTTTAGTTACCTTTTTATTTTAGTTTAAAATAAAATTCATACTAGTTCCTAAATTAGTCTCAATAAATATACTACTGCCACATAACTTTGGGCAACTAAATAAAATAGTTTAATATTTTATAAAATACCAAAGGCATTTACTTCATTGTTTTGTCTGTTGTTTCAACCAGTTTGGTGCATTTAAATATTTTATAAAAATAAGGATTCTCCTCCATAATTCCTTGCGATTTATTTGATACATCCCGAACATTTTAGATTTAATGTTTGAAAACTTTTGTGTTTTCTTTTAATTCAAATTTTAATTTGGATCGTTTTCGAACTAACACGAGATTATCAACAGTAAGTGTGGTGACGTGTCGTCATGTAATGCCCAGGATGGAGTTATACCTCCTACGTGTCGAGGCATGACTTAAAGGCATAAGTCCATCCTAGAATGATCTCAAGTTTGGTAATCTTTGCACAACTCATGTAAAAGAGGGATAGTAAACTGAAAATAGTTGGCTTACAATCGCCACGTCACAGAATAACAGTACAAGTCTCAAACATCATACATTAAGATCACTACAACCCTCTAAGGGCAAAAGCCAAAAGTCAAAGTACCAAACTCAGATAAATAAACCACAGGCAGATCGAATCCTAGTAAGAGACTCCACTACTGATCGTCCGGGTAGCGCACGTAGTAACGACTACGCTCCTCGTCGTACTCCCAATCCAGCTCGGTGCCATCACCTGGATAGCTCACCGCTGGACCTGCATCTGGTGTGTGAAGTAACTGTGAGCCACAGAGGACTCAGCAATCCCGTCTCCGGGTAACAGAACTATCAAAGCCTTTAGGTGAGGGAAAGGCTGAAGAAAGAACAAGTCTGCAGCAGCAACTAGCATCTAGCTTACGCAAGTGAGAGCGAGAAGAGAAGGCATCGGCGAGAAGTGATCACGAAGTGATCCTAGCTACAAGCTCACAAGCATAACCCCTCCGTGTTCAACTCCCGAATCCCTATTCGGAAATTGACAGTCACGGAACACACGCTGATAGTGTATTAGCATCATTATGTCAAGTTATCTACAACCGGAATTAACAAGCTCCCATCTGCCACATAACTGCGGGCACGGCTTTCGAAAGTTCAAACCCTGCAGGGGTGTTCCAACTTGACCCATTACAAGCCCACGATCCGCGGAGTCGCAACTCCAAAGTGGGAAGACCCGAGTATCCTCGGAATCCCGTGCTCAAGATATACCGAGCTAAGGTAAGGCTAATCCAGCAAATCCTCCCGGCGTGCCGACACCCTGATAGTAGCCGCGCGTATCTCGTCTCAGGCCACGACCGGATGGGTGAAGCTACGGGTTTTTACCAGACCTTGAGTTTCCTCGAGGTGGCCCCGCAGGCTCCCCGTTTCGGACCAACACTCATGTGGAGCACTGGCCCGGGGTTGTTGATTAAGAAAGAGGGTTAATTACTCCCTATGCATGTTTAGTTTGTTATTAGGCAAATAGTACCAATGTTGGGACTTGCTGGAAAAGACTTAGCACTTAGCGGTTTATCGAGGGGGTCCCATACACCCCAACCGTGTTAGGAATGCATAATCAAGGAACATAAAACCGGCTTATACGGATCCTAACGGCATGAGTGGAACAAATCACCAAGCAAAAGGCTTAGCCTTCCACCCTTGCCAATATATAGATGATTTCATTTTAAGCATTTAGATAGTGTGATATAACCCAACCAAAACTTCAACATGGAGCAAGCATCTTCACTTCACCTGCAACTAGCAACGCTATAAGAAGGTCTGAGCGAAGCGTACTTAGCCAAGCAACGGTTTGCATAGGTAGGGTGGTTAAACATGGCAATTGGTTACAAGTAGGAGGCTGACAAGAAGAACATGGGCATCGAGGCAAAACTATAGATCGAGACTACTAGCAATAGACAAAGATAGTAATGTTATCGGGGTTCGGTCATCTTGCCTGAAGAGAATTCGTTCGGATCGTAAGAAGGGTCCTCGTGCTCAACCTCGTTGGAAAACTCGTGCTCAACTTCGTTCCCGGTCTCAGCTTCCGGCTCTAAACAAGACAAACACACCAAGCACCAATCAACACGATGCAATGCGCACTCGAAAAACATGAATGCATGATGGATGCACTAAGATGCACATGGAGCACGGAAAACATCACTCAAGCAAAACACCTCAAAACAAGATAACAAGCTGATATTATTAATCTACACAGAAAAACACCCAAGTTTGATATAAGATTCGCTGAAATCGGAGTTACGGGCTAAAAGTTATGCCCGAAACAAGATTTGAGCGAAAGCTGAAAATTACAGCAACATAGCATCTTTGGAGCTCAAAATAATTAATCTACAGCACCCAAAAAGCATGGCAAAGGACTTGAACACAAACTAGATATATAGTACAACAACTAGGTCCAAAGTGCACCCCCAACGGAGTCACGGATCAATAGCAATGATCTTGGACATATTGAACTTTGAAATAAAATTCTGGCAGCAGAATTTTATTGAAAGTTTGGAGCAAAAGATAAACATGCTACAGCCACTCAAATGGACATGTGAGGACATGGATGGAAAGACAACAATATATACTTCAAGGAACAATCAAAATCCACCCCAAAACTATCATGCTTTGTCCTACAACATCACACGAACATGGCATCGGAACGTTACAGATTTCAGACTTAGTGAAAAATCACTAAGTCCCAAAACAGCAACATCATCATAGCATCAAAAAGAGCATGTTTAAGTCACCTCGAAACTAAACATGGCAAAGGGTAAGCACCTCATCAAAATACATATGAAGGTGATCCCGGAACACACAAGCATGCATCATTGTGGTGAACACACCGATTACAACGAGCTCAACAAGATGGCATTTCATAACAAGTGAAAACACAACATGTGAACATGGCACTTTGCAATGATGATAACAAGGCAACAATACATCTACCATGCAACCTATCACACACAACACGTAGTTCGTGGCAAGACGAACACGTGGACATGTCATTTGCATCGTTTGGACAAACGAGCTAAAAGTTATCACAAGTCAAAGGTGGCATGAAAATAACACATAACAGCAGTTTATAACATGATGCACTCTTGCAACAGCAAAACAAGTGTCAAGATGACATCTAACATGCATGACTACAACAGGTAAAACGTAGAGGACATCTCCACGAACATCTGGACATGCTACACGCGCAAAACGGAGCAACAGGCACCAAGTTAGAGCAGTTTAAAGATCGCATAACAGATCAGGAAAACAGGGACTTAGAGGGATTTAGGTCAACCTTCTCAGATCTGAGATCCGGATCTGATGAACAGTGCGGGCCGACGGGGCTACAGTGGCGGCGGCCCGGCGGGATCTGGGCTTCGGGGCGGCCCAAGCGCGCGATGCGGGAGGGAGGCCCGCCTGGCCTCGGCTGGCCTGGGGCGGCGAACGGGCCCGTGGGGCGGTGCGGCGGCGGCCCACCGCGCGGAGGCGAGGCGGAGGCGAGAGGCCCAGGCGGCGGCGCAAACTGGCGAGGCAGAGGCGGCGCGGAAGGATGCGGCGAGGGGGAGCGGCGCCTGCTGTCGCTGTGCTGGGCCTTGGCCCGTTTCAGCGATGTGGTGGAGGACCACTTCGACGGACCGAACGGACGGAGGGATGCGGCGCGGTCGAGCCCAAGTGGCGCGGAGACCTGGCCCCAGTGGCGACGAAGGAAGCCGGCTGCGTTGACCTCGCCTGGATCGAGGTCCGGTCGGAGGGGCTGGTTTGGATCGAAAGGATCCTCGGGATCCCGATGAACAGTGCGGCGGATCTGAGAAA
>LR738711.1:244751196-244780379 GCA_902687465.1 Secale cereale
ATCCAGATACACAAGCACGAATTCGCCAGTATAGGGGTTGAAGATGTAATGCATCATCCTTGAAAAGGTAGGAGGAGCATTGGCGAGACCGAAGGACATGACGGTATACTCGTATGAACCGTAGCTCGTTCTGAAGGCCGTCTTGGGAATGTCTTCCTCGCGAATGCGAATTTGATGATAGCCCATTCGGAGGTCAAGCTTAGAGAATACTTTAGCTCCTTTGAGCTGCTCAAAGAGTTCGTTGATGTTGGGGAGCGGATACTTGTTCTTAATCGTCTTCTTGTTCAGTGGCCGGTAGTCAACACAGAGACGCTCCGTGCCATCTTTCTTCTTGACAAATAAGACACCACAGCCCCACGGAGATGTACTCGGTCTGATGAGACCCATACTCTCCTGCTTATCAAGCTGCTTCTTCAATTCCTTCAATTCATCCGGAGAGAGCTTGTATGGACGCCGGCAAGCAGGTTCGGTGCCCGGCTTGAGTTCAATGACAAACTCCACCTGACGGTGTGGAGGCATGCCTGGAAGATCTTCTGGAAAGACGTCTTGATATTCATTCACCACTGGAATTTGCTCTATGGCATTAATTTCACCCTTATCATTAAGAGAGAAAAGCCGAATAGTATTATCCCTGGAGGCGAAGATAATCACATCTTCATCAGAATGAGTCAATTTGACTTCCTTTTGAGCACAATCAATGTGAGCATCGTGCTGAGAAAGCCAATCCATTCCGAGAATGAGGTCGATATCAGAATGACCAAGAATCACCGGAGAAGCCAAAAATCGATAATCACCCATGCGAATAGAAACATCTGGAGCAAATATGTTGGAAGTCATACGTCTCCCCGGAGAAATAACTTGCAACTTCTGAGGCAGACTTTGGATGTCAACACTATTCTTGGATGCAAATGGTTGAGACATAAAAGAGCAAGAAGCACCCGAATCAAATAACACTTTAGCAGGTATAGAGTTCACTGGAAGGTTACCCAGAATGACGTCAGAAGAAGCCTCTGCTTGTGCTGCATTCATCAGATTGACCCTGGCAGCCTTTGGATCATGCTTGACAATAGCTGAACTCACAGGTGGTGGAGGAGGAAGACGCTTCGGATTCGGACATCTGTTGGCATAGTGACCTTTCTGAGTGCATTTGTTGCAAGTCACTTCTGAGAGAGGACGGAACTGAGAGCCACTGGACTTGGAGCCTTGAGACTGAAACTGCTTCTTCGACTGGTTGCTTGGGTTGGGTGGGTGGGAGAAACCACGACCACTAGAGTTCTTGTTGTTGGAGTTGTTGTATGGAGCTCGAATCATTGGAGGAGGAGGAAGCCAGAATTTCTGTTGTTTCGCAGCCAACTGAGACGATGAGGTAGAGTGAACAGCATCTCGAATTCTCTTCTTAGAAGCCTCCATCTTGAGCTGAGCTGCTTCTTGTTTCAAAGCCATGTTATAGAACTTATCGAATTCGTCTGGCTCGAACAAAGTGAGAGCAAGCTGAAGTTCATCTTTGAGACCTCCACGGAACTGATAGATTTTGCTCTTAGCATCAGGAATGTCTTGCTTTGCATAGCGAGCGAGGTTTTGGAACTTGACATTATACTGATAGACTGTCATGGAGCCCTGCTTGAGGTTGCGGAATTGCTCACGCATACCCTCAATGACACTTGTAGGAATGTGATGCGAGCGGAAATCCTTGCAGAAATTCTCCCACGAGATCACTTGACCCGGCCTTGAGTCTTTGTACTGCTGCCACCAATCAGCTGCTTGATCTTTCAGTTGGAAGGCTGCAAACTTCACATAGTCATCTTCTTTCACGTTACTGCACTCAAAATGCTTCTTGATATCGGTCAGCCAATCTTCAGCATCAAGAGGGTCGACACAGTAACTGAAAGCTTTAGGATTGTTGGCCAAGAACTGGTTGAGAGTAGCATGGTGCTGCTGGAAGAAGTTGCCTTGGTTCATTGGAACGCCCTGATTAGCTTGATTAGCTTGCATAGCCTGCATTTGCTGCATCATCTGCATCATCAACTGAGTGTTCTGAGCAGTAGTCTGCATAATTGCTCTCCAAGCCTCAGGCGGAGGAGGACGGGAAGGAGGACGTTCTGGGACCTCTTCCACCTCTGGGTTGGCATTCGGAACCTTTTTCGGAGCCATCCTGTAAGAGATGACCACGAATCAGCAATTGATTGACAAAGGAATAAGCTGAATCAATGGAATGAATTGCAACAAGTCTTCACAATAATCATTCGAACAATAAGAACGAATGAAATCATCCGAACAAGAGGAACGAATGAATATCTCAGTTAATTGATAACATCAGTCTTCACGAGAAGCCACATAGGGATCAAAAGGATAAAATAATAAAACAACAAGGTACGGAAAGGAACAAACACAAGAGAGGAGTTTCGTTCTAACATCTTTGTGCTGAAAGCATATGAACGCGTTACGAAAAGGTTTTGCAATCCCCGGATCAGCATAGCCAAGGACCCTTTAAGATGCAACTCCTGATAGTAACCTCGGTCATATAACTCCTTCACTCAATGTCGAACCCCGAACTCACTAACCTGCATTCGTTGGAAGAATGCCTACGATCTACTGGATAAAACCCACCTATAGTTTTCCGAAAGATTCCAGTTATGCAATCAGGTGTTGGGGATACACGGGAAGCACCGCGCAATCAACTCTAACCTACATCCAGGTGTATCCATCCTTCAACACATAACCAGTCTTTCTCGGAAACTGTGTACCTCGGACCTTCGAAAAGCATCCACTATAGCAAGCTATGGCAATACTCCCGAACTACCTCCCCAGTACTGGGTGATGTCGGGGTTATCTTGCCACTGGCCGTATAGGGGAGATTTTCGATGTCGGCCGTCTTAAGTATTTAGTACTGTCGCGATATGCTTGTTACAATGATACCCCGAAGCTCAACTCCTCGGTAACAGGAGGCAACGGGAACAATATCCTTGTCACAAGAACATCGAAACAATCCCAGAATACTCGCGGGATTCCTAAAAAAAAATTTGTGCAAATTTTGAAGATAGGAGAGACAAGAGTAGACGTCAGGAGTCCTCACCAGAGAGAAAGGGGATGAGAAGCAAAGAAATCCTACTCTCCGATATAATATAGGACTCAAAAAAGTTTTCCGTGTGTGCCTAGACTCAACCGTCAACGGTTCGATCAAACAGTGGGGGCTCCTAGGTCGGAGAAGGCTCTGAATACCAACTTGTAATGCCCAGGATGGAGTTATACCTCCTACGTGTCGAGGCACGACTTAAAGGCATAAGTCCATCCTAGAATGATCTCAAGTTTGGTAATCTTTGCACAACTCATGTAAAAGAGGGATAGTAAACTGAAAATAGTTGGCTTACAATCGCCACGTCACAGAATAACAGTACAAGTCTCAAACATCATACATTAAGATCACTACAACCCTCTAAGGGCAAAAGCCAAAAGTCAAAGTACCAAACTCAGATAAATAAACCACAGGCAGATCGAATCCTAGTAAGAGACTCCACTACTGATCGTCCGGGTAGCGCACGTAGTAACGACTACGCTCCTCATCGTACTCCCAATCCAGCTCGGTGCCATCACCTGGATAGCTCACCGCTGGACCTGCATCTGGTGTGTGAAGTAACTGTGAGCCACAGAGGACTCAGCAATCCCGTCTCCGGGTAACAGAACTATCAAAGCCTTTAGGTGAGGGAAAGGCTGAAGAAAGAACAAGTCTGCAACAGCAACTAGCATCTAGCTTACGCAAGTGAGAGCGAGAAGAGAAGGCATCGGCGAGAAGTGATCACGAAGTGATCCTAGCTACAAGCTCACAAGCATAACCCCTCCGTGTTCAACTCCCGAATCCCTATTCGGAAATTGACAGTCACGGAACACACGCTGATAGTGTATTAGCATCATTATGTCAAGTTATCTACAACCGGAATTAACAAGCTCCCATCTGCCACATAACCGCGGGCACGGCTTTCGAAAGTTCAAACCCTGTAGGGGTGTTCCAACTTGACCCATTACAAGCCCACGATCCGCGGAGTCGCAACTCCAAAGTGGGAAGACCCGAGTATCCTCGGAATCCCGTGCTCAAGATATACCGAGCTAAGGTAAGGCTAATCCAGCAAATCCTCCCGGCGTGCCGACACCCTGATAGTAGCCGCGCGTATCTCATCTCAGGCCACGACCGGATGGGTGAAGCTACGGGTTTTTACCAGACCTTGAGTTTCCTCGAGGTGGCCCCGCAGGCTCCCCGTTTCGGACCAACACTCATGTGGAGCACTGGCCCGGGGTTGTTGATTAAGAAAGAGGGTTAATTACTCCCTATGCATGTTTAGTTTGTTATTAGGCAAATAGTACCAATGTTGGGACTTGCTGGAAAAGACTTAGCACTTAGCGGTTTATCGAGGGGGTCCCATACACCCCAACCGTGTTAGGAACGCATAATCAAGGAACATAAAACCGGCTTATACGGATCCTAACGGCATGAGTGGAACAAATCACCAAGCAAAAGGCTTAGCCTTCCACCCTTGCCAATATATAGATGATTTCATTTTAAGCATTTAGATAGTGTGATATAACCCAACCAAAACTTCAACATGGAGCAAGCATCTTCACTTCACCTGCAACTAGCAACGCTATAAGAAGGGCTGAGCGAAGCGTACTTAGCCAAGCGACGGTTTGCATAGGTAGGGTGGTTAAACATGGCAATTGGTTACAAGTAGGAGGCTGACAAGAAGAACATGGGCATCGAGGCAAAACTATAGATCGAGACTACTAGCAATAGACAAAGATAGTAATGTTATCGGGGTTCGGTCATCTTGCCTGAAGAGAATTCGTTCGGATCGTAAGAAGGGTCCTCGTGCTCAACCTCGTTGGAAAACTCGTGCTCAACTTCGTTCCCGGTCTCAGCTTCCGGCTCTAAACAAGACAAACACACCAAGCACCAATCAACACGATGCAATGCGCACTCGAAAAACATGAATGCATGATGGATGCACTAAGATGCACATGGAGCACGGAAAACATCACTCAAGCAAAACACCTCAAAACAAGATAACAAGCTGATATTATTAATCTACACAGAAAAACACCCAAGTTTGATATAAGATTCGCTGAAATCGGAGTTACGGGCTAAAAGTTATGCCCGAAACAAGATTTGAGCGAAAGCTGAAAATTACAGCAACATAGCATCTTTGGAGCTCAAAATAATTAATCTACAGCACCCAAAAAGCATGGCAAAGGACTTGAACACAAACTAGATATATAGTACAGCAACTAGGTCCAAAGTGCACCCCCAACGGAGTCACGGATCAATAGCAATGATCTTGGACATATTGAACTTTGAAATAAAATTCTGGCAGCAGAATTTTATTGAAAGTTTGGAGCAAAAGATAAACATGCTACAACCACTCAAATGGACATGTGAGGACATGGATGGAAAGACAACAATATATACTTCAAGGAACAATCAAAATCCACCCCAAAACTATCATGCTTTGTCCTACAACATCACACGAACATGGCATCGGAACGTTACAGATTTCAGACTTAGTGAAAAATCACTAAGTCCCAAAACAGCAACATCATCATAGCATCAAAAAGAGCATGTTTAAGTCACCTCGAAACTAAACATGGCAAAGGGTAAGCACCTCATCAAAATACATATGAAGGTGATCCTGGAACACACAAGCATGCATCATTGTGGTGAACTCACCGATTACAACGAGCTCAACAAGATGGCATTTCATAACAAGTGAAAACACAACATGTGAACATGGCACTTTGCAATGATGATAACAAGGCAACAATACATCTACCATGCAACCTATCACACACAACACGTAGTTCGTGGCAAGACGAACACGTGGACATGTCATTTGCATCGTTTGGACAAACGAGCTAAAAGTTATCACAAGTCAAAGGTGGCATGAAAATAACACATAACAGCAGTTTATAACATGATGCACTCTTGCAACAGCAAAACAAGTGTCAAGATGACATCTAACATGCATGACTACAACAGGTAAAACGTAGAGGACATCTCCACGAACATCTGGACATGCTACACGCGCAAAACGGAGCAACAGGCACCAAGTTAGAGCAGTTTAAAGATCGCATAACAGATCAGGAAAACAAGGACTTAGAGGGATTTAGGTCAACCTTCTCAGATCTGAGATCCGGATCTGATGAACAGTGCGGGCCGGCGGGGCTACAGTGGCGGCGGCCCGGCGGGATCTGGGCTTCGGGGCGGCCCAGGCGCGCGGTGCGGGAGGGAGGCCCGCCTGGCCTCGGCTGGCCTGGGGCGGCGAACGGGCCCGTGGGGCGGTGCGGCGGCGGCCCACCGCGCGGAGGCGAGGCGGAGGCGAGAGGCCCAGGCGGCGGCGCAAACTGGCGAGGCAGAGGCGGCGCGGAAGGATGCGGCGAGGGGGAGCGGCGCCTGCTGTCGCTGTGCTGGGCCTTGGCCCGTTTCAGCGATGTGGTGGAGGACCACTTCGACGGACCGAACGGACGGAGGGATGCGGCGCGGTCGAGCCCAAGTGGCGCGGAGACCTGGCCCCAGTGGCGACGAAGGAAGCCGGCTGCGTTGACCTCGCCTCGATCGAGGTCCGGTCGGAGGGGCTGGTTTGGATCGAAAGGATCCTCGGGATCCCGATGAACAGTGCGGCGGATCTGAGAAAAAAAAGGAAAAAAAAAGAAAGTGGAGAAGGGGAAGAAGAAGGGGATGTCCAAATGGACTAGGGGGGGGGTCTATAAGTAGCAGTTTTAGACTAGGGTTTGGAGACTTGGGGTGCTAGGAACCCTCCGATCGTGATCCAACGGATCCGATCGCGGAATAGAATAAAAAGGACTAGGAGGAGATAACAGACTGCAGTAGGGGTATTTCCGGGACACGAAGTAAAGGCACTTCGGACCCACACGGACAACGGAGGGAAAAGTCAACGGAGTCCAAACGAGACGAGATTTGAGAGGCGGGTTGCACACAACAAAACAACAACACACAACACAACCTCGCGGCACACCGGTAACGAAAAACGCCCGAACAACAAGGTAGGCCTACGGGACGTCACGGACACGTGAGGGAGCTCCGGAACGCGAAACGGACAACGGGAAGAAACACACGGAACCGGATGCAACCCTCAACACAAATGCAATGCAATGCACATGTCTACATGATATGAATGAAAACCACACACTCACACAACAAAACGACGAAAGCCCGAAAGACAAAGAACCCGAAAAGGAAATAGATGAAGCCGGAGATATATTATATACCCAAAAGGGAAAGTATTACATCCGGGGCATTACACGTCATTAGTAAAGGGTTACTGTAGCTTAACTATCCGGGTGTCACAAGCACCTGTGTGCATGGTTACACACGTTTCCTCTCCGTAAACCATGTCGGATTATGATGTATATCACACACGTTGTGCTTTATAGACCGTGTGCGCCGTAATGACCCGCAGAGCGTATTTTCACCCTAATTTAATTGCCGCTATTTAAAATTGTACCAAATTTCAATTTTAAGTAGGATATAACTTCATTCATATCTATCAGGTTCAACAACCAATGCATTATTCGATTCACATGTACATATATTCAAGAATTATATAAAAAAGAATTACATAAGCATCAAATAAAAATGATGAACCAGGGTTGTATATACTTGTACTATTAAAGATGGTAAAGAAAGAGGCGAGAGACATTCTGGTTGCTGAACAAAGTGAAGCGAAATGTCCCTATTGTGCTCTCCTCGATGCAGAAGGCACGCATGACTCTAGTCCAACCCCTCGTGATGGTCAACCACCAAACATGTAGTTTGAGAGGTAATCTTGAGTAAACTGCTTCTAGATCCACTGCAAAGGAAAAATGATTCAAACATTATCATCTAACACAACTCATTATGGGCAGTAAAAAGAAGGCTACAAAGTTCTTACTTACCATACTGCAGTTCACTATTGTCTTGCATAAAGTGTAAACAAATAGTTCGATTGACATCTTTTTACCCGTCTTAATAACCATCTTTATGAGTTTTCTCACTTGATGTTGGTTCATGAATATCTCATTCTCCCATACGCAGAAAGGGTCAAAGCATGGATATTTGCCAATGACATATGTACCTAAAAGCACCAAGTTAATATTAGAATCTAATCAACAATTGCACAATGATGTAGTACAACACTCTCTCCGTCCCATTATATAAGATCTTGTTACATCCAATATACTCACACATTGGATGCATTAATATCTTATGTTACGGGGCGGATGTAGTTTATTACATTGTTACAAATATTGAACGATTAACTGCAGTTAACTATTGCGGTGTTGTTGTTGTTGCTGCTCTTACATGTATATTTAGACATCATCAGAACATTGAGGTAACACTCTTCCTTGTTGCTATGTAGCATGGAATTGCATATTTAGTCATTCAGTACAATGCATGTTGTTATGTAGCCTCAGATATATTAAATATGACCCTAGCTAACCTACCGATAAATGGGTTACAAATATATTCAGTGAAATATCTGATTCGACGATTAATCCGTTATCAGCCCCCGGGCTATATGGTACCAGCTACCGATATCCTAAATAACGAGTATATATAAGCAATGCGATGAAACTAACCTCGATCGAAAACTACAGTTGTTCCCAATATTGTCCTGTGTGAGTACATCTAAAGGCATTTTAAGCACAACATGCTAAACATCAACCAAATATATCCATGGTAGACAACATAATCTACAAATGATAGTTTCAGTGTGCAGGTTTAAGCACGCTAGCTAAGCAAAACAAGAAGTGGAAATGTGTGTTAACTGCAACACGCATAACATAAAAACAAGCAAATATAGTCATTCAAATTGGTATTGCACATGTCTAAAGTACACTAATTATTGTTAAAAAATGGAAAGGCATGTTAGATGCAACATACTTAACAGTAACTAAATATCGTAATTCATAATAGTATTGTTGAAACTGTTATTGCTGAAATTGAACTGCACGCAAATAGTGGCACATACAGAGTATCATGTTGTGAATAAATGAAATAAACAAGGCATAAGGCCATCTCTAGCTGATCCCCTAAAAGTTAACTGACTAAAACACTTACTGGAGTATATATATACTCCAACAATTTTTGCCCGTTTCTAGCCGATCCCCTAAACATAACGTTGTAAACTTCAATTTGATCAAGTTGAAAGCAGGTTCAACCGAAAGTAGCATGCATTCAAAAATAAACATAGATAGTTTTGCATACCCAAACATAAAACATAAATTTAAACTAAAATAAACTACGTTCGGTAAAGTGGAGGTCGAGCCAATCCTTCCTCGTTAGGTACGGTGTGCTGCGAGCTGGGTCTGGCCGGTGCCGTCGTCGGGGTCGTTGGGGAAAGACACTCCTCCACTCGTCGACGTCGATCTCCTCATCCTCGCCGCCCACCTCAACGCCCTCTATGTAGTCGTTCTCGCCGCCTTTGACCTCGTCATCGGAGGAAAGCACAATAACCTCGCCACCCTCTGCGCCGGCAAAGATCATCCGCTCCGCATCCACGAGCTCCACGTGCTGCCGACGAAGCTCTTGCATGTAGGCCTCGTCGACGGCCTCAGCATAGAGGCGCTCCCTCACCTTGAGGTCCTCCCGCGCCATAGCCGAGCTGATCACCCCTGGCTCCGGCGGGATGAGATCGACCGGACGTGTGCCGAAGGGGAAATTGAGCCTAGCCGCCGTGCCGTGGTAGCGGACCTGCCAGCGGTCATACTCCATGGCCGCGAGCTCGGTCGTGTGGAAGCTATCAAGCCACCGACGGGTGTGGGCCTCCCAATTTGTAATCTCGGCGATCCACGTCCCCCACCGCCGTTGTCGGACCCCGAGATAGGACCTCATCAGTGGTCGGGCCTGAAGGAGGACAGGGAAGTCCCCGAACCGATGTAGGGGCATGGGGCCGGCGGAATGGGCGACCGACGATGATGGCTCGATAAAGAGCCCGCGGAGGACGATGGGGACACCTCGACGGCCACCTCACCGACGTCGGGCAAAGAGGCAGCTGGAAACCACTTTTGGGCCATTGGCTCCTCGAGCTCCCTGGCACACGGGCAGAGATTGATGATGGAGGCGGCGACGGCGATGGCGGCGACCTACCAATGGTTTCAAGCGAGGGAGGGGTGGTGTGTGTCTGTGTGAGCGGTTCATTTTGGGAGGGGTGTGGAGGGGGGCCAATGTGGTGTTTGAGGAAGTACCATGACAACTGAAAATTTTACTAGGCGGGAGTAAGATGCCGGAGCTACTGAAAATTTGGATCATGGGCGAGCAGATATTTTTGAGATTGCGAGGGATGAAGAGGCGGGAGTAAAATGCCGGGGCTATTGAAAATTTGGATCAAGGGATAGGAGTAGAACGAAAGTTGCAGACATCGCACACGGTCAAAACATACTAATCGTGTGCTATCAAACATAAAAACCTTCCAGGCAGTAGATATTTTCAAGATTGCGAGGTACTCTTAGTAGATATTTTCAATAGCAGGAGGGAAGCCTTGTGGAGTCCAATCTACTGTGCTGATGTGAGTGACAGGGGATGGGCGTGGCACACGGGTAGTCTAAGCGAGCCGTGACTGTTGTGTCCCCAATCGCAGACGGTTGCTCCATCCAACTCGTCTGCTATTTATAAATTTGGCAAAAGGAATAACACGGGAAAGGGTCAGAACATGAACACACTTGCATGCGGACCAAATATATGTATGCTAAGGGTGGTTTGATGTTCAAATACCCAATGCAGAAGTTTGATGTGGCACCTGTCGCACAAAGCACACATTATTGCTAGCCAGCCACCCCCTACGAACCCACTTCGTGTCTGCGGTAAGGGAATCCTAGCTATGAATGCATGCCCCCAAATAGCTAGGTCTCAAATCTCACCCTACCCTAACACAAAACCTATAGGAGTCCATCATGATCAAACCCCCTTTCGCTTATGGACAAATGTGGATTGTGTGCGGACCCACAAATGTGTGCTGGTGGCGCGAGATGGGTGCACGAGACCACATACGAACTACCTACAGGTGGCCCTACTATATGTATGAAAGGGTGTGGTGTGATATTTAACTACCATTCACAACTTTGATATGGCACATGTGCCTTGCAAATTAACCGAACTTCCCCGACCCCATGGAGGTTGCAGGTAGTGCGAAGTAGCACCCCCCCACACACACACGTCAGGGGAGAGGGCATCTCACCAAGACATACGACACGGACTGGCAGAACCCAACTTGGACGTATAAACTCTCTCGCTCATTGTTGGTCGAAGTGATGGACGTCCACACGGCCTCGCAAAATGGGCTAGCTTGTTACCGATAACCTCGCGAAGGAGTGCCTGAAGACAAAACCCACTCTGTGCATATGTGTCCCAAACATATGTATATGGAAGTGGTGTGGTGTTTGAATACCGAATGTGTAAATTTGATGCGGCACAATGCTTTGGAACCATAAAATCCCCACACTGACGCGTAGCATGCACTCAAACTTAATTAATTAGGCATGGAATGATCGACCAACTATACGGTAACACAAACCAAATAAGAAGAATCCACCCTAGTAGCCTTTCTCGTCGTCGGTCGAAATTATTGACGTCCACGCGGGCCCACGAATAAGGCTTTCCCCCGATAACCAAGCAGATTGTCCAAACACAACCATTGCATGCATGTGTCCCAAACATATTTATGGAGGTGTGTGATGCATGCATATGAGTTGAATACCCAATATGCACAACATTTTGATGGAAATATGCCCTAGAGGCAATAATAAAGTTGTTATTATTTTATATTTCCTTATTCATGATAAAGGTTTATTATTCATGCTAGAATTGTATTGACCGGAAACCTAAATACATGTGTGAATACATACACAAATATCGTGTCCCTAGTAAGCCTCTGCTAGACTAGCTCGTTAATCAAATATGGTTAAGGTTTCATAACCATGGACATGAGTTGTCATTTGATAACGGGATCATATCATTATGAGAATAATGTGATGGACAAGACCCATCCGTTAGCTTAGCATTTGATCGTACAGTTTATTGCTACTGCTTTCATGTATGTCAAATACATATCCCTTTGACTATGAGATCATGCAACTCCTGGATACCGGAGGAATAACTTATGTGCTATCAAATGTCACAATGTAACTGGGTGATTATAAAGATGCTCTAGAGGTATCTCCGAAGGTGTTTTGTTGGGTTGGCGTGAATCGAGATTAGGATTTGTCACTCTGAGTATCGGAGAGGTATCTCTGGGCCCTCTCGGTAATACATGATAAGTCTCCAATGTATCTATAATTTATAAAGTATTCATGCCATGTTTACAACAATTTTATATGGTTTTGGTATGATTTGGATGGAACTAACCCAGACTGACGCTGTTTTCAGCAGAACTACCATGGTGTTGTTTTTTGTGCAGAAATGAAAGTTCTCCAAATGAGTTGAAACTTTTTGACGATTTTTTTTGAAACAAAAGAGACCCCCGAAGCTTCGTGGGAGGGCCAGAAGAGCCACGAGGAGGGCACAACCCACCACGGTGCGCTAGAGGGGCCCGGCTTGCCTCAGTGGGTTGTGCTCACCTCGAGGCCCATCTTTGCATGAAACCAACGCCAAAAAATCCTATAAATAGAGAAACCATCAAAAATAACCCTACATCAGAAGTTCTGCCGCCGCAAGCCTCTGTAGTCCACGAAAAACCAAAATAGACCCTTTCCGGCACCCTGCCAGAGGGGGAAATCATCACCGTTGGCCATCTCCATCATCCCGACGGCCACCATGATGAGGAGGGAGTAGTCCACCCTCGGGGCCGAGAGTTTGTACCAGTAGCCATGTGTTTAATCTCGCTCTCTCTCATGTTCTTGAGATGTCACGATCTTGATGTATCGCAGGCTTTGTTAATATAGTTGGATCATATGGTGTTTTCCTCTCTCTATCTTGTTGCGAATTGAGTTTTCCCTTTGAGATATCATTTTATCGGATTGAATGCTTTTATTGATTTGAGAACACTTGATGTATGTCTTGCTATGAATACTCGTGGTGACAATGGGGTATCATATTGATTCACTTGATATGTGTTTTGGCACTCAACTCGCGGATTCCCGAGGTGACATTGGGGTAATCTACGCATAGGGGTTGATGCACGTTCTTGTCTTTGTTTCTCCGGTAGAAATCTTGGGGCACTCTTTGAGGATCTTTGTGTTGGATTGAGTATTATGAATCTGAAATTGTTTGATGCATATCGTATAATTAACTAACGGATACTCGCGATGACATTGGAGTATCTAGGTGACATTAGAGTTGGTTGATGTGTATCACATGGTGTTATTTTAGTACAAACTCTTGATAGATCGATTGGAAAGGATAACTTGATGTTATTTTAGAATGAACTCTTGATAAAATCGATCGGAAAGAATAACTTTGAGGTGGTTTCGTACCCTACAAACAATTTTTCTTATGCTCTCCGCTAGATAGGAACTTTGGAGCGATTCTTCATCGCATGTTGAGGGATGATTATGTGATCCAATTATATTAGCATTGTTGAGAGATTGCACTAGTGAAAGTACTGTCAGGCCCAAGATGCGATTCTATCCCGATCACGTGACACTTACGTGATTGGGGCACAACCGCATTTCAGGCGCTTAGCAAGATGGATATCATTACATCGTACCATTACATACATACATGGGGGATACAACAATACAGACAAGTCTCAAGAATACAACAACATCAATACAAGGCATCCGACTACGGATGCAAACATGAAAAGCACAATGACATACATCTGATATCCCAGGCTGCCGACCCGGAAACTAACCCGAGACTGAAGAAGAAGAAGAAGAAGAAGAAGAAGAAGAAGAAGAAATAACTCCAACACAACGATCATCGCTCTCACGTCAAGACATCGGAAACCTGCACCTGCAACTGTTGTTGTAGTATCTGTGAGCCACGAGGACTTAACAATCCCATAACCAAGGGTAACAAGACTAGCAAAGCTTAATGGGTAGGAAGAGGTAAAGTGGTGAGGTTGCAGCAGCGGCTAAGCAATATATGGTGGCTAACTTACGAGTACAAGAATAAGATGATCATCTACGCAAACGGTCGCAAACTAGTAATGATCGCTAAAGATCCTGAATTACCTACGAGTCAAACATAAACCCACCGTGTTCTCTTCTCAAAGTGAAAAGAGACAGTCACGGTTACTCACACAGTTGTGTGTTTTACTTTGGATCCTCTGTCAAGTTTTCTACAACAGGACATTAACAAATTCCAATCTGCCACATAACCGCGGGCACGGCTTTCGAAAGATCATAACCCTGCAGGGGTGTCCCAACTTAGCCCATCACAAGCTCTCACGATCAGTAGAAGTAATAATAATATTATCACCCCTTATCTTAGGGACAATCCGATCAGGCTCGGAATCCCGGTGTACAAGACATTTCGTGTAATGCCCAGGATGGAGTTATACCTCCTACGTGTCGAGGCACGACTTAAAGGCATAAGTCCATCCTAGAATGATCTCAAGTTTGGTATCTTTGCACAACTCATGTAAAAGAGGGATTAAATTGCAAAAGGAGATAGTTGGCTTACACTCGCCACTTCACACAATACAAAACATAAGCAATACATCATTCAAAACATCACAACCCGACTACGGGTGAAGATCCAAAAGAAAGATACCAAAACAACATAAAGCCACAGGTCAGGATCGAATCCTAGTAGAAACCACTACTGAACATCGAAACGTCACAAGCAAACGGCCACACTCTTCAACGAGCTCCTGGTGAAGAACTGATCCAACTCCTGCAACAAACTCGGCTGAACCTGCAACTGGTGTGGTGAAGTAACTGTGAGCCACAGAGGACTCAGCAATCCCGTTCCCGGGTAACAAGACTATTTAAGCCTTGGGTGAGGACAAGGCTGAAGAAAGAACGAGAGGTGAAGGAACAACAAGAGTCTGCAGCAGCAACTAGCACTAACTTACGTAATAGAGAGCGAGAAGAGAAGTGCATCGGTCGAAAGATGATCACGAAGTGATCCTAACTAAAGCCGGTCAAACATAACCCCACCGTGTTCAACTCCCGAATCCCTATTCGGAAATTGACAGTCACGGTACACACGCTGGTAGTGTATTAGAACAATGGTGTCAAGTTTTCTACAACCGGAATTAACAAGCTCCCATCTGCCACATAACCGCGGGCACGGCTTTCGAAAGTTCAAACCCTGCAGGGGTGTTCCAACTTGGCCCATCACAAGCCCACGATCCGCGAAGTCGCAACTCCATAGGTGGGAAGACTCGAGTATTCTCGGAATCCCGTGCTCAAGTTAAACCGAACTAAGGTAAGGCTAATCCAGCAAATCCTCCTGGCGTGTCGACACCCTGATAGTAGCCGCGCGTATCTAAGTCTCAGGACACGACCGGATGGGTGATGCTACAGGACCCAAACCTCGAGTTTCCCCGTGGTGGTTCCCGCAGGACCCCCGTTTGGGACCAACACCATCGGCACTGGCCCCCCCTGCTATGTAGAAATAAAGGATCCTCGAGGGAGCGACCCCCTATGCAAATTTAATTAATTAATTAAGTTGTTATTATGAGGCAAATAGTACCAAAAGTTGGGACTTGCTGGGAAAGACTTAGCACTTAGCGGTTTATCAAGGGGGTCCCATACACCCCAACCGTGTTAGGAACGCATAATCAAGGAACATAACACCGGTTTATACGGTTCCTAACGGCATGAGTGGAACAAAACACCAAGCAAAAGGCTTAGCCTTCCACCCTGCCAGTATATAGATGATTTCATTTTTAAACATTTATATAGTGTGATATAACCCAACCAAACTTCAACATGAAGCAAGCATCTTCGATCTTCACCTGCAACTATCAATGCTATAAGAAGGGCTGAGCGAAGCGTACTTAGCCAAGCAACGGTTTGCATAGGTAGGTTGGTTAAACATGGCAATTGGTTACAAGTAGGAGGCTGACAGGAAAACATGGGCATCGAGGCAAAGCTATAGATCGAGACTCTAGCAATAGGCAAAGATAGTAATGGTATCCGGGTTCGGTCATCTTGCCTGGGATTCCACAAGGAAGAAGAACGGATCCTCGAAGTAGACGGAGCAACTCAGACGAGAGAATCCTCACAACTTCGGAACGAAACCGAAGCTAACAAGAGAAGCAACCGGAAAGAAAGAAACAACACGGTAAACACACAAACATAAACATGGCATACGATGCACAAGCAAGCATGATGCATGTCCGGTTTAATTATGCATGGCATGGCAAAGTGCACAAACAAATACTACAAGTTAAGTGGAGATCAATATGCAACGAGTTGCATATTGACGAAACACCACATTTAATTATTTAGTTGACTCTTGTTATTTACAAGACAAGGTTAAATGTTTTTAACATGGCAAGAGGTGAAGCTTAATAAAACTACACTAACTAGGCAATTTAAATGAGGCCGGAGAATAACAACAACATATCCGGAAAATCCTCATGAGCATGTTTAATAATTATTAAAGCAGCAACAATTCACACATATAAGTGTTGTTAAACATGATGCGGATGACATGATCAAGTTTATGCAAGTTTTATTAAAAAGGTTGACTTAAAAGAGATATGAAGTATTGTCACCGTGGTGGAAAGGAAGGGGGCCACGACAACGATCCGAAAATGATGCAACGGCATCATATCGGTTCCGGTATCTCGTTGAGAGACCGGTGCAAAAGGTGACGAAGCGAGTCAAATGAGACGATGGGGTGTTCCCGTTGCCGGGTTCCCACGAGTCGGCGACGAGGCAACCGAGGAACACGACAAAAGAGGGCACAACGGACACGAAGCACACACGAGGAGCATTTCATACAACCACAACAAGCATGCATCACACGGGTCACGACTCGGGGTTATACCTTCGAAGCGTGCGTTTCGGGGCGGTTCGAGACGTAGAGGAAGGAGTCGTTCACGTCGGAGAGGAAGTAGGCGTTCACGTTTCCGAAGTGGAAGTAGTCGTTCCGTAGAGGTACTTGGCGCCTCGGTAGTCGTTCACGGGGCGACGGTAGTGGTACACGGCGACGGTACTCGGGCGTCGGGGTACTTGGTCGAAGACGTTCCGTAGGGGTACACATGGTCGTCGTGGGAAGTAGTGGAACTTGGTCGTTCATCATGTAGAGGTACTTGGCGTTCGACGGCGTCGTGGTACTCGTTCACGTAGTCGTACACGGACGTAGTGGTACTTGTTCCGTAGCCGTTCACGAGCTCGTTCCCCGTAGAGGTACACGCGGTCTTCGGCGACGGAAGATGTACTAGTCGTTTCGCCGTGTAGAGGTACTTATCGAAGAGGTACTTGGTCGGGTCGCCGTAAACTCGTTCGGGTCATCTGCCAAAATTTACAGCACAGGCAACAAAACAAACAAAAACGGCAGCAACACAAGGGCTGCACGAGGCCACGGCAGCAGCAGCATGGCACGGGTGACGAGGCGAGGACGCGGCCTTGCTGGAGACGTCGGAAGACGGGACGCCGGCGCGTCGGAGCTGGACACCCGCGGCGAACGCGGCTGCTGGAGGAAGGAGGCCATGGCGCTCGGGGAGGCGGGGGCCTCTGGCCAGAGGGAAGGCCACGGCGTGCAGGCGACCCGGGCAGAGGGGCGCGGACGGACGTCGAAGGAGGAGGTAGCCGGCGCTGCTGGAGGTCGGGTCCGGCGCAGGCTGACGAAGAGAGCAGGCGGGTCGCGCTGGAGGAGCGCTGGAGGACGGCCGGCGCGTCGGGGTGGTTCCTGGCCGCAGAGGAGGACACTCCTGGCGCGCGACGGGGCCAGGGCGATGAAGGTCGCCGGGATCCGGCCGGGCTGTTCTCGAGGAGGGAGCGGGCGCTGGAGGCGCTGGCTCCAGGCCGCGGCGCTGGACGGCGGCACTCCTGGCCGGCCGGAGGGCATGGCCTCTGTTGGGCGCGCTCGGGCGCTGCTGCGCCTGCTGGACGAGAGGAGGGCCGCGGTGAACGGGGCGAGTGCGAGCTGCGGGAAGAGGAGAGGGGACGGTCGGGCGATGCGAGACTCTGGCTCTGGGTCGAGCGAGCGAGAGGAGCGGGGATCGGGGAACGGGTCGAGTGCGAGCTGCGGGAAGAGGAGAGGGTGCGGCGGCGGTCGGGAGGAGGGTTCGGGAGCGAAGGGGAAAAAGGTGCGGCTGCGGAGGGGGAAAGAAGAGCGAGGGAAAACAGGCTGTGGTTGGATTAGGGTTAGGGGAAGGCTGCGGCTGGAGTGGCCTTGGGCCAGAAGTGGGCCGAAGAGAGGAGGGAAGAGGAAATAGGCCAGGGAGGCCCAAGAGGCTGGGAACCCAGATGGGCTGGAAGGAGGAGAGGGAAGGCTGGGCCTCTCTTCCTCTTTTAATTTCTCTTAGCAGAAAAACAACTACGAGGGAAAAAGAAAGAAAGAGGAGGGGGTTAGGGCAAAAACACAAGAGGCTATTTTTCTCGGCATCATAAACATGAGCACGACCGGAGAAAAATATAAAAGGCCAGTACGGAAAATAATTCAAACATATTTGAATTTAATTCAAATAGGTTTGAACTAAGACGAGATTATTGAAGTGTCCAAAAATGTTCAAATTTTTGGAGGAACCTCGAAACAAGGGAAAAGAATTATTGGCGAGGTTTTTGACGATGAACTTGAAGTGAAAAAGACATGGGGAAATTTGCAAGTGTGTTATGGTGATTCCGAAGCAATGGAATAATTAATAAATATAGCTCCCTAAATATTGAGAGACTTTTATATGTTATAAAGAGAAGACATTCTTCCCTCGATTTAAATGGACCGAAGGTCCACACAATTTATTAGGTTGAGATGCAAAATAAAATGACATGATGGCATGATGACATGATGCAATGCAAAAATAAATAACACAAGCACAATGCAACCCACGGGAGGACCCGGAACATCTGGAATCTCGGGAATCTTCTGGAATCTTCTAGGACGTCAGTCTCGGGCGTCACAACTCTCCCACACTAACAGAGGATCTCGACCGAGATCCTAGAGATATCACCGGGTAAAAACGGAAGAGGAAAAGGTAAAACAAAGTTGCTTCTTTGACAGACGAGTGAAACCAAGGAACCTTGAGAGGTTGAACAAAGTGAAAGAAGAATGCAACGGAGATGAACGAAGTTAAGAGCACTCCGGTAAAAAGGAGGAACAAGGAACATTATGAGAACCTTGCAGGTTGAAAGACATGAAACAAGAGCTCACAAGTCAAAAGAATAAGAAACCGCAATGGTAAGCCAAGGAATAAGAATGACAGAATTTGGGCAGCACTCCGTCTGAAAATGGAAGGAATTAACAAGAACTTGAGGAGATGGAATGATATTTGATGAAATCAACATCATATTGCCTCTGAAACAATTAAAAGGAAGGCACAAGGGGTAAGAAAGATTCAGACAGCACTCCGGTTGAAAAAAAGAGAGGCAAAACAGATAAGATGACGGAACTAGAATGAAAATACAACACTCCGGTTAAATGATAAGCAAGGGAAAGAACATGATCTTGATAAAACGAGATGATGGTTAAAGAAAACAACAACACAAAGCCTCCGGAATGAAAGAATAGAATATAGATCAATGAAAGAAAAGAATGGAGAAGAAAAATGACAACTTCTCCCAAAATGAATTGAAGAGCATCCTTACGAAGAAGTGTTGAACGTGGTTGATGGAAAATCAACAACGAAACGAATGAGGTTCATGTGGGCTTATGGAAAACATCTCAAAATTATGAGGTGACAACCGGCCACTACGGAAACAATTGATTGGATAGAGATCAACAAGGAGACGAAAAACTTATTTCACCGGAAGGATAAATGAAGAACTTTGATCATTATAATCACCATAATAGCAACAATTCTCAAGGAAAGCTTTTAGGTGAAATACAACCCAAGATAACTCCAAGGGATAAATTGAAGGGTTGAAAAGATCTCCTGAACAAGGAAAAATGATGGTTTTAAATATCTCATTCCTGACAACTCGTGAATCATGAAACATGAAGGAATTGTCAAAAATGACATAACACCATCTGAAAAGATAAGGTAGAAGGATTGCAATTGGAAGCATGATGAAGAATGCTTGAGCTCCAACAAGAATCTTGATGAAGACTTCGAGGATGAATTAAAACATGATGAACCACCATGAGAACTCCGGTAATGAAACCATGAGAAGTGAAAGATGAAAAGAATAAGATTCAAGGCCTGTGATGAAATAGATGGAGGTTTGAAATGATATAATTGAAATAACATGGAGCTCCGGAAAACAAGATGAAGAACTTGGAACCGAGAATATGATATGATGAACAAGCTCCAAACAAAAGAATTAAATCACCTTGAAGGAATAAGAATAAGAATTATGTCATGCATCTCCTTCACCAATTTAAATTGATGACAACCAAAGGATTGGCATATTACTTATTCTCGTTGGAAAGAATTAAGAGAGATCTCGCACAATCTTGGATAAATCTTCAACGAACCACCGGTATGATTATGAAAAGAACAAGTGAATTAAAACGATAACAACGGAAGGGTAAACTTGAATGAACCACCGTAAGAATAGGGAGACGAACGAAGAGACATCAAAGAAGAATATATGGAGGACGAAGTTGAAAACTGAGAACGAAGAAATATTCTGAAATGATGGCCTTCGGAGGATCACAAAGAAAAGAATTCATGAAATGCTTCGGATGGTTATAAAAAGAATTCCTCACAAACAGAACAATAATGAGGATGGCATGAAGCTAGAACCACGAATCTTCAAGAAGACGGGTCAAGATTTAAGAGAAACACTTCTCCGGTCTCCAAATGTTGAGAATGAAGACGAGAAATGCCATGAAGAATTTTTTAGCACTCCGGAATGAAGAATTAAAAAGGTTGAACCAATGATGAACAAGAATTTGAAAGCGATCTTGGAGAAGGCATGTGACTGATGGGATTCATACTTACGTCACACTTTTAAAAGAGTTTGAGTATAACTCCAGAAAAATTAGAAGAGTCAGGTAAGATCCTGGGAAAAGACCTGTGGGTTAGGGCCCACTCAAAGAAATCACCGTTGAAAAGATTGCTTAAGAGATATTGCACCGGTTGAATTAAATGGCTTGAGTAAGATAACAATCCTCAAAATAATTTGAAGGAATTAAGAATGGAATTATGAATCTTCTGAGATATCTTCAACACTCCGGATATGAATAACAAGAGGAGAATGATTAATTGGTGCACCGGAATAAGAAAGCATTGTGAACTGAGGAAAAGGATAAGATCAACAACGAAATCTTGAATTACATCCACCAGAAGAATTATGAAAACAAAAGAATGATGAACTAGAAGCTCTCGAGCATCTTCACGATAAATCACCGGATAATGAAGTTGAACGAAAAGAATGAAGAAACATCACATTAATAAAATGGATATTTCATTTGAGAATTTCTGGCTCCAGGAAGAAGAAGGGTGGGAGGGTGGGAAAAAACAAAGACAACTTGAGATGAATGAAACAGACAAAACGTCAGATTTCTCAACGGTGTCCGTATGGAATAACTTGAAGAGAAGGCACAACGGTTGCAAAGGATTAACATGAAAAACTTGATGGTCAAGAAGAAGTAGCACTCCCATAGAAATATGAGAACACCGATTAGGAAAGGTATGGAATCAACATTTGACATCGAAGCAACTCGAATACCAGAATCAAAACAAAAACAAAGGGTAGATATGTAACAGCCTAATCTTCATAACATCATCCGAACAGAGAATTGAACGAATGACTTCCGCAGGTACATCAACTAGACGAGAATCCACTTGGGAGAAGGAAAAGGTAAATAAATAAAAAGGAACAAGGATCAGATAGAACAAATACAAGATAGAAGTTTCGTTCGACATCTTCGTGCTGAAAGCTCATGGAACGTGTTACAAAAGGGTTTTGCAATCCCCGGATCAGCATAGCCAAGGACCCTTTAAGATGCAACTCCCGATCAGAACAAGTCCATAAAACCACTTCACTCAATGTAGAACCCCAAACTTCATATCGAGCATCCGTTGGAAGAATGCCTAGAACTACTAGATGAACCCACCTATAGATTTCCGAAAGTTTCCAGTTATGCAATCAGGTGTTGGGGATACACGGGAAGCACCGCGCAATCAACTCTAAACCTACATCCAGGTGTATCCATCCTTCAACACATAACCAGTCTTTCTCGGAAACTGTTTACCTCGGACCTTCGAAAAGCATCCACTATAGCAAGCTATGGCAATACTCTCGAACTACCTCCCCAGTACTGGGTGATGTCGGGGTTATCTTGCCACTGGCCGTATAGGAGAGATTTTCGATGTCGGCCGTCTTAAGTATTTAGTACTGTCGCGATATGCTTGTGACAACAATACCCCGAAGCTCAACTCCTCGGTAACAGGAGGCATCGGGAACAATATCCTTGTCACAAGAACATCGAAACAATCCCAGAATACTCGCGGGATCCTAAAAAAATTTGGTGCAATTTTTGAAAGTAGAAGAGAAAAGAGTAATCGTCAGGAGTCCTCACCAGAGAGAAAGGGGATGAGAAGCAAAGAAATCCTACTCTCCGATATATATATAGGACTCAAAATGTTTTCAGTGTGTGCCTAGACTCAACCGTCAACGATTCGATCAATCAGTGGGGGCTTCTAGGTCGGAGAAGGCTCTGAATACCAACTTGTAATGCCCAGGATGGAGTTATACCTCCTACGTGTCGAGGCACGACTTAAAGGCATAAGTCCATCCTAGAATGATCTCAAGTTTGGTATCTTTGCACAACTCATGTAAAAGAGGGATTAAATTGCAAAAGGAGATAGTTGGCTTACACTCGCCACTTCACACAATACAAAACATAAGCAATACATCATTCAAAACATCACAACCCGACTACGGGTGAAGATCCAAAAGAAAGATACCAAAACAACATAAAGCCACAGGTCAGGATTGAATCCTAGTAGAAACCACTACTGAACATCGAAACGTCACAAGCAAACGGCCACACTCTTCAACGAGCTCCTGGTGAAGAACTGATCCAACTCCTGCAACAAACTCGGCTGAACCTGCAACTGGTGTGGTGAAGTAACTGTGAGCCACAGAGGACTCAGCAATCCCGTTCCCGGGTAACAAGACTATTTAAGCCTTGGGTGAGGACAAGGCTGAAGAAAGAACGAGAGGTGAAGGAACAACAAGAGTCTGCAGCAGCAACTAGCACTAACTTACGTAATAGAGAGCGAGAAGAGAAGTGCATCGGTCGAAAGATGATCACGAAGTGATCCTAACTAAAGCCGGTCAAACATAACCCCACCGTGTTCAACTCCCGAATCCCTATTCGGAAATTGACAGTCACGGTACACACGCTGGTAGTGTATTAGAACAATGGTGTCAAGTTTTCTACAACCGGAATTAACAAGCTCCCATCTGCCACATAACCGCGGGCACGGCTTTCGAAAGTTCAAACCCTGCAGGGGTGTTCCAACTTGGCCCATCACAAGCCCACGATCCGCGAAGTCGCAACTCCATAGGTGGGAAGACCCGAGTATTCTCCGAATCCCGTGCTCAAGTTAAACCGAACTAAGGTAAGGCTAATCCAGCAAATCCTCCTGGCGTGTCGACACCCTGATAGTAGCCGCGCGTATCTAAGTCTCAGGACACGACCGGATGGGTGATGCTACAGGACCCAAACCTCGAGTTTCCCCGTGGTGGTTCCCGCAGGACCCCCGTTTGGGACCAACACCATCGGCACTGGCCCCCCCTGCTATGTAGAAATAAAGGATCCTCGAGGGAGCGACCCCCTATGCAAATTTAATTAATTAATTAAGTTGTTATTATGAGGCAAATAGTACCAAAAGTTGGGACTTGCTGGAAAAGACTTAGCACTTAGCGGTTTATCAAGGGGGTCCCATACACCCCAACCGTGTTAGGAACGCATAATCAAGGAACATAACACCGGTTTATACGGTTCCTAACGGCATGAGTGGAACAAAACACCAAGCAAAAGGCTTAGCCTTCCACCCTGCCAGTATATAGATGATTTCATTTTTAAGCATTTATATAGTGTGATATAACCCAACCAAACTTCAACATGAAGCAAGCATCTTCGATCTTCACCTGCAACTATCAATGCTATAAGAAGGGCTGAGCGAAGCGTACTTAGCCAAGCAACGGTTTGCATAGGTAGGTTGGTTAAACATGGCAATTGGTTACAAGTAGGAGGCTGACAGGAAAACATGGGCATCGAGGCAAAGCTATAGATCGAGACTCTAGCAATAGGCAAAGATAGTAATGGTATCCGGGTTCGGTCATCTTGCCTGGGATTCCACAAGGAAGAAGAACGGATCCTCGAAGTAGACGGAGCAACTCAGATGAGAGAATCCTCACAACTTCGGAACGAAACCGAAGCTAACAAGAGAAGCAACCGGAAAGAAAGAAACAACACGGTAAACACACAAACATAAACATGGCATACGATGCACAAGCAAGCATGATGCATGTCCGGTTTAATTATGCATGGCATGGCAAAGTGCACAAACAAATACTACAAGTTAAGTGGAGATCAATATGCAACGAGTTGCATATTGACGAAACACCACATTTAATTATTTAGTTGACTCTTGTTATTTACAAGACAAGGTTAAATGTTTTTAACATGGCAAGAGGTGAAGCTTAATAAAACTACACTAACTAGGCAATTTAAATGAGGCCGGAGAATAACAACAACATATCCGGAAAATCCTCATGAGCATGTTTAATAATTATTAAAGCAGCAACAATTCACACATATAAGTGTTGTTAAACATGATGCGGATGACATGATCAAGTTTATGCAAGTTTTATTAAAAAGGTTGACTTAAAAGAGATATGAAGTATTGTCACCGTGGTGGAAAGGAAGGGGGCCACGGCAACGATCCGAAAATGATGCAACGACATCATATCGGTTCCGGTATCTCGTTGAGAGACCGGTGCAAAAGGTGACGAAGCGAGTCAAATGAGACGATGGGGTGTTCCCGTTGCCGGGTTCCCACGAGTCGGCGACGAGGCAACCGAGGAACACGACAAAAGAGGGCACAACGGACACGAAGCACACACGAGGAGCATTTCATACAACCACAACAAGCATGCTTCACACGGGTCACGACTCGGGGTTATACCTTCGAAGCGTGCGTTTCGGGGCGGTTCGAGACGTAGAGGAAGGAGTCGTTCACGTCGGAGAGGAAGTAGGCGTTCACGTTTCCGAAGTGGAAGTAGTCGTTCCGTAGAGGTACTTGGCGCCTCGGTAGTCGTTCACGGGGCGACGGTAGTGGTACACGGCAACGGTACTCGGGCGTCGGGGTACTTGGTCGAAGACGTTCCGTAGGGGTACACATGGTCGTCGTGGGAAGTAGTGGAACTTGGTCGTTCATCATGTAGAGGTACTTGGCGTTCGACGGCGTCGTGGTACTCGTTCACGTAGTCGTACACGGACGTAGTGGTACTTGTTCCGTAGCCGTTCACGAGCTCGTTTCCCGTAGAGGTACACGCGGTCTTCGGCGACGGAAGATGTACTAGTCGTTTCGCCGTGTAGAGGTACTTATCGAAGAGGTACTTGGTCGGGTCGCCGTAAACTCGTTCGGGTCATCTGCCAAAATTTACAGCACAGGCAACAAAACAAACAAAAACGGCAGCTACACAAGGGCTGCACGAGGCCACGGCAGCAGCAGCATGGCACGGGTGACGAGGCGAGGACGCGGCCTTGCTGGAGACGTCGGAAGACGGGACGCCGGCGCGTCGGAGCTAGACTCCCGCGGCGAACGCGGCTGCTGGAGGAAGGAGGCCATGGCGCTCGGGGAGGCGGGGGCCTCTGGCCAGAGGGAAGGCCACGGCGTGCAGGCGACCCGGGCAGAGGGGCGCGGACGGACGTCGAAGGAGGAGGTAGCCGGCGCTGCTGGAGGTCGGGTCCGGCGCAGGCTGACGAAGAGAGCAGGCGGGTCGCGCTGGAGGAGCGCTGGAGGACGGCCGGCGCGTCGGGGTGGTTCCTGGCCGCAGAGGAGGACGCTCCTGGCGCGCGACGGGGCCAGGGCGATGAAGGTCGCCGGGATCCGGCCGGGCTGTTCTCGAGGAGGGAGCGGGCGCTGGAGGCGCTGGCTCCAGGCCGCGGCGCTGGACGGCGGCACTCCTGGCCGGCCGGAGGGCATGGCCTCTGTTGGGCGCGCTCGGGCGCTGCTGCGCCTGCTGGACGAGAGGAGGGCCGCGGTGAACGGGGCGAGTGCAAGCTGCGGGAAGAGGAGAGGGGACGGTCGGGCGATGCGAGACTCTGGCTCTGGGTCGAGCGAGCGAGAGGAGCGGGGATCGGGGAACGGGTCGAGTGCGAGCTGCGGGAAGAGGAGAGGGTGCGGCGGCGGTCGGGAGGAGGGTTCGGGAGCGAAGGGGAAAAAGGTGCGGCTGCGGAGGGGGAAAGAAGAGCGAGGGAAAACAGGCTGTGGTTGGATTAGGGTTAGGGGAAGGCTGCGGCTGGAGTGGCCTTGGGCCAGAAGTGGGCCGAAGAGAGGAGGGAAGAGGAAATAGGCCAGGGAGGCCCAAGAGGCTGGGAACCCAGATGGGCTGGAAGGAGGAGAGGGAAGGCTGGGCCTCTCTTCCTCTTTTAATTTCTCTTAGCAGAAAAACAACTACGAGGGAAAAAGAAAGAAAGAGGAGGGGGTTAGGGCAAAAACACAAGAGGCTATTTTTCTCGGCATCATAAACATGAGCACGACCGGAGAAAAATATAAAAGGCCAGTACGGAAAATAATTCAAACATATTTGAATTTAATTCAAATAGGTTTGAACTAAGACGAGATTATTGAAGTGTCCAAAAATGTTCAAATTTTTGGAGGAACCTCGAAACAAGGGAAAAGAATTATTGGCAAGGTTTTTGACGATGAACTTGAAGTGAAAAAGACATGGGGAAATTTACAAGTGTGTTATGGTGATTCCGAAGCAATGGAATAATTAATAAATATAGCTCCCTAAATATTGAGAGACTTTTATATGTTATAAAGAGAAGACATTCTTCCCTCGATTTAAATGGACCGAAGGTCCACACAATTTATTAGGTTGAGATGCAAAATAAAATGACATGATGGCATGATGACATGATGCAATGCAAAAATAAATAACACAAGCACAATGCAACCCACGGGAGGACCCGGAACATCTGGAATCTCGGGAATCTTCTGGAATCTTCTGGGACGTCAGTCTCGGGCGTCACATTTCGACAATGGTAAAACAAGTCCAGCAAGACCTCCCGGCGTGCCGACACCCTGATAGTAGCCGCGCGTATCTCGTCTCAGGCCATGTCCGGATGAGCGAAGCGTACAGGAGCCAGATACCCCAAGTTGCCAAGGGGCGGTCCCGCACAGTGCTCTATTTGGGACCAACACCATCAGCACTGGCCCCCCTGCTATGTAGAAAGAATCCTCGGGGACGCGACCCCCTATGCTAATTTAATTAATTAATTAAGTTGTTATCATGAGGCAAATTAAAACCAATGTTGGGCCTTGCTGGAGGAGTTTTTTTCAAAGACGAAGTGTCAAGGGGTCCCCATATACCCAACCGTGTAAGGAACGCAAAATCAAGGAACATCACGCCGGTTTAACGGCTCCTAAGGTGGCATGAGTGGAACAAAACACCGAGCAAAAGGCCAAGCCTTCCACCCATGCCCAGTATATAGGTGTGTTAATATATATAAGACATATTGTGATATTCCCAAAGCATCAAGTTCCAACATGAAACGATCTTCATCTTCACCTACAACTAACTACGCTATAAGAGGGGCTGAGCAAGCGGGTAACATAGCCAAACAACGGTTTTGCTGGAAAGGTGTCAAAGGTTAGAGGTTTCATGGCAACAAGGAGAGGGGCTGACAATAATGATGGGTAGCGCGACATATAATGATAGCATCGAGACAACTAAGCATGGCAATGATAGTAAAGGTATCCAAGGGTATGGTCATCTTGCCTGAGATCCCGTAAGTCCTCATATGCATAATTTGAAAATAGTCCAGATCTGAACAAACCTTAAGTTAAAGTTGTTAAATAGAAGTTTAACATGCACCATGATGATCTACACGAAATTCTTGTCAAGTTTCATATAAAGTTTGTTTGATTCGGAGCTACGGCCTAGAAGATATGAGCAAAACAAGACAAGCAAGTCAACGGTGCAAGATGCACCCAAACATCAAGCAAACACACTCCAAACAAGTAAACAACATGATATTATGCTTCTACATGCAAAATCACACAAGTTTCATATAGGACACGCTCAAAACGTGTCGCCACCGGTCCTTCAGTAAAATAATTACCGGAAGACCGGTCGCTTTATTAAGTCAGCGAGGAATAATATTCCTGCTGGCAGACAATTCCTTGATACAGAATTTCCAGTACACTGAATATTATACAGGGTTGAGCTAGGGGTGGCTCAACAAAATTTATTACAAGCGCGTCAATATGTTACATAGAGGCGGATATGGCACAAGGTAGGGTGGCATACTACTGACTCGTAATAAAAGGCGGTGGAATATGTCACAGTGAAGTGGGTGGTGTGACTTCAATATTATATAGTTCATCGAGTGTCGGAGTGAGACCCGATGAATTTATTTGGTGGTAGGCGGAAGTGGTTATAAAACAGTGATCAACTCCAGGATCGCAAGGGACTGACTGGGACTCCTCTAAGTGTCGGTCTCGCTATCGAACTCTTCATCCATGAGATCGCCTTCGTCCACATCTGGCCAAATCAATAAGCCAGGTGAGTACTTTGAATGTACTCGCAAGACCGTTCGGACTTAAGATATAACAAATGCCAACATGAATGCATATGAGTATTCCAGCAAAAATGCAACCGGACCAAAAATTAAATTATGAATGAACGGAAGTAAAGACTGGAAGTCGGGCGGTAATCCTCCCGAAATCCAAAAGATAAAAGTAACAGGACCAAACGAGGGTCTGGGTGACGCCTCGTAGGAAAATAATAAATGATAACAGGCCACAGTCGGACGTCTGAGCGACATCACATAAAGGGCTTATAAAAGGAAATAATGCCACAGTCGGACGTCTGAGCGACATCACATAAAGGGCTTATAAAAGAAAATAATGCCACAGTCGGACGTCTGGGCTACATCACATTAAGGGCTT
>LR738711.1:244782527-244820818 GCA_902687465.1 Secale cereale
GGGGGGGGGGGGGGGGGGGGGGGGGTTATGTAACGCCCCGGACACACCCGCCGGTGGTCGTTACTCCTAGCGGGATCTAGACTGGCCTCACATATCAATACTAGTCTTTTCTGAGCACTTTGTCCTCACTCATGCGCACCCGGGAGCAACTTCCCGGTCGTTTACCCATCCTGAAACTACTCCAAGCTGAGCACGCTTAACTTTGGAGTTCTATCCGAATGGGCTCCCGGAAAAGAAGGAATTCCTTATTGATATGAGTAGTCTATCATCCCTAATAAGCCAGGCTATCACATACACCCCCACTCAGAGGAACCGACGTCCTCGTCGGGCCACAGGAACGTTCCCTCTTGGCACAACCGTCTGTGCTTCCAGGACAACACATGTGCCATGCCGTGTGCCACGACGGGTCACAAACGTCATGCACAACATGACTGCAAAATGTCCGCAAACATCCGTGTAACCGCGAGGGTCGGCTCTGATACCAACTTGTAACGCCCCAGACACACCCGCCGGTGGTCGTTACTCCTAGCGGGATCTAGACTGGCCTCACATATCAATACTAGTCTTTTCTGCGCACTTTGTCCTCACTCATGCGCACCCGGGAGCAACTTCTCGGTCGGTCACCCATCCTGAAACTACTCCAAGCTGAGCACGCTTAACTTTGGAGTTCTATCCGAATGGGCTCCCGGAAAAGAAGGAATTCCTTACTGATATGAGTAGTCTATCATCCCTAATAAGCCAGGCTATCACAGGTTAGGAGCTTGACCATCTTCCAGGAGCTGTTGCGGTTCCATTCCCGCGCCTAACCTAGCAGTAGAGGTGGTGTTACGACCTGTCACCGACGGAACGGCCGTGCGGCACGTCGGCGGCAAAAACGGCGCTCTGCACGTGCCAGGCCACGGCAACGGCGTGCCAGGCCACGGCAACGGCGTGCCAGGCGTGCGCTGGCTGTGGAGAAGGACACGCGGGGCACTGGGGTGGTCTGGGCGGCGCGAAACGGCGTGGAGCTGCGGCGTTGCGTCTGTCAGCCGCCACGGGCGGCACTGTGGCCGTGGAAGCCGCCGGCGCGGTCGGGCCAGGGCGCCACAGACACCCAGAAGCTGCCAAGTGACCGTGCGGCGCGTGGATAAGAAGAAGCTGCAGTGCAGCGTCGAGCCAAGGGAGATACAGACGGAGTTATGTCGCCGCGCCCGACGACTGTCGAAACTGAAGAAACTGACAAAGTGTTAAACTGTCGACAGTTTCAGTTAACAGTTCAGTGTAGGCTAGGTGTTTGATGAAATGATTCTGGTATTTGTGCAATGTTTCTGGAGCTGATTTTTGGTGGAGTGGCCTCTTGATGTATCTAGAGGCTGCATGATTTTTCACAGAATTTTTGGAAGAAGTTAAATATGAATTTCACCAAATTTTGCAAATCTGGTCCAAACTTGCAGCACTTGAAATTCGGAAAAAATTGAACTGTGGACCAGTGAAACAAGATGGATCTAGGTTGTGGGTATCAAGGACTATCTAGGAGAGTTGGTTTGGAGTCAAATAGGTAGATGAAAAAGGTGGTTCCTTTGTAAATCATCAAGGTCCACTATAAAAGACAGAATTTGTTTTGAAGTGAAATAAATAGGAGAAAAATCCCAATAAGGTTCAAACTTGCTGGAATTGATGAAATGCTTGTCCCATGGTGTGAAGAGAGTCTTGGAGAGGATTGTTCCTGTTGGGATCATGGCAAGAGGAAGTTTGGAGGGGAGATAGGTCAAGGCTAAACTTGAGAATTTTAAAGCAAGAAGTGGTGAACTCAAACAACTCCATTTGAATCTCAACTTGTGCTTGAGCCAAACACAAGAGGAGAACTTCAAGGATAAAAACCAAGCTTGAGAAGACACACAAACTTTGGCAAAAAGGGATTTTAGAAGGGCAAAAGAAAAGATCAAACAATCCCCTTTCAAAAGGCCAAAAGTTTGCAAGAAAAACCAACCCAAAAATTTGGGGTGTTACAACACCTACCCCCTTAGGAAAAATCCCGTCCCCGAGATTTCAGCTGATCCTCAAATAGGTGCGAATGTTCTGTCCAAAGGAAATCTTCTCTTTCCCATGTTGCCTCATCCTCGGTGTGGTTACTCCACTAAACCTTGAAAAATTTAATAATTTTCTGACGGGTCCTCCTTTCAGACTCCTCCAAAATCTTTACCGGGTGCTCTCGGTATGTGAGATCTGGTTGCACATCCAGATTTTCATGTGGCACATGTTTCTCTGGGTTTCTTACACACTTCCGTAGTTGCGAGACGTGGAACACGTCGTGGACGCCGGACAATTCCTTGGGAAGGTCCAGTTGGTAAGCTATTGTGCCTCTTCGTGCAATTATACGGAAGGGTCCGATGAATCGTGGTGCTAGTTTCCCTTTGACTTTGAATCGTTGTAGTCCTCTCATTGGTGACACACGCAGGTATACGTCGTCACCGGGCTCAAAACTTATTTCCCGATGCTTTTGATCGTAATAGCTCTTTTGTCGGCTTTGGGCGGTCTTGAGTCGATCCCGTATCATTTTTACTCTTTCCTCGGCTTCCTTTAACATATTCGGGCCGAATATGCGACTGTCCCCTGTTTCTGACAAGTTCAAAGGAGTACGGCATCTTCGTCCGTACAGGGCTTCGAAAGGTGCCATCTGTAGGCTAGCTTGGTAACTATTGTTGTATGCAAACTCGGCATATGGTAAGCTTTCCTCCCAACTGGTCCCATAGATGAGGACACATGCCCTTAGCATGTCTTCGAGTATTTGATTTACTCGTTCCGTTTGTCCTCCAGTCTGGGGGTGGTAAGCCGTACTGAATGTTAGTTGTGTCCCGAGGGCTTGCTGCAACTGGTCCCAAAATTTTGAGACGAATTGAGTACCCCTGTCGGATATTATAGTCTTGGGAACACCATGTAGGCATACTATCCGGGCGAGGTAAAGCTTAGCGAGCTTTTGAGTGGTGTGCGTTGTCTTGACGGTTATGAAATGTGCCACCTTGGTCAGTCTATCTGTGATGACCCATATGGCATCGTTACCGTATTGCGATCGTGGTAGTCCAACAATAAAATCCATTCCGATATCATCCCATTTCCATTCTGGTATCTTATTTGGCTGTAATAGCCCTGCGGGTTTTTGGTGCTCGGCTTTAATGCGTTGACATGAATCGCAGCATGAAATAAATGTGGCTATATCCCTTTTCATGCCGTGCCACCAAAATCTTTCCTGAATATCTTTGTACATTTTCGTACCTCCAGGGTGGATTGAGTATGGAGCGGTATGACTTTCTGTTAGAATTTGCTGTTTGAGGTCGTTGCTGTTGGGTACGCAAAGTATGTCTCCGAACCATAATATTCCTTCACTGTCCATGGTGAATTCTAAAGCTTTGCCTTGACTTACTTTTCTTTTTATTCCTTCGATGCTGGGGTGTCCGAGTTGAGCCTTCTTTATCTGCTCTATCAGTGTAGGCTGTATTTCTAGCTTGGATACTTCGCCCTCCGTGACCATCATTAGGTTGAGTCTGGCGAATTCTCGCTGGAATTCGGGTCTCAGGTTCTGTATGCTGCCACTGTTCGGGTAACGGCTGAGAGCATCGGCTACTACGTTTGCTTTCCCGGGGTGATAGTGGATACCAACGTCGTAATCCTTTACCAGTTCCAACCAGCGTCGTTCTCGTAAATTTAGATCTCGCTGTGTGAAAATATAGCTAAGGCTCTTATGGTCCGTATATATTTCACAGCGATTTCCAAGTAAGAAGTGCCTCCATTCCTTGAGCGCATGAATGACTGCAGCCAACTCCAAATCGTGAGTAGGATAATTTTCTTCATGCTTTCGCAGTTGCCGAGATGCGTAGGCAACTACTTTGCCTTCTTGCATCAGTACGCATCCGAGGCCTTTCCGGGATGCGTCGCAATATACTTCAAAGCTCTTGTGTATGTCTGGCACTATTAATACTGGGGCTGTTGTTAACCTCCTTTTGAGCTCTTGGAAGCTTTTCTCACATGCTTCGGTCCACTCAAATTTCTTATCCTTCTTGAGTAGCTGGGTCATTGGTTTGGCTATGGTGGAAAATCCTTAAATAAACCTTCGGCAATATCTGGCCATACCGAGGAAACTGCGTATGCCCGTTACACTGGCTGGTGACTTCCAGCCAAGTACAGCCTTGACTTTATCTGGGTCCACAGCAATTCCTTCTTGTGTTAATACGTGTCCTAGGAAACCCACTTGTCTCAACCAAAATTCACATTTGCTGAATTTGGCGTAAAGTTGGTGTTTCCTTAATTCTCCCAGTACCTTGCGGAGGTGTTCAGCATGTTCTTCCGGTGTTTTGGAATATACCAAAATATCATCAATAAATACCACCACAAAATTTTCCATGAATTTCATAAATACCTTATTCATGAGGTGGACGAAATATGCGGGGGCGTTGGTCAGACCGAACGGCATCACCGTAAATTCATAAAGTCTGTATCTTGAGGTGAATGCTGTTTTCAGGATATCTTCTGTGCGTACTTTCAACTGATGATAACCTGACCTTAAGTCAACTTTTGAGAAAACCTTGGCTTGTGCGAGCTGGTCAAATAAATCATTTATCCGTGGCATCGGATATTTATTTTCGATTGTGACCATGTTGAGTGCTCGGTAGTCTATACACAGCCTCATGGTCCCATCTTTCTTTTTGGCAAATAATACCGGCGAGCCCCAAGGTGATGAGCTGGCCCGTATAAATCCTTTGTCCAGCAATTCCTTTATTTGCTTCTTTAATTCAACCAACTCGGATGGCGCCATTCTGTATGGTTTCTTATATATGGATGTGGTTCCTGGTGCTAGCTCAATAATGAACTATATTTCTCTATCTGGCGGCATGCCTGGTAATTCCTCGGGAAATACGTCTGGAAATTCACATACAACTGGAACCTTGCTTAACTCAGAGGCTTCAACTTTGTTCAATTTTGGTTGCCGAGATACTGGTCTCTCCTGAGCTGCGACTCTTATTGTTTTTCCATGATGATGAGTAAGAATCACTGTTCTGTTGAAGGAGTCGATAAATCCTTTATTGTTGGTTAGCCAGTCCATACCCAGGATAACATGCAGTCCTTTGTTTTCCAACACGATGAGGTTTGCGTGGAATTTTAATCCCTCAATCTCAATGGTCAAACCTCCGCAGTAATTTTGAGTGATCTGCTTACTTCCGGGGGACTTGATGGTCATTGATTTTCCCAAGGGAAGCATTGAAAAACCATGTTGCAAAGCAAAACTCTTCGAAATGAACGAATGAGAAGCTCTAGAATCAAACAAAACCGTGGCAGGTATTGTGTTGACAGGGAACGTACCGAGTACGATATCCGGTGCATCCTGTGCCTGCTCCTTGGTCACATGGTTCAGGTGGCCTTTCCTGTGATTGTTATTGGGGTTGAAATTGTTTCGCTTGGGCGCAGAATTGATTCTGTTGCTGTTTGGCTTTGGCGCTGAGTTTCTTGGCTTAGGGCACTATTTAGCATAGTGCCCCTCTTCTCCACATGCATAGCAGGTAACACCCGGGTGATAGGTGAAATCCTTGTCTCTTGCATGAAAATTCTTATTCGAACGTGTGTCGTTGGTCGTGGGTCTGTTCACAACGTTCCGCTGGAAATTCATTTTATTCTTGTTGTTGCGGGGGTGGTTGGTCTGATCCCTTTTTCTCTTGCGAATATCCTCCAGACTGCGACGTTCATTTTCCAGTGTAATAGCTTTGTCTACCAGTGTCTTGAAATCTGGAAAAGTATGTACGACTAACTGGCATTTTAGTGCTGGTGCCAGTCCGTCCAGGAATTTCTCCATCTTTTTATTTTCTGTCATTCGCTCTTCGTTGGCATATTGTGGTAACTGCGCAAACTGACTGTTGTACTCCTGTACTGTCATGCCTCTTTGCTTAAGATCATCAAATTCTCTTTTCTTGATTTTCATGATACTCTTAGGGATGTGTGCCCCACGAAAACCTTCCTTGAAATCTTCCCAGGTGATATTATTTATGTCGGGATGCATAAGCAGAAAATTTTCCCACCATGACGCGGCCGCTCCCGTAAGATAATGCGGTGCGTACAACACTTTCTCGCGGTCCGAGCATTGTGCCACAATTAATTTCCTTTCAATATCTCGAAGCCAGTCATCGGCCTCAAGAGGCTTGTCTGTGTGAGAAAATGTTGTTGGACGCATCTTCTGGAATTCAGACAATTTTGAGTGTTGCTGGTATGACTCGCGGTGATTTCCCATGTTAATGACATGGTTCATCATTTCTTGGTGCTGTTGCTGACTTTGCTCGTAAAGGCGCCATACTTGAGAAAATGCTGTCTCACTGCCCTGCTGACTTGACTGCCCCTGTGAGAAATTGTTGTGTGTCTGCGTGCCATAATTTTCCTCCGACGGACTTGGCATGGAACGTGTCCAGGGACGAGTCATTTCTTACTCTGGGGTAACAAAGCAGAAAACCTGAGAAGAACCGAGTAGCAAAATAAACCAAGATTTTGCAAAAGCGGTCAAACACGAGCTCGAAAATAATTTTTGAAATAAACTGGTCGATTGCGCACGGAGAAGGCTGCTAGTACATATGTTACACGCAGATCCTAATTATACATACGTCACTCAGGGTGTGCGTACACATCCTGACATGTTATTGGAAACTAGTGCACTCCTTCAAGGTCCTACATGATGCGCAAACAGACTACTCCCATCAACCTATTTTACATATCACACAAATATTACAAGTGAGCGCGGCGCGTCGCGAGATGACGCGCTAGTCGGAGATGTTGAAGACTTCCCTCGGCCTGCCGAGGGTAAGGCCCAGTGGTGCTGGAGACTCAACTTCCTCCTCACTGATGGGCTCCAGGCGTGGAGTATGAGTACGAGGTGTCGAAGCAGGTGCAGCAGGCGGTGCAGCTCTGACTGGAGTAGGAGCAATGACTTGGTCAAACTCCTTAGTGGTAGGCAGACGGTGAGCGGTGGCCATGATGGAAGGTGTCTAGGAGGCGGCGAACGAGACAAATGTCATTGGTGGTGCAGTATGGAGCAGCTCCCTCCTGTTGGCGGAGCCACTCTGGACCATCTCCATACGGGCGGCCACCAGGTCGTCCACTAGATTATCAAAGGCTGCCTCAAGTGCCTTGAGGTATTCAACCATTGATTCAATGGCTTCGTCACGCTCCCATTTGCACATGCAAATGCATAGTGGCACGTATATGGCACGTGGCATGGGAGGTAACGGAAGCGACGAGTCTTCATCGAAGGGAGAATATCCCGGAGACGATCTATCGCCTCATGGGCAGCCATCTGCATAGCATGCCTCTCCGTAGGCATGGCTCTGCCCACAAATCGAAGGCTGCGCGCTTCAGAACGCCCACCTTTGAAGTGTACCACAGCCTGATGCATAGACACGTTGTCGTTGAGCTTGTGACGGTAGAGTGTAAATTCGGGACGTGTGGATGGCCCGATTGCGACTTTGATGATGGCGATGAGGAGCTTTACAAACCCCTCAGGAATGTTGGCGAACACCTGCACATCACAGTCGTTGCTGGCCATCTACAAAAGTAGACAAAAATTCCAAATAGTCAGGCCATAAATTTATGCTGACCAACAGAAAATTGCTACAGATGTAAAAATGTTGAAAAGCAGATTTTTTTGCTAATAACCGATTAGCGAGCGCTCCTAGTGGCTTCCTACAGTCAGCCTGGCTCTGATACCAAGGTTGTCGCCACCGGTCCTTCAGTAAAATAATTACCGGAAGACCGGTCGCTTTATTAAGCCAGCGAGGAATAATATTCCTGCTGGCAGACAATTCCTTGATACAGAATTTCCAGTACACTAAATATTATACAAGGTTGAGCTAGGGGTGGCTCAACAAAAATTATTACAAGCGCGCCAATATGTTACATAGAGGCGGATATGGCACAAGGTAGGGTGGCATACTACTGACTCATAATAAAAGGCGGTGGAATATGTCACAGTGAAGTGGGTGGTGTGACTTTAATATTATACAGTTCATCGAGTGTCGGAGTGAGACCCGATGAATTTATTTGGTGGTAGGCAGAAGCGGTTATAAAACAGTGATCAACTCCAGGATCGCAAGGGACTGACTGGGACTCCTCTAAGCGTCGGACTCGCTATCGAACTCTTCATCCATGAGATCGCCTTCGTCCACATCTGGCCAAATCAACAAGCCAGGTGAGTACTTTGAATGTACTCGCAAGACCGTTCGGACTTAAGATATAACAAATGCCAACATGAATGCATATGAGTATTCCAGCAAAAATGCAATCGGAACAAAAATAAAATTATGAATGCACGGAAGTAAAGACTGGAAGTCGGGCGGTAATCCTCCCGAAATTCAAAAGATAAAAGTAACAGGACCAAACGAGGGTCTGGGTGACGCCTCGTAGGAAAATAATAAATGATAACAGGCCACAGTCGGACGTCTGAGCGACAGCACACAAAAGGGCTTATAAAAGGAAATAATGCCACAGTCGGACGTCTGAGCGACATCACATAAAGGGATTATAAAAGAAAATAATGCCACAGTCGGACGTCTGAGCGACATCACATAAAGGGCTTATAAAAGAAAATAATGCCACAGTCGGACGTCTGAGCGACATCACATAAAGGGCTTATAAAAGAAAATAATGCCACAGTCGGACATCTGAGCGACATCACATAAAGGGCTTATAAAGGAAAATAATGCCACAGTCGGACGTCTGAGCGACATCACATAAAGGGCTTATAAAAGAAAATAATGCCACAGTCGGACGTCTGAGCGACATCACATAAAGGGCTTATAAATGAAAATAATGCCACAGTCGGACGTCTGAGCGACATCACATAAAGGGCTTATAAATAACCGTAGTATGATGATGAAATACTTCTGAAAATAAATAATGAGATGGTTGGTGAGTTCATCTACCAAATGAACTTAACAGAAATATTACTCTGGTTACTCCCGAGAATGTACTAGAGACGGGCACCGGGTTGATATGAAGATTGACCCTAGGCTATAAACATGGCTACTGAAGGAATTTAACTCTGCAGAGCTTGTACCATTAACTCATAGCCAACGGGTTCTACTAGCCACGTGGGCTAGTCCCGTCTACGGTGTTTTAGCAGAAACTCAACTAACCAGTACACACCCATTTAACATCCTGTCGTCCGGAATCACCCGCGACGACATTCACGGAAAACTTTAAGACGGGGAGGCTACAACCTCGAATAGCATGGGATCAAATTTATATATGCGCGCTCTAAGGGGTGCCCCCTCTCGGTCCCAACCGGAAACACCCATGCCCCCTGACTGGATGACGGGCTTTAATCCAGGTCCATGGAACCCTCATCCCGACCCCTCTACTTGGTGTGTACTCAGAAAGTGGTTTCCAACCGACTAAACCGTAATCCCAACGGACGGCCTATGATAGTACTGAAAAGGAGACAAACGGAATCGTGACATGATCTCCGTTGATATTGAGTTGATCAACTACTGGCATGCTCCAACAATACCAGTATTCCACCCCATCATATCACCATATGATCGAGGTGGTTCAACATTCTCCTTCGGGACTCACCAGAAGCTAACTTGCATGAAATATGCCATACACATATGCCCATATGATCATGCTTATGAAACGAGCTACTCGAGAAGTCATGCAACACACTCATCATATCAAGAGTTCAAACATGCTTGCCTGGTTCTGAAAAGTTGGAGCCTAACTTGGCGTGATTCGCGTCTCCGTCATGGCCTCCGGTATCTATGTATTCAAATAAATACATACTAACATAAATACCGCGCGTGCAAATAAAGTTGCTCAAAATATTTCCACATAAATATGACAAAAAACTAGATAGAAAACCAAGGTGGACAGAAAAAGAATCAACTCAAAATCACTTATAGTTTAAAAGTTATTAAGGTTTATGTCCAGGGACTCATCTGTAATGAAACAGAAAAGATCCAGGGGCTAGAAATGAAAAGGACAAAACGAACCGGTACGCAGTACGTCACCCGCAGAGGGAAAACGTACTTTGCGCAAATACGCCAACAGAAAACGGTTCGAGGGGGAGATGTGAGAGACTGAAAGAGGGACCCCAAATGTCAGGTTTAAAAGAAGAAACAGAGCCGCGCCGGCGTCGGTGCTGCGGTGCTCGCCGGCGTCGATCCACGGCGAGATAGGGGAGGGGAGTGGTACCTATGGCTCCACTGTGGTCTTCCGCATCGAACGGTGGTGGAGTTGGGTGCCGACGAGTCCCACGTCGACGGCGAGCTTATCTCCGGCGGACGGCGGCTCGGGTGTTCGTGGACCTCGTCGGAGAAGGTTTCTGGAGAGAAATTGGGTTGGGGGTTAGGACTAGGTGGATGCTAGGGTACTACGTTCAAGCTCACGGCGGCGGAGGAGCCCTCACCGGAGTGAACGGAGCTGGAGCCCGAGGCGGAGGCAGTTGGCCGGAGCCGGAGAAGAAAAGCCTCTCGGGGCTCTTCCAGAGGTTGGGCGTGGTCTAGGGACGTAGTGGAGGCGTGTGTGCTCGAGCATGAGCTCGGGGGTGCCTTTTATAGATGGCTCGAGGTGGCTGCCGTGAATGGATAAGTCCGGCGAGCTAATTACGGCGCTGCAGTGGTCGGACGGCGGGGTTAGGAGCTTGAGCATCTTCCAGGAGCTGTTGCGGTTCCATTCCCGCGCCTAACCTAGCAGTAGAGGTGGTGTTACGACCTATCACCGACGGAACGGCCGTGCAGCACGTCGGCGGCAGAAACGGCGCTGTGCGCGTGCCAGGCCACGGCAACGGCGTGCCAGGCGTGCGCTGGCTGTGGAGAAGGACACGCGGGGCACTGGGGTGGTCTGGGCGGCGCGAAATGGCGTGGAGCTGCGGCGTTGCGTCTGTCAGCCGCCACGGGCGGCGCTGTGGCCGTGGCAGCTGCCGGCGCGGTCGGGCCAAGGTGCCACCGACGCCCAGAAGCTGCCAAGTGACCGTGCGGCGCGTGGATAAGAAGAAGCTGCAGTGCAGCGTCGAGCCAAGGGAGATACAGATGGAGTTTTGTCGCCGCGCCCGACGACTGTCGAAACTGACAAAACTGACGAAGTGTTAAACTGTCGACAGTTTCAGTTAACAGTTAACAGTTCAGTGTAGGCTAGGTGTTTGATGAAATGATTCTGGTATTTGTGCAATGTTTCTGGAGCTGATTTTTGGTGGAGTGGCCTCTTGATGTATCTAGAGGCTTCACAGAATTTTTGGAAGAAGTTAAATATGAATTTTACCAAATTTTGCAAATCTGGTCCAAACTTGCAGCAGGTGAAATTTGGAAAAAATTGAACTATGGACCAGTGAAACAAGATGGATCTAGGTTATGGGTATCAAGGACTATCTAGGAGAGTTGGTTTGGAGTCAAATAGGTAGATGAAAAATGTGGTTCCTTTGTAAATCACCAAGGTCCACTATAAAAGACATAATTTGTTTTGAAGTGAAATAAATAGGAGAAAAATCCCAATAAGGTTCAAACTTGTTGGAATTGATGAAATGCTTGTCCCATGGTGTGAAGAGAGTCTTGGAGAGGATTGTTCCTGTTGGGATCATGGCAAGAGGAAGTTTGGAGGGGAGATAGGTCAAGGCTAAACTTGAGAATTTTAAAGCAAGAAGTGGTGAACTCAAACAACTCCATTTGAATCTCAACTTGTGCTTGAGCCAAACACAAGAGGAGAACTTCAAGGCTAAAAACCAAGCTTGAGAAGACACACAAACTTTGGCAAAAAGGGATTTTAGAAGGGCAAAAGAAAAGATCAAACAATCCCCTTTCAAAAGGCCAAAAGTTTGCAAGAAAAACCAACCCAAAAATTTGGGGTGTTACAAAACGGAGCAACGGACTAGAACTTATGAGCACAACAAGTAACAATACAAAGCTGAAGTTAACAACCACATATCAACTTTGGACCAAGGTAAATATATGATACAACTCTCAAACATGATAACAAGAAGCATGGATGTGAAATAGACATTATACTTAACAAGCATGAACTTAGAACACACCCAAAAGCTTGCTGGAACACAATTAAATAAGCATGGCAAGTTGCAATAACATTATCCAGACTTAGCCAAAATCTGGGAAGGCAAAAACATCATCACGATGCTGCCTTCGGAGGCACAAAACAACAAGCATATCAACTCTAACAAGTATATAAAGATCATGGACATGTAGTAGACATAACATACATAAAACAACTCCATTGGAGCAACTCCATAGGAGGCATGGATTAATAACAATAAGCTACACCAAATTGATCATGCTGATAAAAATCTGACAGCTAAAATTTATAGCAACTTGAGAGCAAGAAGTAAATAAGCTACAGCAGGCCAAATGTGCACGTAAGGGCATGAATGGATAGACAATAGCATGGACAACAAGACATGATAATTGGCCACTCCAAAACAAGCATGGATTTGAGTTGGGCATCAAGCAAACATGGCATCAGGTTATACAGATTCCAGACTTAACAGTTTTTTCACTAAGTATAAACCAGTAGCATTGGCATGGCATGTTTACAAGCTTGTTTAAGTCACCTCAATGCATATCATGGAAAGTGGATTGCACCACAGCAAAGACCATATGATTGGGCTTCTAAAACATCTAGACATGTGGCATGAAGACAAACACATCAATAGCAAAGAGCAAGTGAAATCAGCATCTCATAACAAGTTTCAGCACTTAACAGCCACATGCACTTTTGCAACAGCGATTAACATGGCAACATGGACTCAAACAAGCATGCTACATCAACCATCATGTAGAGCACTTCACAATGAACATTTTGACATATCATATGCTCCATTTGGATAAACATGCACAAAGTTACAAGCATCACAAGCATGCAACAAATTTATAGTTAACATCGGTTTTAAATTTATTGCACTCTTATCACGATGATTAGGGCATCAATATGAACTCAAACAAGCATGTCACAATGGAACAAAGTAAAGAGCATATCACCACGATCATTTTGACATATAATACACTCCATTTGGACTAGCACACAAAAAGGACAGCCACATGAACATAGCAACATAATATGCAATAACTCGGACTTAGCCATTTTTTTAAACTCCGAAGGAAAAAAAACTGAGTGAGCGGGTGAAACTATATAGCGCACACGGCGAGGGATAGCGACGGGGCTCACCTAGGCCAATGGGCCGGCTCGATGGAAGGCGAAGTGGGCCGGAGGGGAGGCCGACAGGGAGACGGGCCCATGACACGGATGAGGGTAGCCCAGGAGCGAGGATCGGGCCGGCGCCGCGGCCTGGGCCAGAGCGGGCCCACTGCAAGGCCGGTGCAGTGGTCAACGCACGAGCAACCGCTCGTGCTCGACTCCAGAGGCGGCCATGGCGGGCGCTGGTAGCTGGATCCGGCTGGATCCCGCCGGATCTGGTGCGGGGCGGCATCCTGGCAGCGGAGATCGACGGATCTGGGGCAACGAATCCGTTCCCGGCGGTGGTGAGCTCGGACGTCGACGGTGGCTGAACTCCGGCGGCGGAGCTCCAAGGCGACGGCGGCGCTGACGGAGGAAAATGGTGGGAGCGCGAGGCGGCGGGGCCTGGCTCGCGGCGGCGGCGGATCCAGGCGGGGCCCGTGGGGAGTGGCTACTTCGGTGAGCGACCGACGCCGGGAGGTTGCCGGCCGCAATGCGATGAACGGGCGGCGGTGTAGGTGAGCGGGAGACGGCTGCGGGCGCTTGGGGCGCTCGGGGCGCTCGGGCGGCGGCGGCGCCCTTCGGGCCCAGGTGGGCCGTGCGATGGGCCTGGCGGGCCGGGAGCGGGAGGTGGGAGACAGGGGCATGGGGAGGCGCGAGGTGGCGGCTGGGGGTTGGGATGCACAGATTCCGAGGAAGGGGGCTAGGGTTTCCAAAACTGGAGGTCTAAGCCTTCCTTTTATAGCAGGTAGGACTAGGTTAGGGGGTTTTTAGGCTGTTTCGGAGCCTCGGATCTCGATCCGATTGTTCCGGAGTGGAGGGGGTTTAGCATGTGGGCTAGTGGGCTGTGTAGGAGGCCTACGGGCTGAGAGGAGAGAAGAGAGAGTGGCCCGCGGGGATTTCCGGATACCGAAAACGTCCGACGTTTTGTCCGTCGACTAGTGCCGCTATATTTAACCGTTGGGCTATCAAACGAGCTCCGAATGCGACGAAAGTTGGCAGGCGGTCCACCTATGCTATAATAAGACCACACGCCAAGTTTCAACCCATTCTAAGAACGTTTCTCAGCCACTCACAAAATAAATATTCGGAGGCGCCGCGGGCGCGTGTGAGTGTGTCTGGGCTCAGAACGGACAACAGAAAGGACGAGGGGGGGGGGGGTCGGACGGATGCAAGTTTTAAAAACATGATGATGCAACACACATGATGACATGGAAAAATGCAACACGCAAGCAGGTGACATGGCAACGACAACGAATAACTGGCTGACACCTGGCGCACCGGTCTCAGGGTGTCACAACACTCCCCTACTAACAAGAGATCTCGTCCCGAGATCTTAGGAACGGGACGGAAGGGAAAAAAGGAAGAACACAAGTTCTTCGAGAACAAAAGAGTGAAACCAAAGAACCTTGAGAGGTTGAACCACTTTAAAGAAAGGATACAACGAAGAAGAACAAAGTTGCAAAGACTTCGTTAAAGAAGAGGAACAAGGAATACGACGAGAATCAAGGAGGTTGAAAGGCAAGAAACAAGAGCTGAAGGAACAAGAATAAATTCGAAACCACTCCGGTTAATAAGAGGTAGAAAGGAATCTCCATGAAGGAATAAGAACAAGATAATTGGGCAGCACTCCGGCTGAAAATAAAAGGAATAGCACACCGGTAGAAAATGGAAGGAATAGAACCTGAACTTAAGAATATGGACGATACTTGACGAGATGAACAACACAACGCCTCTGGAAGAATTGAAATAATGGAATTAAAAGAATGGAGAAGAAGATGACAACTTCCAGCACGAATGGATTGGAATAATGCTTATAAGGAAGGATTGAACAAAGTTGTTGAGAGAATCAACAACAAAAGAATAAGCTTGATGTGGACTTATTAAAACATCTCAAGACTTGAGGTGAATTATGCCGCAACCAAAAGATGGATTAGCTGAGAATGAAGAAATGCAAAACTCCACTTCAAAAGAATACGGAGAATTAATTGCACTCGAGAGGCGAAAGAATAAGAATGCTTGAGCTGCTCCTGAAGAATTTGTTGAACACTTGAAGAATGATTAAACCATGAAAGAGCCACCGTGAAGAACTCCGGTAACCAAAAGGATGATGATATAGAAATGGCGGATGAAAAGAATAAGATTAAAGCCTTGCGATGATCTAGAAAGAGCCTCCGACGAGAAAACCGAGAAAAAATTGAACTCCGGAAAAGAAAAGATTAAAACACTCGGAACTAGAATTTATTCATCAAGAATAAACTCCGAAGGAAGGAATTAATCAACTCCAGAAAGACGAATAAGAATTATGTTATGCTTATCCTCCACCAATTAAGTTGATGAAAGCAATGGATTTGCATATCACTTATTCGCGTTGAAAAGATTAAAGAGGGATATATCGCGAACTTGCGAAAAAACTTCATGAACACCGATATGATTGGAATAAAAAGAATGGATTGATATGATAACACCGGAAAAGAACTCTTGCACGAACCACCGTAAGGAATTGAAATTGAGTGAAAACGATAAATGAATTGCCGGGAAGAATAAAGCACTTGAGGAAATTTAGATACAAGAGAACGAAGAGATCGTGAACTGATTAAATAATACTTGAACGAAGCACCGGAAGAATGTGAGACGAACGAAGAGGCATTAATGAAGAATATTTAAAGGACGAAGTTGAAAACTGAGAACGAAGAAATCTTATGAAATGATGGCCTTCGAAGGAACACAAAGAAAAGATTTCATGAACTACTCCGGAAGAATGAAAAGAAGAAGGTTAAACCACACATGAAAAGAATTAGAAGTGAACTTGGAGAAGGCATATGACTGATGGAATCCATACTTATCTCACACATTGAGAAGAATTTGAAAATAACTCCGGAAAAATTAGAAGAGTCAGGTACCTGGGAAAGACCTGTGGGTTATGAGCCCACCGAAAAGAAAACACCGTTGAAAAAGGATTGAAAGGAGATGATGCACCAGAACGATTGAAAGACTCGATTGAGGTGACAACCTCGAATTAATTGGAAGACATACAAATCTCTTGAGATGTCTTCGGAACTCCGGAATAATTAAATGGCGAGAGGTGAATGAGCAATTGGAATCACTTGATCCAAGAGAAAGAATATGATGGGCACCGAAAAAATTGGAATTGAATCCACCGGAAAAGAAGAAGAGGTGAAGAATATCAACCGAGAGGAGAATTCATCGGAGAAGAAAAGAGAAGAATGATGACGAGCTGGACGAGAATTCACCAGTTGAAATAACTGAGGAAGAATGCAGAGGATGGCACGAGTAGGATGGATACTCGATTAAGGACTCCGGTCCGAAAAGAAAAAGGGTGGGCGGGTGGGAAAAAATAAAGACAACTTCGGAAGGGGAAAACAACATCGGTTGGAAAGAACTGAGGATTGAACTTGCAAAGAAGAAGAGGGTCGAAACCACTTGAGGAGAGATGCACCAGATGAAAGAACTGACAACGCAACGAACGAAAACTAACCACGCGATCCTAAAAAAAAATTGAAGGGGAACAGGGGTAATTCCAAAACACCTACGTCAAGATTCCTCACCAGAGCGACGAAGGGGCAGGGGAGTAAAAAGAATTCCTACTCTCCGATATAACTAGACTCCGAAAAAGTTTTTGCTAGACCCAACAACGGCCAGACTACGATCAATCAAGGGGGCTCCTATGGTCGGTCGAGGCTATGATACCAACTTGTCAGGCCCAAGATGCGATTCTATCCCGATCACGTGACACTTACGTGATTGGGGCACAACCGCATTTCGGGCACTTAGCAAGATGGATATCATTACATCGTACCATTACATACATACATGGGGGATACAACAATACGTACAAGTCTCAAGAATACAACAACATCAATACAAGGCATCCGACTACGGATGCAAACATGAAAAGCACAATGACATCCATCTGCTATCCCAGGCTGCCGACCCGGAACCTAACCCAAGACTGAAGAAGAAGAAGAAGAAGAAGAAGAAGAAGAAAGAACTCCAACACAACGATCATCGCTCTCACGTCAAGACATGGGAAACCTGCACCTGCAACTGTTGTTGTAGTATCTGTGAGCCACGAGGACTCATCAATCCCATAACCAGGGGTAACAAGACTAGCAAAGCTTAATGGGTAGGAAGAGGTAAAGTGGTGAGGTTGCAGCAGCGGCTAAGCAATATATGGTGGCTAACTTACGAGTACAAGAATAAGATGAGCATCTACACAAACGGTCGCAAACTAGTAATGATCGCTAAAGATCCTGAATTACCTACGAGTCAAACATAACCCCACCGTGTTCTCTTCTCAAAGTGAAAAGAGACAGTCACGGTTACTCACACAGTTGTGTGTTTTACTTCGGGTCCTCTATCAAGTTTTCTACAACCGGACATTAACAAATTCCAATCCGCCACATAACCGCGGGCACGGCTTTCGAAAGATCATAACCCTGCAGGGGTGTCCCAACTTAGCCCATCACAAGCTCTCACGATCAGCAAAAGTAATAATAATATTATCACCCCTTATCTTAGGGACAATCCGATCAGGCTCGGAATCCCGGTGCACAAGACATTTCGACAATGGTAAAACAAGTCCAGCAAGACCTCCCGGCGTGCCGACACCCTGATAGTAGCCGCGCGTATCTTGTCTCACGCCACGTCCGGATGAGCGAAGTGTACAAGAGCCAGATACCCCAAGTTGCCAAGGGGCGGTCCCGCACAGTGCTCTATTTGGGACCAACACCATCAGCACTGCCCCACCTGCTATGTAGAAAGAATCCTCGGGGATGCGACCCCCTATGCAAATTTAATTATTTAATTAAGTTGTTATTATGAGGCAAATTAAAACCAATGTTGGGCCTTGCTGGAGGAGTTTTATTCAAATACAAAGTGTCAAGGGGTCCCCATATACCCAACCATGTAAGGAACGCAAAATCAAGGAACATCACACCGGTTTAACGGCTCCTAAGGTGGCATGAGTGGAACAAAACACCGAGCAAAAGGCCAAGCCTTCCACCCATGCCCAGTATATAGGTGTGTTAATATATATAAGACATATTGTGATATTCCCAAAGCATCAAGTTCCAACATGGAACGATCTTCATCTTCACGTGCAACTAACAACACTATAAGAGGGGCTGAGCAAGTGGGTAACATAGCCAAACAACGGTTTTGCTGGAAAGGTGTCAAAGGTTAGAGGTTTCATGGCAACAAGGAGAAGGGATGACAATAATGATGGGTAGCGCGACATATAACGATAGCATCGAGACAACTAAGCATGGCAATGATAGTAAAGGTATCCAAGGGTATGGTCATCTTGCCTGAGATCCTGCAAGTAAGAAGAACGAATCCATGAAGTAGACGAAGAAGAAGCCTTGAAGACGAACCACTCGTAGACGAACGAATCCTCACGATCGCAATGGAAAAGAACTAGCGAGAAGAAAGCACACAACAAGGTAAACACACAACACAAGAACACGACAAGATTCTCAAACAAGTATGATGCAAGACAAGTCTATATGATGCAAAACATGGCAATGGATGAAGCACACAAGAACAACACAAGCCAACAAGTTTAAATGAGGCCGGAAACTACATATAAGAAATCCGGTAAGTCCTCATATGCATAATTTGAAAATAGTCTATATCTGAACAAACCTTATGTTAAAGTTGTTAAATAGAATGTTAACATGCACCATGATGATCTACACGAAATTCTAGTCAAGTTTCATATAAAGTTTGTTTGATTCGGAGCTACGGCCTAGAAGATATGAGCAAAACAAGACAAGCAAGTCAACGGTGCAAGATGCACCCAAACATCAAGCAAACACACTCCAAATAAGTAAACAACATGATATTATACTTCTACATGCAAAATCACACAAGTTTCATATAGGACACGCTCAAAACGGAGCAACGGACTAGAAGTTATGAGCACAACAAGTAACAATACAAAGCTGAAGTTAACAACCACATAGCAACTTTGGAGCAAGGTAAATATATGATACAACTCTCAAACATGATAACAAGAAGCATGGATGTGAAATAGACATTATACTTAACAAGAATGAACTTAGAACACACCCAAAAGCTTGTTGGAACACAATTAAATAAGCATGGCAAGTTGCAATAAAATTATCCAGACTTAGACAAAATCTGGGAAGGCAAAAACATCATCACGATGCTGCCTTCGGAGGCACAAAACAACAAGCATATCAACTCTAACAAGTATATAAAGATCATGGACATGTAGTAGACATAGCATACATCAAACAACTCCATTGGAGCAACTCCATAGGAGGCATGGATTAATAACAATAAGCTACACCAAATTGATCATGCTGATAAAAATCTGACAGCTAAAATTTATAGCAACTTGAGAGCAAGAAGTAAATAAGTTACAGCAGGCCAAATGTGCACGTAAGGGCGTGAATGGATAGACAATAACATGGACAACAAGACATGATCATTGGCCACTCCAAAACAAGCATGGATTTGAGTTGGGCATCAAGCAAACATGGCATCAGGTTATACAGATTCCAGACTTAGCAGTTTTTTCACTAAGTATAAACCAGTAGCATTGGCATGGCATGTTTACAAGCTTGTTTAAGTCACCTCAAGGCATATCATGTAAAGTGGATTGCACCACAGCAAAGACCATATGATTGGGCTTCTAAAACATCTAGACATGTGGCATGAAGGCAAACATATCAATAGCAATGAGCAAGTGAAATCAGCATCTCATAAAAAGTTTCAACACTTAACAGCCACATGCACTTTTGCAACAACGATTAACATGGCAACATGGACTCAAACAAGCATGCTACAGAAACCATCATGTAGAGCACTTCACAATGAACATTTTGACATATCATATGCTCCATTTGGATAAACATGCACAAAGTTACAAGCATCAGAAGCATGCAACAAATTTATAGTTAACAACAGTTTTAAATTTATAGCACTCTTGTCACGATGATTAGGGCATCAAGATGAACTCAAACAAGCATGGCACAATGGAACAAAGTGAAGAGCATATCACCACGATCATTTTGACATATAATACACTCCATTTGGACTAGCACACAAAAAGTTACAGCCACATGAACATAGCAACATAATATGCAATAACTGGGACTTAGCCATTTTTTAAAACTCCGAAGAAAAAAAAAACAGAGTGAGCGGGTGAAACTATATAGCGCACACGGCGAGGTATAGCGACGGGGCTCACCTAGGCCAATGGGCCGGCTCGATGGAAGGCGAAGTGGGCCGGAGGGGAGGCCGACGGGGAGACAGGCCCACGACGCGGATGAGGGCAGCCCAGGAGCGAGGATCGGGCCGGCGGCGTGGCCTGGGCCAGAGCCGGCCCACTGCGAGGCCGGTGCGGTGGTCAACCCACGAGCAACTGCTCGTGCTCGACTCCAGAGGCGGCCATGACGGGCGCTGGTGGCTGGATCCGGCTGGATCCCGCCGGATCTGGTGCGAGGTGACATCCTGACGGCGGAGATCAATGGATCTAGGGGCAACGAAGCCGTTCCCGGCGGTTGTGAGCTCGGACGTCGACGGTGGCTGAACTCCGGCGGCGGAGCTCCAAGGCGACGGCGGCGCTGACGGAGGAAAACGGTGGGAGCGCGAGGCGGCGGGGCTTGGCTCGCGGCGACGGCGGATCCGGGCGGGGCCCGTGGGGAGTGGCTGCTCTGGTGAGCGACCGATGCCGGGAGGCTGCCAGCGGCGATGCGGTGAACGGGCGGCGGAGTAGGTGAGCGCGAGGCGGCTGCGGGCGCTTGGGGCGCTCGGGGCGCTCTGGCGGCGGCGGCGTCCTTCGGGCTCAGGCGGGCCGCGCGATGGGCCTGGCGGGCCGGGAGCGGGAGGTGGGAGACAGGGGCATGGGGAGGCGCGAGGTGGCGGCTGGGGGTTGGGACGCACGGATTTCGAGGAAGGGGGCTAGGGTTTCCAAAACCGGTGGTCTAGGCCTTCCTTTTATAGTAGGTAGGACTAGGTTAGGGGGGTTTTTAGGCCGTTTCGGAGCCTCGGATCTCGATCTAATGGTTCCGGAGCGGAGGGGGTTTAGCAAGTGGGTTAGTGGGCTGTGTAGGAGGCCTACGGTCTGAGAGGAGAGAAGAGAGAGTGGCCCGCGGGGGTTTCCGGATACCGAAAATGTCTGACGTTTTGTCCGGCGACTAGTGCCGCTATATTTAATGGTTGGGCTATCAAACGAGCTCCGAATGTGATGAAAATTGGCAGGCGGTCCACCTATGCTATAATAAGACCACACGCCAAGTTTCAACCCATTCCGAGAACGTTTCTCGGCCACTCACAAAATAAATATTCGGAGGCGCCGCGGGCGTGTGTGAGTGTGTCTGGGCTCAGAACGGACAACAGAAAGGACGAGGGGTGTCGGGCGGATGCAAGTTTTAAAAACATGATGATGCAACACGCATGATGACATGGCAAAATGCAACATGCAAGCAGGTGACATGGCAACGCCGATGAATAACTGGCTGACACCTGGCGCACCGGTCTCGGGGTGTCACAAGTACGGACCCTAGGCCTTGTTTTCAAGCATTGCAATATCGTTTGTGCTCCATTTTATCACTTTCTACCTTGCTATTTTTTAGTGTTCCTATTACAAAAATCAATATCTACCATCATTTTTACACTTTTATCACCATCTCTTCGCCGAACTAGTGCACCTATGTAATTTACCATTGTATTTGGTGTGTTGGGACACAAGAGACTTTTTATTATTTGGTTGCAGGATTGTTCGAGAGAGACCATCTTCATCCTACGCCTCCCACGGATTGATAAACCTTAGGTCATCAACTTGAGGGAAACTTGCTATTGTCCTACAAAACTCCGTGCTTGGAGGCCCAACACGAGTCTACAAGAACAAGTTGTGTAGTAGACATCAAGCTCTTTTCTGGCGCCATTGCCGGGGAGGTGAGTGCTTGAAGGTATATCTTTAGATCTTGAAATCGAATCTTTTAGTTTCTTGTTTTATCACTAGTTTGGTTTATAAATTAAAACTACAAAAAATGGAATTGAGGTTGCATCATATTATTCATTTTTATAATATCTTTCGTGAAAATGATGGAAAGGAAAATTGTGTTCAATTGTTAGAAGAAGAGTGCAACAAAATGTTTGGCATAAATGATGAGCATAATTTCAATGTTGTTAGTATGCATTCTTTGAATATCCATGATGCTAATGATATGCAAAACTACAAGCTTGGGGATGCTATGTTTGATGAATATGATATTTGTAATCCCCCAAAATTTTATGTGCAGATTTGTTATAATGGTAGCATGCCTCCTATTTATGATGATTATGATGATGACATGTATGCTATAGAGAATAATGATAACCATGAAATTTGTCATCATGAATTTAATGCTCAAATGGATCATGCCAATCAAATGTCTTGTGATAGTTATTTTGTTGAGTTTGCTCCCACTACTATTCATGAGAATAAATTTGCTTATGTGGAGAGTAGCATAATTTCTATGCTTATGCATCATGAAAAGAGTGCTATATGTGATAGCTATATTGTTGAATTCATTCATTATGCTACTTAAAATTATTATGATAGAGGAACATATGCTTGTAGGTATTGTAATAATATCAAGTTTCCTCTGTATGTGTTGAAAATCTTGAGGTTTTGCTTGTTTTGCATTCCTATGCTAGTTGATTCTTGTTCCCAAAAATTATTTGCTCACATAATCCATATGCATAGGAAGTGGATTAGACTTAAATGTGATTGTCATGTGATTCATGATGCTCTCTTGCATGTTTCAATTCATATCTTTCATGTGAGCCTCATTGAAATCATCATGCCTAGCTTAAAAAGGCATTAAAGAAAAGCGCTTATTGGGAGACAACCCAACATTTATCCCTACTGTTTTAGTGTGTTCACATGATTATGCTACTATAGTAATCATGTTTTATAACTTCTGTTTCAATAAAGTGCCAAGTAAAGCCTTTGGGATTGTGTGAATAATAGTTGACTTGATTATGTGCAAAAACAGTAACTTTTGCGTCCAATTTTGGAATTTCTATGCTTCACTGGAACGTGATAAAATTCTGAATTTTTACATATGATTGATGTACAAATTTTCTATGTTGTGCTAATTTTTCAGAATTTTGGGAGTTGCATACGTATGAGATCAATTCAGGTCTTTACAGACTGTTCTGTTTTTGACAGATTCTATTTTCAATGCATAGTTTGGTTGTTTTCTAGTTTCTAGGGCTTATATTGACCAATATAAATTGTAGAAATGATATAGTATAGTAGGCATTGTGTGAGAACAATTATGGATCTTCTCTTTGAGAGTACCCAAAGTGAATGATTTGTTTTATCATACTAACCAATCTCACGAAGTTCCGTTAAGTTTTGCATGATTGAAGTTTTCAAGTTTTGAGTGAGATGTCGATATGAGGAGAATGAGTAGTAGCAATACCCTAAGCTTGGGGATTCCCAAGGCATCCCAAGATAATATTTCAAGAAGTCTCAAGCATCTAAGCTTGGGGATGCCCCGGTAGGCATCCCACCTTTCTTCATCAACAATTACTGGTTAGTATCGGTTGAGCCTAAGTTTTTGCTTCTTCACATGATTTGTGCTATTCTTGAAATGTCATTTTATTTTGTTTTGCTTGCTGTTTAAATAAAATTCTTAGATTTGAAAGTTTTTAAATAAAAGAGAGTCTTCACACAGCTACCTATTTACATAACTACCCGCTTGATCTTCACTTATATCTTTTTGGAGTAGTTTGTCATTTTCTCTAGTGCTTCACTTATATCTTTTTGAGCACGGTGTGCTTTAATACTTTTGTATAAATTCTCTGTTGCTTCACTTAGATTATTTTGAGAGAAAGAAAATTTAATGCTCATGTTCTTCACTTAGATTTGTTTGAGCTTATAAAAAGCAACATATGAAACTAGTCTCAACATGATAGATATTCAAGAGGGATATAATAAAAACTTTCATGAAGATCATTGGACAAAATAAACTTGATTCTTTGTAATAGTTTTGAGATATGATGATAGTGATATGTGAGTCATGTTAATGGGTAATTTTGTTTTAGTAAGAATATTGATGTTAAGTTTTGTGATTCCCTATGCAAGCACGAAAGTCAATAGTTATGCAATGAAATTACATCCTACTTGTGGTGCATTATTCAATGTTAGTTATGCTCAATGCTCGCTTATGTGATTTTTCGTTTCTTGGTTGGTCGCTTCTCAATCTATTTGCTAGCCTCCACTTGTACTAAGTAAAAATACTACTTGTGCATCCACAATCCCTAAACCCAGTTTTGCCATATGAGTCCACCATACCTACCTATATGCGGTATTCCCTTGCCATTCTAAGCAAATTTGTATGTGCCATCTTTAACTTTCAAAATAAACTCCTTTTTTGTGTGCCCGTGCCGCTCATGTGGAGGTGAGGGGTGGCCGATATTTTTCCATGCTAGATGTGTTATTCTCAAGATGTATGTTTATTCACTTGTCATTGCACGAGAGTACGACAAAGGCATTAGGTATGCCTAGTCCCGAAATAAAAAATGAATTTACTTTATACTGTCAAATAATAAATTCCTTGGAAAGTGTTGGTATTGAGGGCATCCGTGGATACGGTTAGCCATGGATTATGAAAGAATGGTGGAAAAAGGAATAAACTTTAGTTTCTGTTTGGGAACCGCCTATGATGTATCTAGCATGGAAAAGTGATTGAAATTATCATTGATCAAACTTGTGCACTATGCTAGCTTTCACACTTCATATATTATTTCTTTTATCATTTACCTACTCAAGGACGAGTAGGAATTAAGCTTGGGGATGCTGATACATCTCCAACGTATCTATAATTTATGAAGTATTAATGCCATGTTTACAATAATTTTATATGGTTTTGGTATGATTTGGATGGAACTAACCCGGACAGACGCTGTTTTCAGCAGAACTACCGTGGTGTTGTTTTTTTATGCAGAAATGAAAGTTCTCCAAATGAGCTGAAACTTTTTGATGATTTTTTGGAACAAAAGAGACCCCCGAAGCTTCGTGGGAGGTTCAGAAGAGCCACGAGGAGGGCACAACCCACCACGGCGTGCCAGAGGGGACCGGCTTGCCCCGATGGGTTGTGCTCACCTCGAGGCCCATCTTCGCATAAAACCAACGCCAAAAAATCATATAAATAGAGAAACCATCAGAAATAACCCTACATTAGAAGTTCCGCTGCCGCAAGCCTCCGTAGTCCACGAAAAAGCAAACTAGACCCGTTCCGGCACCCTGTCGGAGGGGGAAATCATCACTCGCGGTCATATCCATCATCCCGGCGGCCACCATGATGAGGAGGGAGTAGTCCACCCTCGGGCTGAGAGTTTGTACCAGTATCCATGTTTTTAATCTTGCTCTCTCTCATGTTCTTGAGATGTCACGATCTTGATGTATCGTGGGCTCTGTTAATATAGTTGGATCATATGGTGTTTTCCCCTCTCTATATTGTTGTGAATTGTGTTTTCCCTTTGAGATTTCATTTTATTGGATTGAATACTTTTATGGATTTGAGAATACTTGATGTATGTCTTGCTATGAATACCCGTGGTGACAATGGGGTATCATATTGACTCACTTGATATGTGTTTTGGCACTCAACTCACGGATTCCCGAGGTAACATTGGGGTAATCTATGCATAGGGGTTGATGCACGTTCTTGTCTTCGTTTGTCCGGTAAAAATCTTGGGGCACTCTTTGAGGTTCTTTCTGTTGGGTTGAGTATTATGAATCTGAAATTGTTTGATGCATATCGTGTAATTAACTCACAGATACCCATGGTGACATTGGAGTATCTAGGTGACATTAGAGTTGGTTGATGTGTATCATATGGTCTTATTTTAGTATGAACTCTTGATAGATCGATCGGAAATGATAACTTGATGTTATTTTAGTATGAACTCTTGATAGATCGATCAGAAAGAATAACTTTGAGGTGGTTTCGTACCCTACAAACAACTAGTAGAATGCCCGTGCGTTGCTACGGGCTACAATGCATATATTTTAGGAAGCATCTCTGATATGAACTCGTAATCCAGTTATGCCCCTCAATCTAGTACTGCTTTTTTTAAATGCACTCTTTGTTATTTTGGTTGGTGGTATATCATGGAGTTTTTTAAGGATTAACTATATGCACCTCTTCTCGTGGTGTTTCAGTCTGGGCCATCATACATACATGAGTGCATATGCCAGTTGATATATTTGAAACATCATTCGAGTCCATCACTGTTTGTCTCTGATGAACAAAGGTGGAACATAGAAAATCTAATGATATTTTATACTACATTATATGAACATTTATAATATATAATAAAAACAAAAGTGAGACTAACACATACATTTTCATTTGCATTTTTTCACCCTACAACCTTATCAGGATTTTTTTGAGAAATCCTTATCTGGACCTTCTCGTGACTCTCTCCTCCTCACGGCCCAGACCTGGCCTAATGGACCGGCCCACCACGGCACGGTCCGACCTGAGTTAAACGGGCTACCAGCACCCACCCGATGCTTAAAAAAACCCTCTCCCAACCAACTCTCCCCCTTCCAGCCACTCACTCTCTCCCCCTCCTCTCCCCAACCCGATGCCCACCTGCGCACCTCAACCACCGCCGACCTATCTCACCCACCGCCGACCTATCTCACCCACCGCCGCCCACAGCTAGACCAGCTCCTCCCCAAGAAGACTAGGAACTCTGTCTTGCCAAGAGCTACGCCATCCTCGAGCTGCGCTTGCTGGGGAGCCGTGGATCGACGGAATCGCCCCCATATCCTCCCACTCGCGCCTCCCCTGTCTTCCTAGATCCATTCAAAAGAATCAGGGTGCCCCACCGGCTTAGTGGTCCGCCACTGGAGGTCCACCGCTCGCCACCTCCCTCTCAATTGCTTTCTATGCAGCCTGGGCGTCGTGGTCTGCCGCTCGCCGCCGTTGGAGGTCGTCGGCGCCCAAGTGCCGCCCATGCTCTCGCGCTTGCACAATGTCGGCCCTGCCCCATCCAACCCTCCGCCGCCACCTTCCCCACCCTGAGCTCAGATCTACACCGCATAGTGCCTTCAGTTCGAGCTCCGCCTTGACCTCATCCCTGTTGCCGCCATCTTCCATTAACCAAGGAAGTTGTCATCCGATGCGCTCTCGTCCGCGACGTGCTACTCCAACCATTGGTACAAGGCGGTGGTTTGGTCCGGGAGGCGGCTCCTGCAATCCTGGCATTGCCGCTGCGGTGGTTCCATTCCGATGGCATCAGGGGAGCACACAGCGTTCATGAGCAGCACGCAGAGCCGTCCAAGAAAGCAAGGATGCGGGCCAATGATGCAGCAGCGCCAGTAATGAGGAGACGCCGGCCGTGGCGGACGCAGAGACAACAACCCTGTGCGTGGAAGACGGTTCTGGATCAAGTGAGCCGCTGCCACTGGCACACACAACGGCGGCCTCTTGCTGCTCCATGTCCAACAAGTTGCCCATGAGGCGTCGGCGTGGCATTGCTAGCTCCAACTTCCCCCTACCATCGTCTCTACCATCGACACTTGCACGCAATCACGCTGGTGAGGCTCTTCATGTTTACTTTGTTCTGTTTGTAACATGACCTATACTCACAAATAGCACGCGTCATCTGAAAAGATGGTAAATTGATTCATATGTAATGTGACATCCTGATTACAAGTTTTGTTAGATTAGTTTTTCTATTGGAACAATTCCTCTGTTGGAGCAGAACAATGGCATCCCTGTGATTCAGTTTTTAGGGGATGTACAGAATGGGAGTATAAAACATTTGACTACTATATTTTTAATACTTATAAACATGGAGTATATATCATCAAGGTAGTACAGGGATATCCAACATAATCAGAGACCTTATGGTCATAACGATCTTCATACGTAGTAGAATGTTTTATTTTTTGCGAGTTAAGTAATTGTTTTGTTGACTCGTGGAGTTTTCCATAGTACTAAATCTGTATTAGTTATTCCTACAAGTGTTAGTTGTTCATAAGCATATAATATAATGTGCTACTGTCAAATTGTAGTTTACACTAACTTGGAAGCTATAGTACTATGTATCACCTTAGTTGTTTCTTTGGTGAATCATCAACAAGTTTCTTTGACCATTTAACACCAGTGTTGAAACTCCCTATCTATCACTGGTTTATCTTGGTTTAAATATTATTGATAATCTTCAAGTTATCATTGGTCATGGACACCTTTTATCGAGTTCAGTTTTGGACACGTTCACTTCATGCAGAAGTACAGGCTCATTGTATTCACTTGTCGTGGCCCCTTTTCATGATATGCTTTTACCGAAAAATTGAATCACTATTGGTGACAATATTTACCTCCGAAACTCTGGTATTCTACTCCTTTATTTTCCCGAGACCTTGTCAGTTAGTATGTACAGAGTATATCCACACTACGGGTTTCTGTAGTTCAAGATCAAAGGCAAGAATCAGCAAAATATGATGATGAGAACAAGACTTATTATGGAGAACATTCATCTACGAAAGTTGAGCAGTCTATTGTGAAAACTAAGTTTCAATGCGCATACTAAGTACCTGAAATCAAGGCCAGTTTCAGTCGATGCCGAACTAACTACCACATGTAAGTTTAGGGGCACACATTAGTTTTCGGCTAGGATTTAATGGCTGCCGAACTTTATGCACATATGGCGTAGTAGAGATGCAGGCTTTGTTATCTGAAATTTTCCGACCTGCTGTATTCTTGCCTTTAGTTCCGTTCTTAATAGAATAATTACTTACTGACAGACGAATACTTGTTTGCCTTCATTGTTTGCATTTCAAATGACTCATTATGTATCATGCTAGCTAGGCGATATGAAATTTTACTTCTTGGCTATAGTCATCGAGCACTGCAATTTGAAATTACAGCTACGAACTTTGGATTAGTCGAAAGGGCATTCTTAATCTAATAGAGTCAACTGAGCAGTGCAATTTTCAAAACAAGAAGCGGCTGCTACCATATTATTTATGTTTACAATTAACAAACTACATCCTGACATTCCTTCTTATTTTTGTTTACATCCAGACGTGATGACCTTGAGAAAATCCATGCACTTCAATTGGATAGGAGTTTTCTGCCACGTTATCGATGATGCACTTCACGTGATAGAATTGTAAGATCAGTACTTCTATCTACTCTATTCATCATATATACACTTTTGTTTATTCATTCTATGAGCTCTCTATTTAAGAGAAACAACAGAGACTACTGTTTAAGAATAGTAGCTTTTCAATTAAATGTTGAAGTATGTGTTTTCTGCATGCACCCAGAAGTTATTCAAGAAAAAATAATTAATGCCTTAAACTTAAAAGTATCTCGTGGCCACAACAAACAGTTCACTCAAAATTAAAACAAGAACTACTTTTACTAGTAAGTGGTAATTGTGCATCTCCATATTGAGTTGCAAACAAGAGCACGCATTTAAACACATAGGATGCAGGTACTAGGTTTTTCACGCACAGGAAAAATTGGCAACTTGCAAATTCACAAATCTGAGGCAATATTATTAATATTTGACTTGCTGAATAAACATAATATAGTTCAATTGCTAACTTCGAAAGATAAAGATATGTACAAGAACACGGAAGAGCACCAAATCATTTGTAGCATAAGAGTAAACCCTTTGTCTTATTCAAAACTCGCCATTTTCTGAAGTGCGGACTTCAGCCTGTAAGGACTTCCTTATAGACGATGTTCTTCATTGAGGTTTGTAAGGACAAGGCAGGTGTTGCCAAAAGTGCTTTCTCAACAGTACTGGGAGGTCAAACACATGGCATTGCTCTTTAGTCTGCATATGTGTCCTCAAGTAATCAAACACGAGCATATAAAATAAAGCGCGGCAATTACCAAACACACCTTGCCTGTTTTATTGTGTAATAGGAACGAGACCTGACACTAATGGTAAATCAGATGGGAGAAAAAGAATCTGCTCAAGTAAAATCATTAAGGAGGAAAAGAGAAATGTTGATTAGGACCGCCCGGCTTGTTGTAGATGTTAAATAGAGGTTGCGCCGAGCTGCAGCATCCGCATAATGCCAGTTGGGAGCAAGGGACGAGGGAGCAGTAGGCATTTTGTACCTCCATTATTAGCAGTCATCGTCCTTCTCACTGATGTGTTGTTCTTGCTGCCGGCCAGGAGCAAGGGACACGGGAGCAGTAGGCACTTCGTACCTCCATTATTAGAGTTAAATGTCATGTCTGGACTGACCTTTCCTTCTTCCTTGGCAGCCAACACTCTGTACATTGGAAATAGTATCAGTTTACACTCCTGATGAAGTGGTAAAAATACATAATTGAGAAATAAATTTATTCAATCCCAAGGACAATCTGACCAACAGGTTAGAACATGGAAACTGAGATCGACACTTGGAGAGGACCAAACAAGTGAAGGAAATATGCCCTAGAGGCAATAATAAAGTTGTTATTTATATTTCCTTATATCATGATAAATGTCTTTTATTCATGCTAGAATTGTATTAACCGGAAACTTGATACATGTGTGAATATATAGACGAAACACAGTGTCCCTAGTAAGCCTCTACTAGACTAGCTCGTTAATCAAAGATGGTTGAGTTTCCTAACCATAGACATGTGTTGTCATTTGATTAACGGGATCACATCATTAGGAGAATGATGTGATGGACATGACCCATACGTTAGCTTAGCATAATGATCGTTTTGTTTTATTGCTATTGATTTCTTCATGACTTATACATATTCCTCTGACTATGAGATTATGCAACTCCCGAATACCAGAGGAACACTTTGTGCGCTATCAAACGTCACAACGTAACTGGGTGATTATAAAGATGCTCTACAGGTGTCTCCGTATGTGTTTGTTGAGTTGGCATAGATCGAGATTAGGATTTGTCACTCCATGTATAGGAGAGGTATCTCTGGGCCCTCTCGGTAATACACATCATAATAAGCCTTGCAAACAAATGACTAATGATTTAGTCACGGGATGATGTATTACGGAACGAGTAAAGAGACTTGCTGGTAACGAGATTGAACTAGGTATGAAGATACCGACGATCGAATCTCGGGCAAGTAACATCCCGACAGACAAAGGGACTTGTGTATGTTGTCATGACGGTTCGACCGATAAAGATCTTCGTAGAATATGTAGGAGCCAATATGGGCATCCAGGTTCCGCTATTGGTTATTAACCAGAGAAGTGCCTCGGTCATGTCTACATAGTTTTCGAACCCGTAGGGTCCGCGTGCTTAACATTCGTTGATGATATAGTATTATATGAGTTATGTATGATGGTGACCAGATGTTGTTTGGAGTTCCGGATGATATCACAGACATGACGAGGAGCTTCGTAATGATTCGGAGGTAAATATTGATATATTGGATGATATGGTTAGGCCAAGGGGTCAGGCCCATGGGGCATTAAGTCGGTGCAAAAGGAGTTTTGCGGAGGTCAGGGGGCCAAACGCCGGAGACCCTGGTGATGGGCCTCGAACCCCTCGTTGGATTACCCAAAGTGGAAGGTGTAAGATGCAGTAAGTAGAAGTGTTTTCCCCTAGCAAAGATGCCAAGGATCGAATCCCCAGAGACTCCTAGGTTTAACAGGTAGGTGTCAACCGCTAACGGCGCAATTAGCAATCAACGTGGACCTGCACACAGATACAAATAACTTTGCTCCCAACGAGTACAGAGAGGTTGTCAATCTCTCCGGCCTTGTAGTTCACAAAGGGTTAAAAGCAATATGATAATAGTGATAGATAATGTTTTGCAATAGTAAATAAAATAGCGAAAAGTAAAATAGTGTATGTGATCAATGATGGTAATAAGGACCGGAGTCACATGATGTTCACTAGTGATGTCTCTCTCCCAAAAGACGATAAAACAGCTATGTGAGGTAACAAATTACAGCTCGGCAATTGACAGGACCATGAACGCAAACCAATGCTGACTACATTACAAGAAAGGTTGAGGTTCAAAGCATGGGCGGTACGCCAAAGTAAGTAGACCGAAATCCATCTGCATCTACTACTAATCATCCACTTTGAGATATCTATCCAGAACATCTCGCTAGTATTAAGTTGCGAGTCCCACCCATAGTGTAAACTCAATGCAACAGACAACTGCATTAAAAGAACTTTGCGTAAAGTAAACAATCCTTGCACCCGCGGGCAGAAGCACCGTTGTTTTCCTCTTTGTGGCAACAGCACATCCTCTAGACTCATGTTTCTGTCACTCAAGCTAGTCATCGAGGGGCATGAACCCACAATCGAGCATAACGTTCCCTCTTGGAGTCACTACTTACTACTCAGTCAAAGCAATAAATAACAACGGAGAACATGCAAGAATTACTTATGAACTAAAATATAAAAGAGGTGAATCAAATATATTACTTAAGATCAATCTGAACATAATCTCATAATCCATCGGATCCCAGCAAACTCAACATAGCAATAGCATAAGGATTACATAGGTGCCTCGATCATGTAGGGCAGCTCACGAGGACTAATTAGTGAAGCACAAGAACGGGAGGAGAACATCACATAGCTACTGGTCATGGACTCATGGTCCAAGGGAGACTACTCACGAGTCATCCGGGAGGCGTCCATGGTGGTGGAGAAGCTCCCGGTGGTGATCCCCCCCTCCGGCAGGGTGCCGGGAAGAGTTCTCCTGGTGCTCCCGATCTTGAAAGCGGCAGCGGCGGCGGAACAGAGATGGGATCGCGAAAAGAAGTCCTGTTTCAAGGGTTACGGGGGACCCTTTAAATATCTGCCAAAGTAGGGCACCGGGGGGCTCTCGGGGGGCCGACGCGCCCCCCCGGCGCGGCCAAGGGGGGGGCGGCGCCCACAGGGCGCTTGGAGCCCCTGTGCCCCCCCAGACTCCCCTTCGGAAGCAGTGTCGTTCCCGGAACGCTGATTTTTTATATATTTTTTCTGTATTTTTTTGGGCAGTTCTCGAAACGTGAAAACCTGAAATACAAAAACAGCCGAAAACAGAAACTGACACTAGGGTGCACTGGATTAGTAAGTTAGTCCAAATATGATCAAAAGTGTATGGAAGTGTATGAATATCATAGCAATATCACCCAAAAGTGGCATGGAGCAAGCAGAAATTATAGATACGTTTTGGATGTATCAACATCCCCAAGCTTAATTCCTGCTCGTCCTCGAGTAGGTAAATGATAACAAGAATAATTTCTGTGGTGACATGCTATTAACCATATAAGACTTTCTCATAGTCATATGACAAAAGCTTACTGAGACAATGATTCTAAAGTAACTAAGTTGTCTCAAGAGAAAATCACAAATGACTGAAAGTTTTACAATATGAAACTGAAACATCAAAAAGATTTGCAATGGACATGATGTGCAAATATGATCAAGTGATATCTAGCTTGCCCCTTTTAGTGATGCAAAACATAAATGCAAGGGCACCTTCAAGGTTTAAGTGATGACTAGATACAATCATTTCAGAATAAACGATATCACAATCATGCAAAAGACAATGCTACTTTGGGACAATGCATATTACACTCAGAATGACAATCATGCTCTCAGTAGTTGATGCTTGAAGTGCTAGAGCTTTTTATTATGAAACATGGAAGCAATTGTGTCAACGGTAGTAGTACTTCATACGTGTCATGTATAAAACATCTTATAAGTTGCAAGCCTCATGCATCGAATACCAATAGTGCTCGCTCCTTGTCCTAATTAGCTCGGATACCCATGGGTTATCATTGCATTGCATATGTTTTTACCAAGTGTCACAAAGGGGTACCTCTATGCCACCTGTACAAAGGTCCAAGGAGATAGATCGCATTCGATTTCTCGTTTTTGATAAATCTCAACTTGAGGACATCCATACCGGGACAACATAGAAAATAGATGATGGACTCCTCTTTAATGCATAAGCATATTCTCATGAGAGATTGAGGATTAAGGTCCAAGCTAAAACTTCCACCATGATGCATGGCTTTGGTTGGCGGCCCAATGTTCTTCTCTAACAACATGCATATTAATTCAACCCACGGTAAATCACCCTTACTTCAGACAAGACGAACATGCATAGCAACTCACATGATATTCAACAAAAGTGTGACAGTTGATGACGTCCCCAGAAACATGGTTACCGCTCAGCAAGCAACTCATAAGAAATAAGATACATAAGCAACATATTCTTTACCACAATAGTTTTTAGGCTACTTTTCCATGAGCTATGTATTGCATGGTTAACTTGCTTAGTGCAGGTGGAGGTTAGCAAAAGACCGGGAGCGACCAACTAAGAGAGCAATGACGGTCATAATCATGCAGAGCGACAAAGCAATATTGAATCAGGCATGGTAGTTATATCGCTACTTAGAAATAAAAGGTCATCAAGGCTTGACAGACTTTCTTTACAGTCTTGAATATGCGTGAGCATACGCCAAGTCAATCAAAATAAATTCTCGAAGGAAGATATTACTAAACCATACCACATCATAGGCAAACAAACCAAGTTGTATTCCAATGACACATTGGGAACCCCCCAGCTACTTGAGATTAACCATAAGAAAACCTGAACTACTAAGCACCATCATGAAAGTAGCATATTTATCATAGACATATTAACCCATGTAACGGAAGCAAACTCTCTTAATAAGGTGAGCATGATAATTAAAGAGAGTTCAAGCAACCAACTAAATAAAAGCTCTTTGAAAAGATAAGCATGAATACTAAGAGCAAAGCACGATAGTAGCTATTAAAAAGACAAAGAACACACACAACATAGATAGACATGAAAATTCTATGTAATGTTCTAGGTAGAGGTGGAGCGTGTTTCTCTCCCACATAAAGGAATGCTGGGTTCCGACTCGTTATGAAAAACTAAAAATAAAACTAAAAGCAAGACGCTCCAAGCATAGCACATAACACATGAAGTGATAAAAATATAGCGGAACGAAAGACGAACTGATAATGTTGATGGAGAAGGGGATGCACGGGGGGCATCCCCAAGCTTAGACGCTTGAGTCTCCTTGAATATTTCTTGGGGGTGCACGGGGGCATCCCAAGCTTGAGCGCTTGACACTCCTGAATCTTTTTATCATCTTCCCTCGCACACTTGAAAACTCCCTTCATACATAACTCATTCATAATCTGATTAGCGAGGTTAGTACCCTTAATAAAATAATTATACCTTGCTGGAAATAAGGATATTCTTGAAGTTCTACTGTTTCTCAAGATTGCCAAAAGGTTTTTGCAAAGAAAAAGCAAGTTCTTAATTTGCAAAGTGAAGGTAAGGCAAAACAGGACAGAATTTGTGAAAAACAGAACAGCAGGCAGTAATTGACCTGTTCGGGATACTTCTGCAATTCAAATCAAAAAACTCAGAACTGACGCACGAATGACAATTATATAGAGAACACTGTCGAAAAAATTCAGACCAAAAAGATGATCTGATGATTTTATACGAATTTTTCTATCCAAGGACAGAATCTGTTTCCTGGACAGCACCTCACAACTTTTGAACTTTCTAGCAATCAGAGGCTATACTTGGCACAAATATGAAAAGCAAAGATACAATGATGATGCTACAGCAGTAAACAACATCAAGACACAACAAAAGCAAAAAAAAAATTATTCATGTGGGCTGCCTCCCAAAAGCGCTTTCTTTTATGCCTTTAAGCTAGGCATAATGCATAGAGGAATCAATATTCATCATAATAATCGGAGTTATAAATTGGTTCAAATGATTCCTCAACAAGTTCATTCTTGTTCCTTCTAGGAAAGGGGTACACACCTTTTGCCTTCCCGCGTAAGCGGATTTGTCCCTTACCTATATCAATGAAGCCTTTAACTTCTCGGAGGAAGTCCCTTCCAAGCACTATATTTCCTTGGTTTGGCTCCATGATGAAGAAATCAATCATTGCAATCCCCTTAAGGAATTTAACTGGCACGTCTTTTATTTTTCCCTGGATTTCTGAAATATCTCCATTAGTGTGTTCATGATAAGATGGTAGTATATCCATATTAAATTTTAAAGAATCTTGAACAATTTTTGGCATAGTAGAAACCATAGATCCAATATCACAATAAGCAAGGAAGTCTTGATTAGAGATGCTAATCCTAACAAGAGGTTTCCAGTCATTATCTATTTCCAAAATATCTCTCTTATTGGGTTTGGGTTTCTCTACCTTCGTTAAGTCTAGAGCATCCATTCTTTTCTCAATAGTGGCAAGTCTATCTATGATAGTATCAAAGTTATGATCATAAACAAAGTAACTAGATAGACCATGTATAATCTCAAGAGCTCTAGCTTCATCACATTCTAAAAAATCTCCCCCAGCTATAATGTCAAGGGAGTGTTACACCATTTAAAAAGACCATGGTAAAAATTTCTAAGCACAATTTTTATAGGTATCCAAGGCATAATTCTCCTATGTGCATCAGAAATTCTGTCCCATGCCTTCTTCATATTTTCTCCATCCCTTTGATGGAAATCTAAAACTTCTGATTCCCTCAAAGCACCAAATCCTAACATGTTTAACTTAAACAGATAAGACTACTAACAGGAAGGTAAGTAATTTCTTTGTGATTTTTTTTGATAAAAGGAACTAAATCAAATAATGAAAGGTAAACTAGCAAGACTAAAAAAGCAAAGGTAAAAGATAGCATGCAACTCCCCTATCCTGAAGAGTGGAGTCCTCGGCAACGGCGCCAGAAAATACTCCTTGATGGGCCTCGAACCCCTCGTTGGATTACCCCAAGTGGAAGGTGTAAGATGCAGTAAGTAGAAGTGTTTTCCCCTAGTAAAGATGCCAAGGATCGAATCCCCAGAGACTCCTAGGTTCAACAGGTAAGTGTCAACCGCTAACGGCGCAATTAGCAATCAATGTGGACCTGCACACAGATACAAATAACTTTGCTCCCAACGAGTACAGAGAGGTTGTCAATCTCTCCGGCCTTGTAGTTCACAAAGGGTTAAAAGCAATATGATAGTAGTGATAGATAGTGTTTTGCAATAGTAAATAAAATAGCGAAAAGTAAAATAGTGTATGTGATCAATGATGGTAATAAGGACCAGAGTCACATGATGTTCACTAGTGATGTCTCTCTCCCAAAAGACGATAAAACAGCTATGTGAGGTAACAAATTATAGCTCGGCAATTGACAGGACCACGAACGCAAACCAATGCTGACTACATTACAAGAAAGGTTGAGGTTCAAAGCATGGGCGGTACGCCAAAGTAAGTAGTCCGAAATCCATCTGCATCTACTACTAATCATCCACCTTGAGATATTTATCCAGAACATCTCGCTGGTATTAAGTTGCGAGTCCCACCCATAGCGTAAACTCAATGCAACAGACAACTGCATTAAAAGAACTTTGCGTAAAGTAAACAATCCTTGCACCCGCGGGCACAAGCACCGTTGTTTTCCCCCTTGTGGCAACAACACATCCCCTAGACTCATGTTTCTGTCACTCAAGCTAGTCATCGAGGGGCATGAACCCACAATCGAGCATAACGTTCCCTCTTGGAGTCACTACTTACTACTCGGCCAAAGCAATAAATAACAACGGAGAACATGCAAGAATTACTTATGAACTAAAATATAAAAGAGGTGAATCAAATATATTACTCAAGATCAATCTGAACATAATCTCATAATCCATCGGATCCCAGCAAACTCAACATAGCAACAGCATAAGGATTACATAGGTGCCTCGATCATGTAGGGCAGCTCACGAGGACTAATTATTGAAGCACAAGAACGGGAGGAGAACATCACATAGCTACTGGTCATGGACTCATGGTCCAAGGGAGACTACTCACGAGTCATCCGGGAGGCGTCCATGGTGGTGGAGAAGCTCCCGGTGGTGATCCTCCCCTCCGACAGGGTGCCGGGAAGAGTTCTCCTGGTGCTCCCGATCTTGGAAGCGGCGGCGGCGGCGGAACAGAGATGGGATCGCGAAAAGAAGTCCTGTTTCAAGGGTTACGGGGGACCCTTTAAATATCTGCCAAAGTAGGGCACCGGGGGGCTCTCGGGGGGCCGAGGCGCCCCCCCCGGCGCGGCCCGGGGGGGGGGGGGG
>LR738711.1:244820828-244849387 GCA_902687465.1 Secale cereale
AAGCAGTGTCGTTCCCGGAACGCTGATTTTTTATATATTTTTTCTGTATTTTTCTGGGCAGTTCTCGAAACGTGAAAACCTGAAATACAAAAACAGCCGAAAACAAAAACTGGCACTGGGGTGCACTGGATTAGTAAGTTAGTCCAAATATGATCAAAAGTGTATGGAAGTGTATGAATATCATAGCAATATCACCCAAAAGTGGCATGGAGCAAGCAGAAATTATAGATACGTTTTGGACGTATCACCTGGCGTCTAGCCCTGGGCCAGACGCGAAGGCTCATGGCGTCTGGGCCAGACGCCAAGGATTGTGGCATTTGGTCCTGGAGTCCGAGTGGGACTCTTGCCTTTTGGGAAAAACCGAATTTGAGGAGGCTTTTACTCCAAGTTTCGACCCCAGGGCTCAACATATAAATAGAGGGGCAAGGCTAGCACCCAAGACACATCAAGATTCACCAAGCCGTGTGCCGGCAAGCCCGTCCCTCTAGTTTATCCTCCGTCTAGTTTCTGTAGTGCTTGGCGAAGCCCTACGGATATTGTTCTTCACCACCAACCGTCACCACGCCGTCGTGCTGCCGGAACTCATCTACTACTTCGCTCATCTTGTTGGATCAAGAAGGTGAGGACATCATCGAGCTGAACGTGTGCTGAACACGGAGGTACCGTACGTTCGGTGCTAGATCGGGACGGATCATGAAGGTGTAGGACTACATCTACCGCGTTGTCAAACGCTTTCGCTTTCGGTCTGCGAGGGTACGCTCGTTGCTATGCTTCTCCTAGATAGATCTTGCGTGATTGTAGGATTTTTTTGAAATACTACGTTCCCCAACAGTGGCATCATGAGCCAGGTCTATGCGCAGATGATATGCACGAGTAGAACACAATGAGTTGTGGGCGATAATAGTCATACTGGTTATCAGCATGTCATACTTTGATTCGGTGGTATTGTTGGATGAAGCGGCCCGGACCAACATTACCCATACGCTTACGCGAGACTTGTTCTACCGACGTGCTTTGCACATAGGTGGCTGGCGGGTGTTAGTTTCTCCAACATTAGTTGAGTCGAGTGTGACTACGCCCGGTCCTTGTGAAGGTTAAAACAACACACCTGGCGAAAAATTGTTGTGGTTTTGATGCGTAGGTAAGAACGGTTCTTGCTAAGCCTGTAGCAGCCACGTAAAACTTGCAACAACAATGTAGAGGACGTCTAACTTGTTTTTGCAGGGCATGTTGTGATGTGATATGGTCAAGACGTGATAAGTTATACGTTATTGTATGAGATGATCATGTTTCGTAAATTATCGACAACCGGTAGGAGCCTTATGGTTGTCTCTTTATTGTATGAATCGCGAAAGCCATGTAATTGCTTTACTTTATCACTACGAGTTAGCGATAGTAGTAGTAGCAATAGTTGGCGAGACGACCACTACGCTACGATGAAGATCATGGTGCCAAGCCGATGACGATGGAGATCATGACTATGCTTTGGAGATGGAGATCAAAAGCACAAGATGGTGATGGCCATATCATGTCACATATTTGGATTGCATGTGATATTTATCTTATTATGCTTCTTATTTTTCTTAGTACGGCGGTAGCATTATAAGATGACCCCTTACAAAAATTTCAAGGTACAAGTGTTCTCCCTGAGTATGCACCGTTGCGACAGTTCATCGTGTCGAGACACCACGTGATGATCGGGTGTGATAAGTTCTACGTTCAAATACAACGGGTGTAAGACAGTTTTGCACATGCATAATACTCAGGTTAAACTTGACGAGCCTAGCATGTACATACATGGCCTCGGGACACTGGAGACCGAAAGGTCGAGCGTGAATCATATAGTAGATATGATCAACATAAGATGTTCACCATTGAAAACTACTTCATCTCACGTGATGACCGGACATGGTTTAGTTGATATGGATCACATGATCATTTAGATGACTTGAGGGATGTCTATCTAAGTGGGAGTTCTTAAGCAATATGATTAATTGAACTTTAATTTATCATGAAATTAGTCTGATAGTATTTGCAAATTATGTTGTAGATCAATAGCTCGCGTTATAGCTCCCCTATGTTTTTGATATGTTCCTAGAGAAATCTAAGTTGAAAGATGTTAGTAGCAATGATGCGGACTAGGTCCGTGATCTGAGGATTATCCTCATTGCTGCAGAGAAGTATTATGTCCTTGATGCACCGCTAGGTGACAAACCTATTGCAGGAGCAGATGCAGACGTTATGAACGTTTGACAAGCTTAGTATGATGACTACTTGATAGTTTAGTGCGCCATGCTTTACGGCTTATAACCGGGACTTCAAAAACGTTTTGAATGCCGCAGAGCATATGGGATGTTCCAAGAGTTGAAAATAGTATTTCATACTCATGCCCATGTCGAGAGGTATGAGACCTCTGACAAGTACTTTGCTTACAAGATGGAGGAGAATAGCTCAACCAATGAGCATGTGCTCAGAATGCCTGAGTACTACAATCGCTTGAATCAAGTGGGAGTTAATCTTCTAGATAAGATAGTGATTGATAGAGTTCTCTAGTCACTATCATCAAGTTACTAGAACTTCATGATGAACTATAGTATGCAGGGTGTTGACACCAGATTTTGGCACGGCATAAAAAGCAAATAAGATGGCTTCAAATGGAAAAGTGCTCAAAGTGAAAAAGTTTCGTATTGTCGAGGTGAACATTTTTGATGTTTGGGCCATCGTCATCCGATCTCATCTCGAGTGCCAAAACTATGCTCAAAGCACTGAGATTTTATATCTAGATCAGTATTCGGCAGATTAGACCACCAAAACTGTCTCACATGGAAAAACTTTATACACGAATTGTCTTCGTCTCGTCGAAACGATCGATTTTGATATAAAAATCGTCCCAATCCGAGTTCGTATGCAAAAGTTACAGCCATCCGAACACAGCCCTGTCACAGAGCCAAAAGTGGCGCGCCCCACCAGCCATGTGTCTGATGGGTAGCGCGAATAACAACCTGTATTGCGTGACCGTTTTGGCCTAGAAGATGGCTTCAAATCGAAAAACGTTCAACATGAAAGTTGTTCGTCTCGTCGAAACGGTCAAGATTGCTTTTGGGCTCTTTTCCATCCGAGGTCGTTTACCACCTCAAAAATTACCCGCAAGGTACAGCCAATTTAAACCGAACAGTTTTGGAAAGTTCGGATAAAACCAATCTGAATTTGGCTAGGATTTTGGACGTGAATCCAAGCCTTTTCCTTGCACGGGAAGTCCAGCCGCCTCTTATATACTCAAGGGGTGATGGCCGATTGAACAACACACAATCGAACAAACACATCTACTACTTTTTCGTGTTCATCTATCCCCTACCCTTGTATCTTCTTCCTCGTTCTTCGTCTGTTCTTCTTTTGCATGCTTGTTTGAGTTCATATTGCCATGTTAATCTCTGTTGCAAAAGTGCATTTGGCTGTTAAGAGATGAAACTTGTTATGAGATGCTGATTTCAATTGCTCTTTGCTATTGATGTGTTTGCCCTCATGCCACATGTCTAGATGTTTTAGAAGCACCATTATATGGTATTTGATGTGGTACATTTAACTTTCCATGATATGCCTTGAGGTGACTTAAACATACTTGTAAACAGGCCATGTTGTTGTTGTTGTTTTATACTTAGTGAAAAAACTGCTAAGTCTGGAATCTGTTATAACCCGATGCTATGTTTGCTTGATGCCCTAGTCTAATCCATGCTTGTTTTGGAGTGGCCAATGATCATGTCTTATTATCCATGTTATTGTCTATCCATTCATGCCCTTACTTGCGCATATGACCTGCTGTAGCTTATTTATTTATTGCTCTCAAGTTGCTATAAATTATAACTGTCAGGTTTTTAACAGCATGTTCAATTTTGTGTAGCTTGTTGCTATTGATCCATGCCTCCTATGGAGATGCTCCAATGGAGTTGTTTGCTATAGGATATGTCTACTACATGTCCATGCTCTTTATGTTCTTAGTTGAGTTGATATGCTTGTTGTTTTGTGCCTCCGAAGGCAGCATCGTGATGATGTTTTTGCCTTCCCAGATTTTGGCTAAGTCTGGAATATTTTATTGCAACTTGTCATGCTTGTTTAAATGTGTTCCAGCAAGCTTTTGGGTGTGTTCTAAGTTCATACTTGTTAAGTAACATGTCTACTTCACATCCATACTACTTGTTATCATGTTTGAGTGCTGTAGCATATATATATATACCTTGCTCCAAAGTTGCTATGTGGCTGTTAACTTCAGCTTGTTGTTATATCTTGTTTCATGTGTATCTTTTAGACCGTTGCTCCGTTTTGGGTGTGCCTTATATGAAACTTGTGTGATTTTGTATGTAGATTCATAATATCATGTTGTTTACATGTTTGGAGTGTGTTTGTTTGATGTTTGGGTGCTTCTTGCATCGTTGCCATGCTTGACTTGTTTTGCTCATATCTTCTAGACCGTAGCTCCGAATTAAACAAACTTTATATGAAACTTGACTAGAATTTCGTGTAGTTCATCATGGTGCATGTTAACCGGCTGTTTAACTACTTTAACTTAAGGTTTGTTCAGATCTGGAGTAATTTCAAAATATGCATATGAGGACTTACCGGTTTTATTATATGTAGTTTTCGGCCTCATCTAAACTTGTTGACTTGTGTTGTTTTTCTGAGCTTCCTACCTTGCCATGTATTGCATCATATATAGACTTGTCTTGCATCATACTTGCTTGAGCATATTGTCATGTTCTTGTGTTGTTTTTCTGTGCTTTCTACCTTGCCATGTATTGCATCATATATAGACTTGTCTTGCATCATACTTGCTTGAGCATATTGTCATGTTCTTGTGTTGTTTTTTCTGTGCTTCCTACCTTGCAATGTATTGCATCATATATAGACTTGTCTTGCATCATACTTGGTTGAGCATATGGTCATGTTCTTGTATTGTGTGTTTACTGTATTGCTTGCTTCTTCTCGTTAGTGCTTGTTCCGTTGCGATCGTGAGGATTCGTTCGTCTACGTGTGGTTCGTCTTCGAGGCTTCTTCTTCGTCTTCTTCATGGACCCGTTCTTCTTCCTTGCGGGATCTCAGGCAAGATGACCATACCCTTGGATACCTTTACTATCATTGCCTTCGCTTAGTTGTCTCGATGCTATCGTTATATGTCGCGCTACCCATCTTATTATCAGCCCCTCTCCTTGTTGCCATGAAACCTCTAACCTTTGACACCTTCCTAGCAAAACCATTGTTTGGCTATGTCACCTGCTTGCTCAGCCCCTCTTATAGCGTTGTTAGTTGCAGGTGAAGATGAAGATCGGTCCTTGTTGGAACTTGTTGTTGGAATATCACAATATCTATTATTACTATTAACACACCTATATACTGGGCATGGGTGGAAGGCTTGGCCTTTTGCTCGGTGTTTTGTTCCACTCATGCCATCTTAGGCGCCGATAAACCGGCATTATGTTCCTCGATTTTGCATTCCTTACACGGTTGGGTATATGGGGACCCCTTGACACTTCGTCTTTGAATAAAACTCCTCCAGCAAGGCCCAACATTGGTTTTAATTTGCCTCATAATAACAACTTATTTAATTAATTAAAATTGCATAACGGGGACGCTCCCTCGAGATTCTTTTCTACATAGCAGGGGGGGCCAGTGCTGATGGTGTTGGTCCCAAACTAGAGCCACTTGCGGTGCCACCCAGTTATCTGGGGTCTTCGGTTGCTGTATGTAGTACTCATCCGGACGTGGCCTGACACGAGATGCGCGCGGCTACCATCAGGGTGTCGGCACGCCGGGAGGTCTTGCTGGACTTGTTTTACCATTGTCGAAATGTCTTGTGCACCGGGATGCCGAGCCTGATCGGATTGTCCCTAAGATAAGGGGTAATAATTATTATTACTTCAGCTGATCGTGAGAGCTTGTGATGGGCTAAGTTGGGACACCCCTGTAGGGTTATGATCTTTCGAAAGCCGTGCCCACGGTTATGTGGCAGATTGGAATTTGTTAATGTCCGGTTGTAGAAAACTTGACAGAGGATCTGAAGTAAAACACACAACTGTGTGAGTAACCGTGACTGTCTCTTTTCACTTTGAGAAGAGAACACGATGGGGTTATGTTTGACTCGTAGGTAGTTCATGATCTTTAGCGATCACTACTAGTTGCGACCGTTTGCGTAGATGCTCATCTTATTCTTGTACTCGTAAGTTAGCCACCATACTTTTGCTTAGCCGCTGCTGCAACCTCACCACTTTACCTCTTCCTTCCCATTAAGCTTTGATAGTCTTGTTACCCATGGTTATGGGATTGCTGAGTCCTCGTAGCTCACAGATACTACAACAATAGTTGCAGGTGCAGGTTTCCGATGTCTTGACGTGAGAGCGATTATCGTTGTGTTGGAGTTCTTTCTTCTTCTTCTTCTTCTTCAGTCTTGGGTTAGGTTCCGGGTCGGTAGCCTGGGATAGCAGATGGATGTCGTTGTTCTTTTCATGTTTGCATCCGTAGTCAGATGCTTTTTATTGATGATGTTGTATTCATGTGATTTGTATGTATTGTTGTATCCCCCATGTATGTGTGTAATGGTACGATGTAATGATATCCATCTTGCTAAGCTCCCGAAATGCGGTTGTGCCCCAATCACATAAGTGTCACGTGATCAGGATAGAATCGCATCTTGGGCCTGACAAAACTGTTGGGTACACATTCTATCACAAATCCGAAGGCAAGACTTTTGTTGCTAAGAATGGATCCTTTCTAGAGAAGGAGTTTCTCTCGAAAGAAGTGAGTGGGAGGAAGGTAGAACTTGATGAGGTAATTGTACCTTCTCTCGAATTGGAGAATAGCTCATCACAGAATTTTTTTCCCGTGGTGCCTACACCAATTAGTGAGGAAGCTAATGATGATGATCATGAAACTTCGGATCAAGTCACTACCCAACCTCGTATGTCAACCAGAGTATGTTTCACACCAGAGTGGTACGGTAACCCGGTCCTAGAAGTCATGTTACTAAACCATGATGAACCTACGAACTATGAGGAAGCGATGATGAGCCCAAATTCTGTGAAATGGCTTGAAGCCATGAAATCTGAGATGGGATCCATGTATGAGAACAAAGTGTGGAATTTGGTTGATTTGCCCGATGATCAGCAAGCCATTGGAAATAAATGGATCTTTAAGAGGAAGACTAACGTAGATGGTAATGTTACTGTCTACAAAGCTCGACTTGTTGCGAAAAGTTTTTCGACTAGTTCACTAAGATGAGATTATCTCACTCGTAGCGATGCTTAAGTCTGTCCGAATCATGTTAGCAATTGCCGCATTCTATGAAATCTGGCAAATGGATGTCAGAACTGAATTACTTAATGGATTTATTAAAGAAGAGTTGTATATGATGCAACCAAAAGGTTTTGTCGATCCTAAAGGTGCTAACAAAGTGTGCAAGCTCCAGCGATCCATGTATGGACCTGTGCAAGCATCTTGGAGTTGGAATATACACTTTGATAAGGTGATCAAAGCATATGGTTTTATACAGACTTACGGTGAAGCCTATATTTACAAAGAAAGTGAGTGGGAGCACTATAACATTATTGATAAGTATATGTGAATGAAATATTTTTGATCAGAAATGATGTAGAATTTTTTGGAAAGCATACATGATTGTTTAGAAGGAGTTATTCAATAAAAGACCTCGGTGAAGCTGCTTACATATTGGGCACCAAGATCTATAAGAGATAGATCAAGATGCTTGATAAGACTTTCGATTAGTACATACCTTGATAAGATTTTGAAGTAGTTCAAAATGGATTTGTCAAAGAAGGAGTTCTTGCCTGATTTGTAAGGTGTGAAGTTGAGTAAGACTCAGAGCCCGACCACGGTAGAAACATATAGAGAGAATGAAAGTCATTCCCTATGCCTCAACCATAGGTTCTATAAAGTATGCCATGACGTGTACCAAACCTGTTTTGTACCTTGCCATGAGTTTGGCAAGGAGGTACAATAGTGATCCATGAGTAGATCACTGGACAACGGTCAAAATCATCCTTAGTTACCTTAAAAGGGACTAAGGAAATGTTTCTTGGTTATGGAGGTGATAAAGAGTTCGTCGTAAAGAGTTACGTCGATGCAAGCTTTGACACTAATCCAGATGACTATAAGTATCAATCTGGATGCGTATTGAAAATGGGAGCAATTAGCTAGAGTAGCTCCATACAGAGCATTGTAAACATAGAAATTTGTAAAATACATACGGATTTGAATGTGACAGACCCGTTGACTAAACTTCTCTCACAAAGCAAAACATGATCACACCTTAGTACTCTCTGGGTGTTAATCATATGGTGATGTGAACTAGATTATTGACTCTAGTAACCCTTTGGATGCTGGTCACATGAAGATGTGAACTATGGGTGTTAATCACATGATGATGTGAACTATCGGTGTTAAATCACATGGCGATGTGAACTAGATTATTAACTCTAGTGCAAGTGGGAGACTGAAGGAAATATGCCCTAGAGGCAATAATAAAGTTGCTATTTATATTTCCTTATATCATGATAAATGTATTTTATTCATGCTAGAATTGTATTAACCGGAAACTTGATACATGTGTGAATATATAGAAAAAACATAGTGTCCCTAGTAAGCCTCTACTAGACTAGCTCGTTAATCAAAGATGGTTGAGTTTCCTAACCATAGACATGTGTGATACGTCCAAAACGTATCTATAATTTCTGCTTGCTCCATGCCTCTTTTGGGTGATATTGCTATGATATTTATACACTTCCATACACTTTTGATCATATTTGGACTAACCTATTAACTCAGTGCACCCCAGTGCCAGTTTCTGTTTTCTGCTGTTTTTGTATTTTAGGTTTTCCCATTACGAGAACTGCCAGAAAAATCCCGGAAAAATTATATAAAAAATCAGCGTTCCAGAAGCTTCCCGGCTGCCAAAATACAGCCGGAGGGGGGCCACCAGGGCTCCAGGCGCCCTGGTGGCGCGGCCCCCCTCCTGGCCGCGCCCGGGGGGCGCTTGGGCCCCCCCAGGCCTCTGCTGATGCCCCCCTTTGGCATATATTTATATCGTGTCCCAAAACCCTCGAGACGGGAACCCTTTTTCGCGATCTCATCTCTGTTCCGCCGCCGGCGCACTTCCAAGATCGGGAGCACCAGGAGAACTCTTCCCGGCACCCTGCCGGAGGGGAGGATCACCACCGGGAGCCTCTCCACCACCATGGACGCCTCCCGGATGAGTTGTGAGTAGTCTCCCTTGGACCATGGGTCCATGACTAGTAGCTATGTGATGTTCTCCTCCCCTTCTTGTGCTTCACTAATTAGTCCTCGTGAGCTGCCCTACATGATCGAGGCACATATGTAATCCTTATGCTGTTGCTATGTTGAGTTTGCTGGGATCCGATGGATTGTGAGATTATGTTCAGATTGTGTTTGAGTAATATATTTGATCTACCTCTTTTATATTTATGTTCGTAAGTAATTCTTGCATGTTCTCCGTTGTTATTTATTGCTTTGGCCAAGTAGTAGGTAGTGACTCCAAGAGGGAACGTTATGCTTGATTGTGGGTTCATGCCCCTCGATGACTAGCTTGAGTGACAGAAACATGAGTCTAGGGGATGTGCTGTTGCCACAAGGGGGAAAACAACGGTGCTTGTGCCCGCGGGTGCAAGGATTGTTTACTTTACGCAAAGTTCTTTTAATGCAGTTGTCTGTTGCTTTGAGTTTACACTATGGGTGGGACTCGCAACTTAATACCAGCGAGATGTTCTGGATAGATATCTCAAGGTGGATGATTAGTAGTAGATGCAGATGGATTTCGGTCTACTTTCCTTGGCGTACCGCCCATGCTTTGAACCTCTACCTTTCTTGTAACATAGTCAGCATTGGTTTGCGCACATAATTCTGTCAATTGCCCAGCTGTAATTCGTTTACCTCACATAGCTGTTTTATCGTCTTTTGGGAGAGAGACATCACTAGTGAACATCATGGGACCCCGGTCCATATTACCATCATTGATCACATCCGCTATTTATTTTCCGCTTTTATTTACTATTTGCAGCAAAACCTATCACTATTATCACTTGCGTTTGATCCTTTGTAAACTACAAGGCCGGAGAGATTGACAACCTCTCTGTACTCGTTGGGAGCAAAGTTATTTGTATCTGTGTGCAGGTCCACGTTGATTGCTAATATCTGGCGCCGTTAGCAATTGACACCTTCTTGTTGAAACTGAGAGTCTCAGGGAAATCGATCATTGGTATCTTTGCCAAGGGAAAACTTCCGCTACACTGCATCTCAACCCTTCCACTTGGGGTAACCAACGAGGGGCGAGAAGCCATCAAGCAAAGTTTTCCGGCGCCGTTGCCGGGGACTCCACTCTTCAGGAGAGGGGAGTTGCACGCTATCTTTTACCTTTGCTTTTTAGTCTTGTTAGTTTACCTTTCAGTTTTTGCTTTAGTATCTTTTATCGAAAATCACAAAAATAGTTATATTGCTTGCTTGCTGCTATGGGTTCCACCGAGAACACCAAGTTGTGTGACTTCACTAGTCACAACAACGATGACTTTATCTGCACACCTATCACTACACCTGCCACTTCAGCACCTTCGTATGAAATTAAACCTGCTTTACTGAACCTAGTTATGAAAGATCAATTCTCCGGTGCTGGAGATGATGCTGCTTTACACTTGAAGAACTTTGTTGAACTTTGTGATATGCAAAAGTACCAAGAAATAGATGGTAATATTGTTAAGCTTAAGCTTTTTTCCTTTCTCCTTGAGAGGAGGAGCTAAAATTTGGTTTCAGTCTTTGCCTAGAAATAGCATAGATTCACGGGACAAGTGCAAAGATGCTTTTATTGGAAAATACTATCCACCTGCTAAAATTATCCAACTAAGGAGTAACATAATTAATTTTAAGCAATTGGATAATGAACACGTTGCCCAAGCTTGGGAACGTATGAAATCTCTTGTCAAGAACTGCCCTACTCACGGTTTGACTACTTGGATGGTTATCCAAACTTTTTATGCAGGCTTGAACTTTACCTCGCGGAACTTGTTAGATTCGGCCGCGGGAGGAACTTTTATGTCAACTACACTTGGTGCTGCCACGAAGCTTCTCGATGAGATGATGACCAATTATTCCCAATGGCACACCGAACGCGCTCCAACAGGTAGGAAGGTAAACTCTATCGAGGAGATTTCCTCCCTAAATGAAAAAGTTGACTTGATCATGTCTCTACTTTCGAAGCAATCTTCTGTGATCCTCGTGATGTTCCTTTAAATTCTTTGATTGCTCAAGAACAAGTAGATGTGAACTTTCTCTAGAAACAATTTTAATAACAATGCTTATAGGAGTAATTTTGGTAGCAATCCTAGACCGTTCCCCTCTAATTCTTATGGGAACAACAATGCTTATCCTATCACCAAGAACTCCACTACTGAACTAGAGATTATGCTTAAAGATTTCATCACTACCCAAAAAGCCTTTAATAAGAGTGTAGAAGAAAAACTAAACAAACTAGATGATCTCTTTTCGAAGGTAGACAATTTAGCCAATGAGGTAGAATTGCTTAAAATTAGAACTTCTCCTCTTGAGGAGAGGAAGGTCACTCCTATGAATGCTATTCAAGTGCAAATTAATGAAAATATTAGGATGATGGCTAAACTTAAAGAGATATGGGCTAGAGAAAGGGAGGAAGAAGATAGAATTAAGAACCTTCCTACCCACCACACTGTTGCTACTATCCAAGTTGTTGAGGATATCCAAACTCTTAGCACCCGATGCACTCCTGGTCCCATTGGACCTATTAATGATGATGCTATAACTATAGAAACTACCAAACAAGTGAACCTAAAGGACACCACTACCACCTTACTTGATAGTAGTGACCTTGATTTTGACAATTTCACTCTTACCGAAGTTATTGATTTCCTTCACAAGATGTCTAGAGATCCCCGCACTAGCACGCTTAACCTTGTCTTCACAGAGCATATCACTAATGCTCTCATCAAAGCTAGGGAGGAGAAACTTAGAGTAGAAGCCTCCATACCTAGAAAGCTAGAAGATGGTTGGGATCCTATGATTAAAATTAAATTGAATAACTTCTCTTGCTATGCTTTATGTGATGTTGGTGCTAGTACCTCTATTATGCCCAAAAGAATATATGATATGCTTAAATTGAAACCTTTTGATTCTTGTTCTTTTGGTGTTCGTCTCGTTGATTCTTCCATAAAGAAACCTTTGGGGAGGATCGATGATGTTCTTATCATTGTCAATGACAATTATGTTCCCGTTGATTTTACTATTATGGACATTGAATGTGAACCTTCTTGTCCAATTATTTTGGGACGTCCTTTTCTACGCACCGTTGGTGCTATCATTGACATGAAAGAGGGGAATATAAAATTCCAATTTCCTCTCAAGAAAGGGATGGAACACTTCCCTCGAAAGAAGATTAAGTTACCTTTTGAGTCCGTTATACGGGCTAGCTATTCTTTTACTCTTGATAAAACTTGATCTCTATACATTATGCCTAGCTCAAAGGCATAAAAGAAAGCGCTTTTGGGAGGCAGCCCACATGAATAAATTTTATTTTGCTTTTGTTGTGTCTTGATGTTGTTACTACAGTAGCATCATCATTGTATCTTTGCTTTTCAACTTTGTGCCAAGTGTAGCCTCTGATTGCAAGAAAGTTCAAAAGTTGTGACGTGCTGTCCAGGAAACAGATTCTGTCCTTGGATAGAAAAATTCGTATAATATCACCAGATCATCTTTTTGGTCTGAATTTTTTCGACAGCGTGCTCTATATAATTGTCTTTCGTGTGTCTGTTCTGAGTTTTTTGATTAGAGTTGCAGAAGTGACCCGAAAAAATCATTTACTACCTGCTATTCTGTTTTTCACAGATTCTCTCCTGTTTTGCCTTTCCTTCATTTTGCAAACCTTGAGCTTGCTTTTTCTTTGCAAAAACCTTTTGGCAATCTTAAGAAACAGTAGACCTTCAAGAATATCCTTATTTCCAGCAAGGAACAGTTATTTTATTATGGGTACTAACCTCGCTAATCAGATTATGATGAGTTATGTATGAAGGGAGTTTTCATGTGTGCGAGGGAAGATGATAAAAAGATTCAGGAGTGTCAAACGCTCAAGCTTGGGGATGCCCCCATGAACCCCCAAGAAATATTCAAGGAGACTCAAGCGTCTAAGCTTGGGGATGCCCCCGTGCATCCCCTTCTCCATCAACATTATCAGTTCGTCTTTCGTTCCACTATATTTTTATCACTTCATGAGTTATGTGCTATGCTTGGAGCGTCTTGCTTTTTGTTTTCCTTTTTAGTTTTCTTTAGCTTTTCATAACGAGTCGGAACTCAGCCTTCTTTATGTGGGAGAGAAACACGCTCCACTTCTACCTAGAACATAACATAGAATTTTCATGTCTATGTTTGCTGTGTGTGTTCTTTGTCTTTCAATAGCTACTATCATGCTTAGCTCTTAATTTTCATGCTTATCTTTTTAAAGAGCTTTTGTTTAGTTGGTTGCTTGAACTCTCTTTAATTAGCATGATTATCTTATTAAGAGAGTTTGCTTCCGTTGCATTGGTTGGTATGTCTATGATATAGATGCTACTTGCATAATGGTGCTTAGTAGTTCATGGTTTCTTATGGTTAGTCTCAAATAGCTGGGGGGTTCCCAATGTGTTATTGGAATACCAACATGATTTGTTTGCCTATGATGTGGTATGGTTTAGTAATATCTTCCTTCAAGAATTTATTTTGATTTACTTGGCGTATGCTCACGCATATTTAAGACTGTAAAGAAAGTCTGTCAAGCCTTGATGATCTTTTGTTTCTGAGTAGCGATATAACTACCATGACTGATTCAATGTTGCTTTGTCGCTCTGCATGATTATGACCGTCATTGCTCTCTTAGTTGGTCGCTCCCAGTGTTTTGCTAACCTCCACCTGTACTAAACGGACTGACTGCTTGTGCATCCAAATCCCTTTAAACCAGTTATGCCATATGAGTCCACCATACCTTCCTACATGGTATTTACCTGCCATTCCTAACGAAGACTTTCATGTACCATCTCGAAATTATTCAAAAAAAATGCATCCTATTTTGTGCCTCTGTTTTAAGTTCATGAGGAAGTAGTAGTTAATTCATGATTTTTCTAAGTTGGACAAGCTTCACCCCGGGATTGCATGTCTAATGTGCAAACCCATAACACGAGAAGGAACTGGCATTGAGTGTGCCCGGCTCAAAATTAATATTACAAACAAACCCTCCTTCACGCTTTGTTCATGAGAAATCAGAAAACCTTGGCAGTGATAAACAAAGGAGATTAAGAGGATGTGATCGTCCTCATTCGGGAGCCGTTCCTCGAAACTTGTCCATCTCAAGAAGTGATTGAGCTATCTGCTAGCATTCGTTGACGAAACATGCATGATCTAAAATAATAATTATTACCTCTGTTTTTAAAACCAAGAGCTCTGGTACATGTTTTGTCTTTGTTTCCGACTACGGGTTTTCAACCTTGCCAACAAAAGCCACGGTTCGAGAGTCTCCACCTTATTTTAAAGCACCAACTACTGAGAGCATGATTGTCATTCTGAGTGTAATGTGCATTGTCCCAAAGTAGCATTGTCTTTTGCATGATTATGATATCGTTTATTCTGAAATCATTGTATCTAGTCATCACTTAAACCTTGGAGGTGCCCTTGCATTTATGTTTTGCTTCACTAAAGGGGGCAAGCGAGATATCACTTTATCATATTTGCACACCATGCTCATTACAAATCTATTTGATGTTTCAGTATCATGTTGTAAAACTTTCAGTTCTTTGTGATTTTCTCATGGGGCAACTTAATTACTACAGATTCATTGTCTTAGTAAGCTTTTGTCATATGACTATGAAAAGTCCTATATGGTTAATAGCATGTCACCACAGAAATTATTCTTGTTATCATTTACCTACTCGAGGACGAGCAGGAATTAAGCTTGGGGATGTTGATACGTCCAAAACGTATCTATAATTTCTGCTTGCTCCATGCCTCTTTTGGGTGATATTGCTATGATATTTATACACTTCCATACACTTTTGATCATATTTGGACTAACCTATTAACTCAGTGCACCCCAGTGCCAGTTTCTGTTTTCTGCTGTTTTTGTATTTCAGGTTTTCCCATTACGAGAACTGCCAGAAAAATCCCGGAAAAATTATATAAAAAAATCAGCGTTCCAGAAGCTTCCCGACTGCCAAAATACAGCCGGAGGGGGGCCACCATGGCTCCAGGCGCCCTGGTGGCGCGGCCCCCCTCCTGGCCGCGCCGGGGGGTGCCTGGGCCCCCCAGGCCTCCGCTGATGCCCCCCTTTGGCATATATTTATATCGTGTCACGAAACCCTCGAGACGGGAACCCTTTTTCGCGATCTCATCTCTGTTCCGCCGCCGCCGCGCTTCCAAGATCGGGAGCACCAGGAGAACTCTTCCCGGCACCCTGCCGGAGGGGAGGATCACCACCGGGAGCCTCTCCACCACCATGGGACGCCTCCCGGATGAGTTGTGAGTAGTCTCCCTTGGACCATGGGTCCACGACCAGTAGCTATGTGATGTTCTCCTCCCCTTCTTGTGCTTCACTAATTAGTCCTCGTGAGCTGCCCTACATGATCGAGGCACATATGTAATCCTTATGCTGTTGCTATGTTGAGTTTGCTGGGATCCGATGGATTGTGAGATTATGTTCAGATTGTGTTTGAGTAATATATTTGATCTACCTCTTTTATATTTATGTTCGTAAGTAATTCTTGCATGTTCTCCGTTGTTATTTATTGCTTTGGCCAAGTAGTAGGTAGTGACTCCAAGAGGGAACGTTATGCTTGATTGTGGGTTCATGCCCCTCGATGACTAGCTTGAGTGACATAAACATGAGTCTAGGGGATGTGCTGTTGCCACAAGGGGGAAAACAACGGTGCTTGTGCCCGCGGGTGCAAGGATTGTTTACTTTACGCAAAGTTCTTTTAATGCAGTTGTCTGTTGCTTTGAGTTTACACTATGGGTGGGACTCGCAACTTAATACCAGCGAGATGTTCTGGATAGATATCTCAAGGTGGATGATTAGTAGTAGATGCAGATGGATTTCGGTCTACTTGCCTTGGTGTACCGCCCATGCTTTGAACCTCTACCTTTCTTGTAACATAGTTAGCATTGGTTTGCGCACATAATTCTGTCAATTGCCCAGCTGTAATTCGTTTACCTCACAAAGCGGTTTTATCGTCTTTTGGGAGAGAGACATCACTAGTGAACATCATGGGACCCCGGTCCATATTACCATCATTGATCACATCCGCTATTTACTTTCCGCTTTTATTTACTATTTGTAGCAAAACCTATCACTATTATCACTTGCGTTTGATCCTTTGTAAACTACAAGGCCGGAGAGATTGACAACCTCTCTGTACTCGTTGGGAGCAAAGTTATTTGTATCTGTGTGCAGGTCCACGTTGATTGCTAATATCTGGCGCCGTTAGCAATTAACACCTTCTTGTTGAAACTGGGAGTCTCAGGGAAATCGATCTTTGGTATCTTTGCCAAGGGAAAACTTCCGCTACACTGCATCTCAAACCTTCCACTTGGGGTAACCAACGAGGGGCGAGAAGCCATCAAGCAATGTGTTGTCATTTGATTAACGGGATCACATCATTAGGAGAATGATGTGTTGGGCATGACCCATCCGTTAGCTTAGCATAATGATCGTTTAGTTTTACTGCTATAGCTTTCTTCATGACTTATACATATTCCTCTTACTATGAGATTATGCAACTCCCGAATACCGGAGGAACACTTTGTGTGCTATCAAGCGTCACAACGTAACTCAGTGATTATAAATATGCTCTACAGGTGTCTTCGAAGGTGTTTGTTGAGTTGGCATAGATCGAAATTAGGATTTGTCACTCCATGTATCGTAGAGGTATCTCTGGGCCCTCTCGGTAATACACATCATAATAATCCTTGCAAGCAAATGACTAATGAGTTAGTCACGGGATGATGTATTACGGAATGAGTAAAGAGACTTGCCGGTAACGAGATTGAACTAGGTATGAAGATAACAACGATCGAATCTCGGGCAAGTAACATACCGACAGAGAAAGGGAATTGTGTTGTTGTCATAACGGTTCGACCGATAAAGATCTTTGTAGAATATGTAGGCGGCAATATGGGCATCCAGGTTCCGCTATTGGTTATTGACCAGAGAAGTGTCTCGGTCATGTCTACATAGTTCCCAAACCCGTAGGGTCCGCACGCTTAAGGTTCGTTGACGATATAGTATTATATGAGTTATGTATGATGGTGACCGAATGTTGTTCGGAGTCCCGTATGAGATCACGGACATGACGAGGAGCTCCGGAATGGTACGGAGGTAAAGATTGATATATAGGATCATATGGTTAGGCCATGGTGTCAGGCCCATGGGGCATTAAGTCGGTGCAAAAGGAGTTTTGCGGAGGCCAGTGGGCCAAACGCCGGAGACCCTGGCGTGTGGCCCTGGGCGAGACACCAAGGCCCATGGCGTCTGGGCCAAACACCAAGGATTGTGGCATTTGGTCCTGGAGTCCGAGTGGGACTCTTGCCTTTCGGGCAAAACCGACTTTCAGGAGGCTTTTACTCCAAGTTTCGACCCCATCACTCAACATATGAATAGAGGGGTAGGGCTAGCACCCAAGACACATCAAGATTCACCAAGCCGTGAGCCGGCAAGCTCGTCCCTCTAGTTTATCATGCGTCTAGTTTCTCTAGTGCTTGGCAAAGCCCCACGGAGATTGTTCTTCACCACCAACCGTCACCACGCCGTCATGCTGCCGGAACTCATCTACTACTTCACCCATCTTACTGGATCAAGAAGGCGAGGACATCATCGAGCTGACGTGTGCTGAACGCGGAGGTGTCGTATGTTCGGTGCTAGATCAGGACGGATCGTGAAGGTATACGACTACATCAACCGCATTGTCAAACGCTTTCGCTTTCAGTCTGCGAGGATACGTGGACACACTCTCCCCGCTCGTTGCTATGCTTCTCCTAGATAGATCTTGTGTGATCGTAGGATTTTTTTTTTGAAATACTACGTTCCCCAACAACAAGAGAGCCTGATTCGACCTTACCTGATTGAGTAGGCAAAGAAGGATAATCAGACCAACATACAGAGCCACTGCTCCCTCCAATGTACAAAGCACACAATGCCGTCTTCGATTTCATATTGCCGTGAACATCGACCGATGTACCTTGGTGATTCCACTGGTGGCGGTACGCTGTGGTGCACCAGCAACCAGCCTATACTCCATCACGTGACAACCATCGCCTCCCGGAACACCTTCAACTTGCAGTGTGTATTTTGACAATAAACAATATTAGATAACCAATGTGCATTTCGTTATAGTCAAGCTAAATGAGTTGAACCGTTTGAAATTATACACAAAAGTAGAAAGCTAGTTAGCTACAGTCATAATCCTTCAAGTGAAAAACTAAAAATGAATCAGTTTAAGTGTACATTTTCAGATCCTTGGCTCAAGACTCTGTTTTGAACCCAACCTTGTTGGAAGGAGGGATGCACTACCTCTAAGTAATTTGCAAGCACCGTTTAGGCATGCTGCTGTTACGTTCTGGCATACAGAGCAACTTCAAAACTTAAGAAAACCTGGCCTCGTTTAGGCATGCTGCTGTTACGTTCTACAATGCGTCGGAGTAAACATCAGCTTGGCCATAACTTGAACTTCAGTTAGTAGTCTCTGCCATTGCATTTTTTCCCTAACACACTTAAACTGTCAATGTACTCTACTATTTTCCTTCTTCATGACTGCTTTATGTACCTTTGTCAGGGGGGAGGCTTACCTGGCATCACACGAGCAGGAAGGTAGGACATAAAGCCTCTGGCGCCTTGTGACCAGGTACTGAAAAAATCTATCCGCCTAAGCCTGATAATAAAGCACCAATGCTTATCTACATGTAGCTCTAGACTTTCAGCTGCCATTATTCCCCGGGTAATTCACCATTATCAGGACCACAAGAACCGTTCGCCAGCCTACCCAGCTAGTACCAATCAAATATCCTTGTAGCACCATATATATAAACAAACCGAAGCTGTCAACGATGGTGCTCCTAAAATTCAGAGATTTGAACCTGACACCTCGAGGCAACTACAACCGTTTCAGTTAATTTGATTGTTGAAGCTGTTGTTGCCAGAATTATACACCAAGATCAAACATTTAATTATCACTATACTATAACCAAACCGCCACGACGGTGTTCTTGAAATTCGGAGATCTTAACCTGACATCTCCAGGCACCAACAGCTGGTTCAGTTTGGTTGGTTCCTGAAGCATATACAAATAAAACTTGTCTTTACCAAATAGCTTATGGGATTCAAATAAATAGCTCAAATGATCGAGATACATGCAAGAGAAACTTGCATAAAGGAAACAACAAATATAACAATGGAACAAGAAAAATAGATCATGGGTTCGACACATTAGGAAAACACACTTTCTATGCTCGTATTCGAATACAAACTATGGGACGAAAAACCTGATGCACCAAACCCTTTTATTACACACACACAATGCGGCAAAAGGTCCTAGCTAGTGCTTACTCACGATATAAGGTGTCAAGTATCAGTATTCCAGAGACAAGTTGCTGAGCCGTGGCGAATGGCAGCAGAGAAACAAACGTGTAGCACATATCACTTTGTCTTCTTGCTGATGTTGATGAAAAAGGGAAAAACCATAAATCATATGATGTAGTTGAATGGAATAAAGGAACCAAAGCGCCAAGATGTATACCTATTGCGCATTCTCCCCCGACGTGGCAAATCGCCTTCCCCTCCTCCTTTCCTCCTCACACTTGTACATCAAACCATATGATCTATGGCTTCTAAGCTGTGTAATCTAATAACTGAGATGCAAGATGGTGAGAGTTTTTTCAATGAAACCCTTCACGGCCTCCACCTCCGAATTTGCACCAGCACACCAATTAGTTTCGACCTGGAGGAAAAAATGGCAAACATTCGTGAATCACACGATGTAGTGCAATCGAATGAAGGAACCAGCGGGCCAAGATCGCCTTACCCTCTTCCTTTCCTCCTCTTCCTTGAATATAAGATGTTCATATTTTCTATGGAGATGAAATGAAGGGTCTAACGGTTGGGATGCAAGGTGACTGCTTTTTCAAAGCGGCCCTCCAGGGCCTCCACCTCCTCCAGGGTTTAGTATGTGGATGCATCAGCTCGTGATCGCGAACTTTGGAGTGATTCTTCTTCGCACGTTGAGGGATGATTATGTGATCCAATTATATTAGCGTTGTTGAGAGATTTCACTAGCCAAATTACGAACCCTGGGCCTTGTTTTCAAGCATTGCAATACCGTTTGTGCTCCGTTTTATCACTTGCGACCTTGCTGTTTTTTATTGTTCCTATTACAAAAATCAATATCTACCATCATTATTACACTTTTATCACCATCACTTCGCCGAACTACTGCACCTATATAATTTACCATTGTATTTGGTGTGTTGGGGACACAAGAAACTTTTTATTATTTGGTTGTAGGGTTGTTCCAGAGAGACCATCTTCATCCTACGCCTCCCACGGATTGATAAACCTTAGGTCATCCACTTGAGGGAAATTTGCTACTGTCCTACAAAACTCTGCGCTTGGAGGCCCAACACGAGTCTACAAGAACAAGTTGTGTAGTAGACACCAATACACATCATAATAAGCCTTGCAAGCAAATGACTAATGAGTTAGTCACATGATGATGTATTACGGAACAAGTAAAGAGACTTGCCGGTAACGAGATTGAACTAGGTATAGAGATACCGATGATCGAATCTCGGGCAAGTAATATACCGACGGACAAAGGGAATTGTGTATGTTGTCATAATAGTTCGACCGATAAAGATCTGCATAGAATATGTAGGAGCCAATGTGGGCATCCAGGTTCCGCTATTGGTTATTGACCGGAGAGGTGTCTCGGTCATGTATACATAGTTCTCGAACCCGTAGGGTCCGCACGCTTAACGTTCGTTAACGATATAGTATTTTATGAGTTATGTATGATTGTGACCAAATGTTGTTCGGAGTTCCGGATGAGATCATGGGCATGACGAGGAGCTCCGGAATAGCCCGGAGGTAAAGATTAATATATGGGATAATAGTGTTTGAACTCCGGAAAGGTTCTGGAATTCACCGGAAGGTGTTTCAGATGTTTCCTGAAATGTTTGGGCACGAGAACACTTTATTTCGGCCAAGGGGTAAAGCCCACGAGGGTTTGGGAAAGTGCAAAATGAAGTTTTGCAGAGACAAGGGGCTAGACATCGGGAACCCTGGCGTCTGGGCCTGGAGTCCGAGTAGGACTCTTGCCTTTCGGGAAAAACCAACTTTGAGGATGCTTTTGCTCCAAGTTTCAATCCCAGGGCTCAACATATAAATAAAGGGGCATGGCTAGCACCCAAGACACATCAAGATGCACCAAGCCGTTGCCGGCAACCCCGACCCTCTAGTTTATCCTCCATCATAGTTTCTGTAGTGCTTGGTGAAGCCCTGCGGAGATTGTTCTTCACCACAACTGTCACCATGCCATCGTGCTACCAGAATTCATCTACTACTTCGCCTGTCTTGCTGGATCAAGAAGGCAAGGACGTCATCGAGCTGAACGTGTGCTGAACGCGGAGGTGTCGTACGTTCGATACTTGATCGGGATATATCATGAATTTGTATGACTACATCAACCACGTTGATAAACGCTTCCGGTTAGCGATCTTCAAGGGTATGAAGATGCTCTTCCCCTCTCGTAGCTATGCATCTCCATGGATAGATCTTGTGTGTGCGTAGATTTTTTTTTGTTTTCCATGCAACGTCCCCCAACAGTGGCATCATGAGCTAGGTCTATGCGTAGATGATATGCACGAGTAGAACACAAAGGAGTATGGGCGATGATGGTCATACTGCTTACCACCAACGTCTTATTTTGATTCGGCGGTATTGTAAGATGAAGCGGCCCGGACCAACATTACATGTCCACGTACATGAGACTAGTTCCATCGACACGTGCAACTTGTTTTGCATAAAGGTGGCTGGCGGGTGTCAGTTTCTCCTACTTTAGTTGAATCGAATTTGACTGCGGTCGGTCCTTGTTGAAGGTTAAAACAACAAACTTGATAAATCGCCGTTGTGGTTTTGTGCCGTAGGTAAGAACAGTTCTTGCTAGAAGCCTGTAGCAGCCACGTAAAACTTGCAACAACAAAGTAGAGGACGTCTAACTTGTTTTTGCAAGGCATGTTGTGATGTGATATGGTCAAGACATGATGAGTTATATGTTATTGTATGAGATGATCATGTTTTGTAATATCGACAACCGACAAGAGCCTTATGGTTGTCTCTTAATTATTGTATGAAATGCAAGCGCCATATAATTGATTGAATTTATTGCTATGAGTTAGCAATAGTTGTAGAAGCAATAGTTTGCGAGATGACCACGACACAATGATGGAGATCAAGGTGTCGCGCCGGTGACGATGGAGATCATGACGATGCTTCGAAGATGGATATCAAAAGCACAAGATGATGATGGCCATATCATGTCACATATTTTGATTTCATGTGATGTTTATCATTTATACATCTTATTTTTCGTAGAACGGCGGTAGCATTATAAGATGATCCCTTCACTAAATTTCAAGATAATAGTGTTCTCCCCGAGTATGCACTGTTGCTACAGTTCGTTGCTTTGAGACACCACGTGATGATCGGGTGTGATAGACTCTGAGTTCACATACAATGGGTGTAAGACAATTTTACACACGCAAAATACTTGGGTCAAACTTGACGAGCCTAGCATGTACAGACATGTCCTCGGAACACTAGAGACCGAAAGGTCGAACATGAGTCGTATAGTAGATATGATAAACATAGAGATGTTCACCATTGATGACTGTTGGCGTTCTGGGAACCAGGGTACCCAGACTTGCCTACCCGCGGCCCGCGACGCGACTCCTTTTCGGGTCTGGTACGACCCATCTTCAGCATCGACACTCAAGACCCTCGCGGGGCGAACGACGCCAAGACCTTCGGAAGGGGCAGCCCCGTCTGGCTGTCTCCTAAGGAGTAGAGAACTCTCTGCAACCCCCCACCCCGTGAGGTTTGCATGATGACCAAGGCCAGGCGGGCACCAGCAGGCGCAATACAACAGTTTCCTCTTTGGTGCTAAGGAAGCAGGCTCAGGCGCAGAGTCCCGAGGAATCTACCAAAGGTTCCCATTTCCATGCAACGAGACCAAGACCGACAGGACGGCAGGACGGAGGTCATTGCCGAGCCCACCATGGCATCAGGATCAGAGGCTTTGCAGGCGAAGACCACCTTTAGTCAGGATAAGGTGTACTACTTGTCTCCCTTCAAAATTGGCCGGTGTGGGATCCCTTCCCGCCAACATTTCGGGGGGAAGAGGACCAAGGCCACTTTATAAGTAGGATAGGCACCATCCAGCAGGGTGGATCATTCAGACCTTTCTCTCCACCACAAAGTAAGAACACACCTCCGGAGGTTGTTCACCCGTTGTACTAGTTCATACTCAGCCCATCTCGAGGCTAATCCACCACACTGTTGGAGTAGGGCCACTCACTGCTAGGTGGCCTGAACCAGGATAAACTACCTCGTGTCTCTCTTACATTCTTGTTCATCGAGCTAGTTCGTGGGATGGAGAGTAGGTAGATAGGCGAGGTTGAGTTCTTCGCACGCACCCCAGAGTTCGAACCTAAAAGGGTTTTGTGGAGCCCTGAATATGACATTTGCCGGGCCAGGTAGGGGTGCGTCGAAGCTCCTCTTCGCCCGTTCGGTTCATCATCATCTCACCACCCCATGGATGACGCTCGCCGCGTCCGTGCTGAGCGCTGGGCTCCTCTCGCCGCTCGCGTGGCCCAGACGGCACCCCCAGGCGACGACATTACCCATCGCTCTCCATCGCCGGCTGCAAACGCTGCCACCGGCCTCACTGCCGGCGAGCAACAGGATTCGTCGCTCCCGCTCTCCATGCGGCGCAACAGCCTCACTGCAACCCCGTCGCTAACTCCAGCGGCTGCTTTGTCCTCCCACGCCTATCGTGGACCGGCGAACACGCAGGCTGCGGTGCTCATGGCGCGTGAGCTCCTGCGCTACCGCCCGACCGATGACCTCTACGAAGATTGGCTGGACTGCATCGCCGAGCTCGTCAGCACCACAGGAGAAGCTCCAGCATCGTCCAGTTTGCTGCCGCTTCCACAACCTCAGGCGGGTGATGTGGCCCGCGGCGCACCCCCTCCACCGCTCCGGAGAGACGTCGTCCCCGAGCCAAGGCACGAGGCCCCCCAGCGTGACTAGCCATGCAGGGTGGCTGCGCATGATGAAGAAAGCTGTCAAGTGGTGCAGTGGCCTCAAGGCGAGGCGCGTGCACTTCCGGCTCCGCTTCGTTAAGGCCGTGCGCCTCCCCATGCAGTGGAACGTGAATACCCAGACCAGGCTCCACCTTAACAGTATGCACCAGTCAGCACGACAGGCTGCCGAGCGTTCACCCCGGAGCTCCATCATGTCATCTGGTGCTACAAGTTCAAACCAGATCTACCCCCACGCTATGATGGAACACCCGACCCTGCAGAGTTCCTGCAGCTCTACGAGCTGAGCATTGAAGCGGCCAGTGGCGACGAGAAGGTCATGGCCAACTGGTTCCCCATGGCTCTCAAAGACGGCGCTCATTCGTGGCTCCTGAACCTCCCAAAGGAGTCGATCTCCTCCTGGGGTGAGCTGCGTGAATGTTTCATTTCCAACTTCGAAGGGACTCGTGAATACGCCCTGGCGGTGGGCGACCTGTGGCGAATCAAGTAGCAGCCAGGAGAGACCCTGTGCAAGTACTTACAGCATGTCACCAACGTTCGCATCAAGATCCCCAAGGTATCCGATGAGGCCATCATCTCAGTGTTCATTGATGGCGTCCGAGACGTCAAGATGAAGGAGGAGCTCGCCATTCAGGAGGACCTGTGCTCAGCTATGGAGATGTTCAACCTGGCGATCAAGTGCGCAAAGGCAGAAGAGGGTCACCTCTCGCTCGTCGAGCTTCCCGAGGATGATCTAGAAGGCAAGAAAGCCAAGACCAAGGAAGCCAAGCGCAAGGGACCAGTAGTACTCGTGGCTGAGCCTGAGATGAAACACGGGTGTGATTACCCTGATTCCTCTAAGGGCAGCCACCCATTCTGTGTCTTCCACAACGTGCACAACCACAACACCAATGACTGTCAGGAACTCAGGGCCATCCGCGACGGATGCCTCGGACGCTACCTCGAGCGCGGCGAACGAGGCTACAGTCACGGAGGCGGCCGAGGAGGAGGACGCTGGGAGAATCGTGACTCTCGCCAAGGTTGGCGTGAGCAGCCTCATGAGGACCACTAGCAGGGCCAGCCTCGTGAGGGCCCGTGGTGGGACCAGCCTCGTGAGGATCACTAGAGGGACCAGCCGCGTGAATATCGCCCTCGAGACAACGCAACCCTTCCTCCGCTGCCTCCACCACCGAGAACGAACGACGGCCGCCACCAAGATGAAGGGGCTGGGGGCTTTCAGGAGCCGTGCACCGTAGCATGCATCCTGGGAGGCGCTCAGGCCCCGGCGTCTCATTGCGTCTTCAAGCAGTTTGCCCGAGAGGTGAATGCAGTCCTCCCCAAGCTCGAGATAACGCGTCCTCTGATATGGTCCAAGTGCGCCATCACCTTTGACTCCACATACCAGCTCAAGTGCGCGGCGGCGGCCGGCGCCCTCCCTCTGCTCTGCCCACCTACCATCAGCAACGTGCTCATCACCATGACCCTCATCGACCATGGAGTAGGGCTCAACGTCCTCCCCGTCGAGACCTTCGACACGCTCCAAGTGCCATACGACCATCTCCTGCCCACCAAGCCTTTCTCCGGAGTGACCGACGACACTACAACACCAGTAGGGAAGATCCGCCTTCCTGTCACCTTCAGCGACCGCAAGAACTACTGCACAAAGCTCATCGACTTCTACGTCGCCCACATCCGGCTCCCGTACAACGCCATCCTCGGTTACCCAACCTTGGCCAAGTTCATGGCGGTGACTCACCACGGCTACAATGTCCTCAAGATGCTGGGAAGTGGCGGCATCATTGCAGTTGCCTGTAATGAGAAGCATGCGGTGTGCGCTCTCGAACGCGCCTACCAAGCTGCGACAGTTGAGAACTCAGGTACTGAGGGCTTTTCCTACCCTCCTGTAGACGTCCCAAAGAAGAAGAAGCAGTTGCTCGCCCTAAAGCGACACGAGGAAGCAACACCCGACGGTCGCACCTGAGGATCTGCGCCCATGAACGGGGTGCCTTCCTCCGTGGCATAGGAAGGCATGCCCGGAGCCTGTAGGGACCACAGTTCCAATGAACCGAAGTCTCTGTGCTCAGTGTCATCCCTGGATTGGTATGCTGACACACACAATAGTCGAGGATTTATAACAGAGGTTCAATCACACTTTATTACATCGAAAGTCCTCGAGGAGGCAATATCCATTACACGAAAATGGCTGAAGGCCATCTAAAGAAAATAAACTGCGGAAGCTATGAAGAGTAGTTGAGTCCATCCAACTCCACGGCAAACATTGAGTGCATGAAAACGACCTACCGCACCTTAATCTCCGTCTAAAACCTGTGCAACATGATACGTTGCAGCCATGTACGTCAGCACATTGAATATGCTGGCAAGAACACACTGAAATGATAATGAGCAATGCCTACAAGTACATGCATATTTGGCTGCTGGAGGCTGTAAGATTTATTTTTTCATAACGCTAGTTTTTCCCTACAACAAAGGAATGTATTAATTTAACTACTTAGTTAAATTTAATCATGAACAATTGACAATGGTACCCCCATCTCAATCCCAAAACCAAGTCATTAATAACCCAACAAGTTAAATCAAGTGTGGAGATCAGTCCATAATTCAAATACCAGGATACTCAAGATGTCCATAACCGGGGACACCGCTACTCATGAATAGTTTGTACACTCTACAGAGGTTTGTGCACTTTTCCCCACACGACCCGATCTCCTCTGTTTGATTTCTCGCACTACATGGTGTTTGAGAAACGGATGACCGAGACACAGTCTTTCAAAAACATTAACTCTTAACCCTGGGTAGACCGTACCACCTACATCCGCTACATCTGCTAGTCTACCACGGAAAGAGGTCACACAACATTCTCAACTATGCCAGAGCCCATAATGGCATTGTGGTTGCACACGGAAGTTTCTAGGCATGAATGATATATGATCCCTTTGAGCCTGGGTGGCATTCCGTGGACAACACTGGTATATCCCCAAGTGCCTTGACAACCACTGGTCCATCCCCAGGGTGCCACAACCAATCCACCCAGATGTGTATTAAATTTCCACCTTAAAGAAACCCTTGGTTGTTATTACACTCACAACTTCCATGAAATCACTCATACCAATCCATGTCTACAAGCATGGCTAAGCAACAAGTAACAAAGCATAAATTCCCTTGGTTGATCTCAAGATGTTGGGTTCCTACCTCATGAACTACAAAGCATCATATTATGTAACCAGTCCTACTCATGCAAGTGTTTGAGGATATAACTAATGCAATAAAAACTAGGTATGAAAAATATGATCAAAGTATGAACTTGCAATGCTGACGATCGCTGAAACCTAAAGAATCGTAGTAGCACGCTTCGCAATCCGGGAACTCTATCGCAATCAAACAATAGCGTTCATAAGCAATCATGCAACAGAATCGAAGAATAGAACTCGAAAGACTTCGAAAACAAACGAATCACTCTTGCAACAACAAACAATTTCTAACAGTACCAAAATTAAGTAAATTTGGCCTTATCAGAAATTTAGGTTAAGAGCTTCGATTTGCAAAAAGAATCAACTCAAACGGAGTTACGAAACTCAAATTAGGATCAAACGAAGTTCAAACACAAAACTGTTCGAATTCAAAATCTAAAACTTTCAAAAACAACTTTGAGCTGCACTACTGGAAAGATAAGATCGAGACAAAGAAATTGGCATTGGTTTCATCTAATTCCGACTAACGAGTAAAAAGTTACGAGGGTTTGAAGATCAGGGACCGATCTGTAAAAAAACCATCGTAGATAAGTCCTCGACGAAAATTAACAGAAAAAGAAAAGACTAATTTGCGAACGTTCGTTTTCTCTGACTGAACAGCGGATGTTCGTTATATAATAAAACAAAAAAAAACGATCTAGTATTTACGAAAAAAACGAGCTAGGGTTTTTTCGAGAAAAATCGAACTTATAGAAAAAAAGGCGGATGGTTTATACCTAACGGGTCAGGTCGGGTCCGCGGGTCGGGCGGCGGGTCGGGCACGGCAACGGATTCCGACGGCGGCGTCGAGTGCGGCCGGCGGCGGTCGTGCGACAGCGGCGATGGTTGCGGCGGCGGGTGGTGGAGGAGGAGGCGGCGGGGCGGATGGCTTATAATGGCCGCGGG
>LR738711.1:244862459-245115810 GCA_902687465.1 Secale cereale
TGTTGCTGTTGCTGTTGCTGTTGTTGTTGCTGTTGCTGTTGTTGCTGTTGCTGTTGCTGTTGTTGTTGCGTTGCTGTTGTTGTTGTTGTTGTTGTTGTTGTTGTTGTTCTGGACAAGGAGTTGCATCAAAGTGTTCTGCTGCTGGATCAACTGGGTGAGCTCAGGGGGAAACTCAAATCCGGGCTCACATCTCGAAGGCATCTGAGTTGTTTAGAGGGGTGAGATTAGAATAGAATGAGGTCTAGGGGAAATCACTACCCATATGCACATGAGACAAACAATTTCATATCATATCACTCAATTTCATACAAGAGCAAACAAGATCCTATTACAAAGCTAGCGAACGATTCTAACTAATCGAATTAATACTAATGTTTACATGGAGGTAATCTAATCACTGTCATCTGAAGACTCCATGATGTCTGCTCCAGCTTCGTCTTCATAGTCACTTTCATCACTGTCGGTGTCGTCCATCAGAATGTAGTTCTCCATAGTAATTCCTATCTCTGGTTCTGGCTTCACTGCCAGTTCCAACCCTCTTCTTTAGTGCTTCATTCTACTCTAATAGTACGACAATTTCCTCTTCATATCCATCTCGTACTGTCTTGAGTTCTTCTTCTAGTTCCACATTCCGGGTTATCACCATGTTGGTCTTCTTCATAAGTGCACACATCTGATTCTCGTAGCGTCGAATATGTTGGTCCATGTCCTGGATATATGCTGCAATGGATCTGTCCTTCCTGGTGCGAAGCATCTCCCATTGCTGGTCTCGACGTCCACAAATCTGGTAGATGGTGTCTTCAAGGTCCTTGTTGTAGACTTCGCATATGCGTCCAAAGGTGATGTGAGCTGCCATACTCTTTCCCAAGCTCCATGTCGGTGCGTCAAATTCTAGCTCCAGTGGCTCCGTGAAAGGTGCAATAGTCCTCCCGGGTACACTAACTTTGATCTTCCAGCATTCCTCTTCCGGCGATGTTGCGTAGATTTCTCCAGTGATACTTGGTATTCCAATGTGCAAGTATCTTGTGACTTCGTTTAAGTGCTTTCCGAATGGGGTGTCATCGTCTGGCTGAGTGAAGTTGCTCACTCGGTCCAACATTTATAGAGAGAAATAGAGAAGAATTAGAATGAGTAGAGAAGAAGTAGAATGAATAGAGAAGAACATCCTATGGCTTATCCTAGTGTTCACATCCTACAGCCAACGTGTACTCTGATATCATCTTGTAGCGACCACAGTTCTAATGAACCGAAGTCTCTGTGCTCAGTGTCATCCGTGGATCGGTATGCTGGCACACACAGTGAAGGAAATATGCCCTAGAGGCAATAAAGAAGTTGTTATTTATATTTCCATATATCATGATAAATGTTTATTGTTCATGCTATAATTGTATTAACCGGAAACTTAGTACATGTGTGAATACATAGACAAAACAGAGTGTCCCTAGTATGCCTCTACTTGACTAGCTTGTTGATCAAAGATGGTTATTTTTCCTAACCATAGACATGTGTTGTCATTTGATGAACGGGATCACATCATTAGAGAATGATGTGATGGACAAGACCCATCTGTTAGCTTAGCACCATGATCGTTTAGTTTTATTGCTATTGCTTTCTTCATGACTTATACATGTACCTCTAACTATGAGATTATGCAACTCCCGAATACCGGAGGAACACCTTGTGTGCTATCAAACGTCACAACGTAACTGGGTGATTATAAAGATGCTCTACAGGTGTTTCCGAAGGTGTTTGTGGTGTTGGCATAGATCGAGAATAGGATTTGTCACTCCGAGTGTTGGAGAGGTATCTCTGGCCCTATCGGTAATACTAATCATAATAAGCCTTGCAAGCAGATGACTAATGAGTTAGTCATGCGATGATGTATTACGAAACAAGTAAAGAGACTTGTCGGTAACGAGATTGAACTAGGTATGATGATACCAATGATCGAATCTCAGGCAAGTAACATACCGATGACAAAGGGAACAACGTATGTTGTTATGCGGTTTGACCGATAAAGATCTTCATAGAATATGTAGGAGCCAATATGAGCATCCAGGTTCCGCTATTGGTTATTGACCGGAGATGTGTCTCGGTCATGTCTACATAGTTCTCGAACCCGTAGGGTCCGCACGCTTAACGTTCAATGACGATTTGTATTATGAGTTATGTGATTTGAGGACCGACGTTTGTTCGGAGTCCCGGATGAGATCACGGACATGACGAACAGTCTCGAAATGGTCGAGATGTAAAGATCGATATATTGGAAGGCTATATTTGGACATTGGAAAGGTTCCAAGTGATTCAGATATTTTTCGGAGTACCGGAGAGTTACGGGAATTCATTTTGGGCCTTAATGGGCCATACGGGAAAGGAGAGAAAGGCCTCAACGATGGCCGCGCCCCTTCCCCATGGACTGGTCCGAATTGGACTAGGGAAAGGGGGCGCCCCCTTCCTTCCTTCTCCTTCTCCCTTCCCCTTTTCCTATTCCATGTGGGAGGAGGAATCCTACTAGGACTAGCGAGTCCTAGTAGGACTCCACACTTAGGCGCGCCCTATGAGGGCCGGCCTCCTCCTCCCTCCATCCTTTATATACATGGCCAGGGGGCACCCCATGGACACACAAGTTGATTTTAGCCGTGTGCGGCGCTCCTCTCCATATTTACACACCTCGGTCATATTGTTGCAGTGCTTAGGCGAAGCCCTGCGCCAATAGATTCATCATCACCGTCACCACACCATCGTGCTGACGAAACTCTCCCGTGAAGCTCAACTGGACCGAGAGCTCGTGGGACGTCATCGAGCTGAACGTGTGCTGAACGCGGAGGTGCCGTACATTCAGTGCTTGGATCAGTTGGATTGCGAAGACGCTCGACTACATCAACAGCGTCACTAGACGCTTCCGCTTTTGTTCTACGAGGGTACATAGACACACTCTCCCCTCTCGTTGCTATGCTTATAGTAGATAGATCTTGCGTGATCGTAGGAAATTTTTGAAATACTACGTTCGCCAACAGTGGCATCATGAGCTAGGTCTATGCGTAGATGATATTCACGAGTAGAACACAATGAGTTGTGGGCGATAATAGTCATACTACTTACCAGCATGTCATACTTTGATTCGGCGGTATTGTGAGATGAAGCGGCCCGGACCGACATTACGCGTACGCTTACGCGAGACTGGTTTCACCGTTACGAGCACTCGTTGCTTAAAGGTGACTGACGGGTGTCTGTTTGTCTCACTTTAGTTGAATCGAGTGTGGCTACGCCCGGTCCTTGTGAAGGTTAAAACATCACACTTGACAAAAAATCGTTGTGGTTTTGTATGCGTAGGTAAGAATGGTTCTTGCTAAGCCCGTAGCAGCCACGTAAAACTTGCAACAACAAAGTAGAGGACGTCTAACTTGTTTTTGCAGGGCATGTTGTGATGTGATATGGTCAAGATGTGATGAGTTATATGTTACTGTATGAGATGATAATGTTTTGTGAAGTTATCGACAACCGGCAAGAGCCTTATGGTTGTCTCTCTATTGTATGAATTGCGAAGGCCATGTAATTGCTTTACTTTATCACTATGAGTTAGCGATAGTATTAGTAGCAACAGTTGGCGAGACGATCACGATGCTGCGATGAAGATCATGGTGTATAGCCGATGACGATGGAGATCATGACGATGCTTTGGAGATGGAGATCAAAAGCACAAGATGATGATGGCCATATCATGTCACATATTTTGATTCCATGTGATGTTTATCTTATTATGCTTCTTATTCTGCTTGGTACGACGGTAGCATTATAAGATGATCCCTTACAAAATTTCAAGGTACAAGTGTTCTCCCTGAGTATGCACCGTTGCGAAAGTTCGGCATGCCGAGACACCACGTGATGATTGATACGTCTCCAACGTATCTATAATTTTTTATTGTTCCAAGCTATTATTTATGAAGTCTTGGATGTTTAATGGGCTTTATCATTCACTTTTATATCATTTTGGGGACTAACCTACTAACCCAAAGGCCCAGTCCAGATTGCTGTTTTTTTGCCTATTTCAGGGTTTTGTAGAAAAGAAATATCAAACGGAGTCCAAACAGAATGAAACCTTCGCGAGAGATATTTTTGGAGGAAATCACGCTCGGGAGTCTTCGGGGACAAGTCAGGGGACGTAGGGCCAGCCCTCGAGAGTGGGGGGCGCGCCCCCTTCCCAGGGCGCGCCCCCTACGTCGAGGCTGGCCCACACGGCCCCCGGTGCCCCCCTTCTTCCTATATATACCTACGTACCCCAGAAACTCCATACGCAGAGAGAAAACCCTAATTCCACCGCCGTAGCTGCTGTTCCCGTGGAGATCCCATCTTGGAGCCTGTTCCGGGAGGGGGACCGATCACGCAGGCCTTCATCATCATTATCATCGCCCTCACCATGAGTTCTGAGTAGTTTACCACAAACCTTCGGGTCCATAGCTAGTATCTAGATGGCTTCTTCTCTCTCTCCGGATCTCAATACAAAGTTCTCCTCGGTCTTCGAGGAGATCTATTTGATGTAATCTCTTTTTGCGGTGTGTTTGTCGAAATCCGATGAATTGTGAGTTTATGATCAAGGTTATCTATGAAAGATATTTGGTTCTTCTCTGAACTTTTTATGTGTGCTCATAATATCCTTGCAAGTCTCTTCGAATTATTGGTTTGGTTGGGCCTACTAGATCTATAGTTCTTGCAATGGGAGAAGTGCTTGGCTTTGGGTTCAATCTTGCGGTGTCCTTTCCCAGTGACAGTAGGGGTAGCAAGGCACGTATTGTATTGTTGCCATCGAGGATAAAAAGATGGGGTTTTCATCATATTGCTTGTGTTTATCCCTCTACATCATGTCATCTTGCTTAAGGCGTTACTCCGTTCGTATGAACTCAATACACTAGATGCATGCTGGATAGCGGTCGATGTGTGGAGTAATAGTAGTAGATGCAGAATCGTTTCGGTCTACTTGTCTCGGACGTGATGCCTATATACAATGATCATGCCTAGATAGTCTCATAATTATTCGCTTTTCTATCAATTGCTCGACAGTAATTTGTTTACCCGCCGTAGAATATCGCTACCATGAGAGAAGCCACTAGAGAAACCTATGGCCCCCGGGTCTATCTTTATCATATTACTTTCCCGTCAACTAGCCAATTTCTGTAGCCGTCATTTATTTGCTTTCTTTACTTTCTGTTTCTATACCAAAAAAAACCAAAAATATAATTATCATCTCTATCAGATCTCACTCTCGTAAGTGACCGTAAAGGGATTAGCAACCCCTTATCGCGTTGGCTGCGAAGTTCTTATTTGTTTGTGCAGGTGCGAGGGACTGGCGCGTGGTCTCCTACTGGATTGATACCTTGGTTCTCAAAAACTGAGGGAAATACTTATGCTAATGTGCTGCATCTCCCTTTCCTCTTCGAGGGAATACAACGCAAGCTCAAGAGGTAGCAAGAAGAATTTCTGGCGCCGTTGCCAGGGAGGCTTACGCAAAAGTCATATACCAAGTACCTATCACAAACCCTTATCCTTCGCATTACATTTATTTGCCTCTCGTTTTCCTCTCCCCCACTTCATCTTTGCTGTTTTATTCGCCCTTCTTCCGCCGTGTGTTTTTCGTTTGCTTGCTTCTTGTCTGCTCGTGTACTGCTTGCTTGCTTGTCATTATGGCTAGCCCCTTATCCACTCCTTTGTCTCCCGAGTTTGCAGTACTTCACTTCAAGCAAAGGCAAGGAGAAAACTTAAAAGATGCTTGGTTTAGGATGATGGAATCTTATCGTAAGTGCACCTTAGAAGTGAATTTTAGAATCTTGCTTCGCAATTTTTATGTTGGATTGAATATGTCTCATAGACAACTCTTGGATTGCGTTGCCAAAGGAAAATTTATCAAAGTTGATCCTTGTTTCGCGCATGAAATCAGAGAGGGAATAGTGGGAACACTACCTCCCCAAAAGGAGTCAAACTCAACCCCGAAAGGGACGCAAGTTTTTGAGAAAATTTACGAAGTAACGAAAATATTACAAAAAACTCTTGAACCTCTTAAGAGTGTTAGTGGGAATCTCCACCGCATGAATATGTTGATTACTCTTTGCAATAAGCGGTTGGACGCTTTAGATCTTAAGATTTCTGAATATGAAGGGAAACGCAAAGAACCTCCCGGATTCGATCTTGACACCATTAAAAGGGTGAAGACCAAAGATGGCAATACCTAGATCTATCTTGTATCGTGCCTAGCTAGGGGCATAAAACGATAGCGCTTGTTGGGAGGCAACCCAATTTTATGTTTTTGTTTTTGTTGCTGTTAGAGAATAAATATTGCATCTAGCCTCTGATTAGATGTGTTTTCATGTTTTGTTTAGTGTTTGTGCCAAGTAGAACCTTTGGTAAGACGTGTGTGAAGTTTATATGATCTTGCTGTGAAAAACAGAATCGTTAGCGCTTGCTAAAGTAGTCTTCAAATTTTACTGGAGCGTGATTTTTAGTTTATTCTTTTTGCTGCTGATTGGTAGACAAATTGCGCAAATTTACCAATTTAGTTTGAATTTTTGGAGTTCTAGAAGTAGGCGAACCCAGCAGATTACTACAGACTGTTCTGTTTTTGACAGATTCTGTTTTTCGTGTGTTGTTTGCTTATTCCGATGCATCTATGAGTAATATTAAAGGATATGAACAATAGAGAACTTAGAGTACAGTAGGTTTAACACCAATATAAACAAATAATGAATTTCTTGCTGTACCTTTGAGTTGTGGTTTGCTTTCTCCTACTAACGGAGATCACGAGAATTTTTGTCTAAGTTTTGTGTTGTGAAGTTTTCAAGTTTTGAGTATTGCTTTGATGGACTATGGAACAAGGAGTAGCAAAGGCCTAAGCTTGGGGATGCCCATGTCACCCTAAGTAAATTCAAGATAATTAAAAGCCTAAGCTTGGGGATGCCCCGGGAAGGCATCCCCTCTTTCATCTTCATCCATCGGTAACTATACTTGGAGCTATATTTTTATTCGCAACATGCTACGTGTTTGGCTTGGAGCGTCTTGTATAATCTGAGTCTTTGCTTGTTAGTTTGTCACAATCATACTTGCTGGACACACCTATTTGAGAGAGTTAAATATGGCCTAGAAATTGTTAGAACACTCTATGTGCTTCACTTATATCTTTTGAGTTGAATAGTTTTTGCTCTAGTGCTTCACTTTTATCTTTTAGAGCACGGTGGTGGTAATATTTTGTAGAAATTGTTGAACTCTCATGCTTCACTTAGATCTATTTGAGAGTCCATTAAAACAGCATGGTAAATTGTTTAGGCTAAAGAAACTAGTCTTCACATGATAAACATCCAATGTCAATGTAGTAAAAAATTTCACATCAAGTGCATTGAATAGAACGAGATGTTGGATGCTTGATAATTGTTTTGAGACACGAGGATAGTGATATTAGAGTCATGCTAGTGGAGTTATTATGAAATTGAGAAATACTTGTGTTAAGGTTAGTGATTCCCGTAGCATGCACGTATGGTGAACCGTTATGTGACTAAGTTAAAGCATGAGGTATTTGTAGAGTGTCAACCTTTGTGTGGAGGTCGGGGGCGTGCGATGGTTAACTCCTACCAACCTACCCCCTAGGGGCATGCGTTGATTGCTTTGTTTTGATGACTCGTAAATTTTAGCAATAACTATATGAGTTCTTATGACTAATGTTGAGTCCATGGATTATACGCACTCTCACCCTTCCATCATTGCTAGCCTCTCTTGTACCGCACAACTTTCACCGGTGCCATAAACCCACTATATATCCTTCCTCAAAACAGCCACCATATTGTTCCTCAAAACAGCCGCCATACCTACCTATCATGGCATTTTCATAGCCATTCCGAGATATATTGCCATGCAACTTTCCACCGTTCCGTTTATATGACACACATCATATTGTCGTATTGCCATGCATGATCATGTAGTTGACAACGTATTTGTGGCAAGGCCACCATGCATAATTTATCATACATGTCACTCTTGTTTCATTGCACATACCGGTACACCGCCGGAGGCATTCATATAGAGTCATACATTGTTGTAGTATCGAGTTGTAATATTGTGTTGTAATGAAAGTGTGATGATCATCATTTTTAGAGCACTGTCCCATGGGAGGAAAGGCTGAATCTATAAAGACCCTCCGCAAAAAAAAGTAAAGAAAGAAAAAAAAGGCCAAAGAAAAAAAAGGGAGGCCCAAAAAAAAAGAAGAAAAAAAAGAAAAGAAAAAGGGACAACTGCTACTATCTTTTTCCACACTTGTGCTTCAAAGTAGCACCATGTTCTTCATTGTAGAGAGTCTCATGCTTAGTCACTTTCATATACTAGTGGGAATTTTCTTATAGAACTTGGCTTGTATATTCCAACGATAGGCTTCCTCAAATGCCCTAGGTCTTCGTGATCACGCAAGTTGGATGCACACCCACTAGTTTCTTTTGTTGAGCTTTCATTCATATTTAGCTCTAGTGCATCCGTTGCATGGCAATCCCTACTCACTCACATTGATATCTATTGATGGGCATCTCCATAGCCCATTGATACGCCTAGTCGATGTGAGACTATCTCCCTCTTTTTGTCTTCTCCACAACCACCTCTATTCCACCCATAGTGCTATATCCATGGCTCACGCTCATGTATTGCGTGAAAGTTGAGGTTTGAAAAGATAGAGCATGAAAACAAATGCTTGGCTGAAATCGGGGTTGTGCATGATATGAATATTTAGTGTGATAATAAGGGAGCATAGCCAACACTATATATTTTGTAGGGATAACTTTCTTTAGCCATAGTATTTTGAGAAGACATGATTGCTTTGTTAGTCTTGCTTGAAGTATTATTATTTCTTATGTCAATATTTTGTCTAGAATCTTTCAGATGTTAACATTCATGCCACAATTAGGAGAATTACATTGAAAAACTATATTGGTTAGCATTCCACATCAAAAATTCTTTCTTTATCATTTCCCCACTCGAGGACGAGCAGGAATTAAGCTTGGGGATGCTTGATACATCTCCAACGTATCTATAATTTTTGATTGTTCCATGCTATTATTTATGAAGTCCTGGATGTTTAATGGGCTTTATCATTCACTTTTATATCATTTTTGGGACTAACCTACTAACCCAAAGGCCCAATCCAGATTGCTGTTTTTTTTGCCTATTTCAGGGTTTTGCAGAAAAGGAATATCAAACGGAGTCCAAACGAAATGAAACCTTCGCGAGAGGTATTTTTGGAGGAAATCACACTCGGGAGTCTTCGGGGCCAAGTCAGGGGACGTAGGGCCAGCCCTCGAGGGTGGGGGGCGCGCCCCCTGCCTCGAGGCTGGCCCACACGGCCCCCGGTGCCCCCCTTCTTCCTATATATACATACGTACCCCAGAAACTCCATACGCAGAGAGAAAACCCTAATTCCATCGCCGCAACTGCTGTTCCCGTGGAGATCCCATCTTGGAGCCTATTCCGGGAGGGGGATCCACCACGGAGGCCTTCGTCATCATCATTATCGCCCTCACCATGAGTTGTGAGTAGTTTACCACAGACCTTCGGGTCCATAGCTAGTATCTAGATGGCTTCTTCTCTCTCTCTGGATCTCAATACAAAGTTCTCCTCGGTCTTCGAGGAGATCTATTCGATGTAATCTCTTTTTGCGGTGTGTTTGTCGAGATCCGATGAATTGTGAGTTTATGATCAAGGTTATCTATGAAAGATATTTGGTTCTTCTCTGAACTTTTTATGTGTGCTCATAATATCCTTGCAAGTCTCTTCAAATTATTGGTTTGGTTTGGCCTACTAGATCTATAGTTCTTGCAATGGGAGAAGTGCTTGGCTTTGGGTTCAATCTTGCGATGTCCTTTCCCAGTGACAGTAGGGGCAGCAAGACACGTATTGTATTGTTACCATCGAGGATAAAAAGATGGAGTTTTCATCATATTGATTGAGTTTATCCCTCTACATCATGTCATCTTGCTTAAGGTGTTACTCTATTCGTATGAACTCAATACACTAGATGCATGCTGGATAGCGGTCGATGTGTGGAGTAGTAGTAGTAGATGCAGAATCGTTTCGGTCTACTTGTCTCGGACATGATGCCTATATACAATGATCATGCCTAGATAGTCTCATAATTATTCGCTTTTATATCAATTGCTCGACAATAATTTGTTTACCCGCCGTAGAATATCGCTATCATGAGAGAAGCCACTAGAGAAAACTATGGCCCCCGGGTCTATCTTTATCATATTACTTTCCCGTCAACTAGCCAATTTCTGTAGCCATTGTTTATTTGCTTTCTTTACTTTCTGTTTCTATACCAAAAAATACCAAAAATATAATTATCATCTCTATCAGATCTCACTCTCGTAAGTGATCGTAAAGGGATTGACAACCCCTTATCGCGTTGGCTGCGAAGTTCTTATTTGTTTGTGCAGGTGCGAGGGACTGGTGTGTGGTCTCCTACTGGATTGATACCTTGGTTCTCAAAAACTGAGGGAAATACTTACGCTACTGTGCTGCATCTCCCTTTCCTCTTCGAGGGAATACGATGCAAGCTCAAGAGGTAGCAATGATCGGGTGTGATAAGCTCTACGTTCAAATACAACGGGTGTAAGACAGTTTTGCACATGCAAAATACTTGGGTTAAACTTGACGAGCCTAGCATGTACATACATGGCCTCGGAACACTGGAGACAAAAAGGTCGAGCGTGAATCATATAGTAGATATGATCAACATAAGATGTTCACCATTGAAAACTACTCCATCTCACGTGATGATCGGACATGGTTTAGTTGATTTGGATCACGTGATCATTTAGATGACTAGAGGGATGTCTATCTAAGTGGGAGTTCTTTAGTAATATGATTAATGGAACTTTAATTTATCATGAACTTAGTCCTGGTAGTATTAGCATATCTATGTTGTAGATCAATAGCTCGCGATGTAGCTCCCCGTTTATTTTTATATGTTCCTAGAGAAATATAAGTTGAAAGATGTTAGTAGCAATGATGCAGATTAGGTCCGTGATCTGAGGATTATCCTCATTGCTGCACAGAAGTATTATGTCCTTGATGCACCGCTAGGTGACAAACCTATTGCAGGAGCAGATGTAGACGTTATGAATGTTTGACAAGCTCGGTATGATGACTACTTGATAGTTTAGTGCGCCATGCTTTACGGCTTATAACCGGGACTTCAAAAAAGTTTTGAACGCCACAGAGCATATGAGATGTTCCAAGAGTTGAAATTAGTATTTCATACTCATGCCCGTGTCGGAGGTATGAGACCATTGACAGTACTTTCCCTACAAGATGGAGGAGAATAGCTCAACCAGTGAGCATGTGCTCAGATTGTATGGGTACTACAATTGCTTGAATCAAGTGGGAGTTAATCTTCCAGATAAGATAGTAATTGACAAACTTCTCTAGTCACTATCACCAAGTTAGTAGAACTTCGTGATGAGCTATAATATGCAAGGGATGACAAAAGTAATTCCCAAGCTCTTCGCAATGCTAAAATCGGCGAAGCTAGAAATCAAGAAAGAGCATCAAGTGTTGATGGTTAACAAGACCACTTGTTTCAAGTAAAGGGCAAAGGGATAGAAGGGAACTTCAAGAAGTATGACAAGCAAGTTGTCACTCCCGTGAAGAAACCCAAAGCAAAACTTAAGCCTGAAACTAAGTGTTTCTATTGCAAAGGAAATGGTCACTGGAAGTGGAACTGCCCTAGATACTTGGCGGATAAGAAGGATGGCAAAGTGAGCAAGGTATATTTGATATACATATTATTGATGTGTACTTTACTAGTGTTCATAGCAACCCCTGGGTATTTGATACTGGTTCAGTTGCTAAAATTAGTAACTCGAAACGAGAGTTGCAAAATGAACATAGACTAGTTAAAGGTGAAGTGACGATGTGTGTTGGAAGTGGTTCCAAGATTGATATGATCATCATCGTACACTCCCTATACTTTCGGGATTAGTGTAGAACCTAAATAAATGTTATTTGGCATTTGCGTTGAGCATGAATATGATTTGATCATGTTTGTTGCAATACTGTTATTCATTTAAAGTTATAGAATAATTGTTATTCTATTTATACATGAATAAAACCTTTGATGGTCATACACAGAATGAAAATAGTTTGTTGGATCTCGATCGTAGTAATAGACATATTCATAACATTGAAGCCAGAAGATGCAAAGTTGATAATGATAGTGCAACTTATTTGTGGCACTGCCGTTTAGGTCAAATTCATGTAAAGCGCATGAAGAAACTCCATGCTGATGGGCTTTTGGAATCACTTGATTATGAATCACTTGGTGCTTGCGAACCATGCCTCATGGGCAAGATGACTAAAACTCTGTTCTCTGGAACAATGGAGCGAGCAACTCATTTGTTGGAAATCATACATACTGATGTATGTGGACCGATGAGTGTTGAGGCTCGCAGCGGGTATTGTTATTTTCTGACCTTCACTGATGATTTGAGCAGATATGGGTATATCTACTTGATGAAGCACAAGTCTGAAACATTTGAAAAGTTCTAAGAATTTCAGAGTGAAGTAGAGAATCATCGTAACAAGAAAATTCAGTTTCTACGATCTGATCGCGGAGGCAAATATTTGAGTTACGAGTTTGGTCTCCATTTAAAACAATGTGGAATAGTTTCACAGCTCACGCCACCCGGAACACCACAGCGTAATGGTGTGTCCGAACGTCGTAACCGTACTTTATTAGATATGGTGCGATCTATGATGTCTCTTACCGATTTACCACTATCATTTTGGGTTATGCATTAGAGACAGCTGCATTCACGTTAAATAAGGGCACCAGCTAAATCCGTTGAGACGACGCCTTATGAACTGCGGTTTAGCAAGAAACCAAAGTTGTTGTTTCTTAAAGTTTGGGTCTGCGATGCTTATGTGAAAAATCTTCAACCTGATAAGCTCGAATCCAAGTCGGAGAAATGTGTCTTCATAGGATACCCAAAGTAAACTATTGGGTACACCTTCTATCACAGATCCGAAGGCAAGACATTTTTCGCTGCTAAGAATGGATCCTTTCTAGAGAAGGAGTTTCTCTTGAAAGAAGTGAGTGGGAGGAAAGTGGAACTTAATGAGGTAATTGTACCTTCTCCCGAATTGGAAATCAGTACATCACACAAACTAGTTCTAGTGATTCCTACACCAATCAGCGAGGAAGCTAATGATGATGATCATGAAACTTCAGATCAAGTTACTACTGAACCTCGTAGGTCAACCAGAGTGCGTTCCGTGCCAGAGTGGTATGGTATCCCGATTCTGGAAGTCATGTTACTAGATCATGATGAACCTATGAACTATGAGGAAGCGATGATGAGCCCAGATTCCGCAAAATGGCTTGAGGCCATGAAATCTAAGATGGGATCCGTGTATGAGAACAAAGTGTGGACTTTGGTTGACTTCCCCGATGATCGGCAGACCATTGAAAGTAAATGGATCTTTAAGAGGAAGACTGGCGCCGATGGTAATGTTACTTTCTACAAAGCTCGACTTGTTGCGAAAGGTTTTCGACAAGTTCAAGGTCTTGACTTGGATGAGATTTTATCACTCGTAGCGATGCTTAAGTCTATCCGAATCATGTTAGCAATTGCTGCATTTTATGAAATCTGGCAAATGGATAACAAAACTACGTTCTTTAATGGATTTATTAAAGAAGAGTTGTATATGATGCAACCAAAAGGTTTTGTAAATCCTAAAGGTGCTAACAAAATGTGCAAGCTCCAGCGATCCATCTATGGACTAGTGCAAGCATCTCAGAGTTGGAATATACGCTTTGATAAGTTTGATCAAAGCACATAGTTTTATATAGACTTGTGGTGAAGCCTGTATTTACAAGAAATTGAGTGGGAGCACTACAGCCTTTCTGATAAGTATATGTGAATGAAATATTGTCGATAGGAAATGATGTAGGATTTTCTGGAAAGCATAAAGGAGTGTTTGAAAGGAGTTTTTCAAAGAAAGACCTCAGTGAAGCTACTTACATATTGAGCATCAAGATCTATAGAGATAGATCAAGATGCTAGATAAGTTTTTTCAATGAGTACATACCTTGACAAGTTTTTTAAGTAGTTCAAAATGGAACAGTCAAAGAAAGAGTTCTTGCCTATGTTGCAAGGTATGAAATTGAGTAAGACTCAAAACCCGACCACGACAGCAGATAGAGAAAGAATGAAAGTCATTCCCTATGCCTCAACCATAGGTTCTATAAAGTATGCCATGCTGTGTACCAAACCTATTGTGTACCTTGCCATGATTTTGGCAAGGATGTACAATAGTGATCCAGAAGTAGATCGCTGGACAACGGTCAAAATTATCCTTAGTTATTGGACGACTACGAAAATGTTTCTTGATTATAGAGGTGATAAAGAGTTCGTCGTAAAGAGTTACACCGATGTAAGCTTTTGACAGTAATCCAGATGACTCTAAATATCAATATGGATGCGTATTGAAAGTGGGAGAAATTAGCTAGAGTAGCTCCATGCAGAGCATTATAGACATAGAAATTTGCAAAATACATACGGATCTGAATGTAATAGACCCGCTGACTAAACTTCTCTCACAAAGCAAACCATGATCACACCTTAGTACTCTTTGGGTGTTAAATCACATGGCGATGTGAACTAGATTATTGACTCTAGTAAACCCTTTGGGTGTTGGTCACATGGCGATGTGAACTATGGGTGTTATTCACATAGCGATGTGAATTATCAGTATTAAATCACATGGCGATGTGAACTAGATTATTGACTCTAGTGCAAGTGGGAGACTGAAGGAAATATGCCCTAGAGGCAATAATAAAATTGTTATTTATATTTCCTTATATCATGATAAATGTTAATTATTCATGCTAGAATTGTATTAACCAGAAACTTAGTACATGTGTGAATACATAGAAAAAACAAAGTGTCCCTAGTATCCCTCTACTTGACTAGCTCGTTGATCAAAGATGGTTATGTTTCCTAACCATGGACATGTGTTGTCATTTGATGAACGAGATCACATCATTAGAGAATGATGTGATGGACAAGACCCATCTGTTAGCTTAGCACTATGATCGTTTAGTTTTATTGCTATTGCTTTCTTCGTGACTTATACATGTTTCTGTGACTATGAGATTATGCAACTCCCGAATACCAGAGGAACACCTTGTGTGCTATCAAACGTCACAACTTAACTGGGTGATTATAAAGATGCTCTACAGGTGTTTCCGAAGGTGTTTGTGGTGTTGGCATAGATCGAGAATAGGATTTGTCACTCCGAGTGTTGGAGAGGTATCTCTGGGTCCTCTCCGTAATACTCATCATAATAAGCCTTGCAAGCAAATGACTAATGAGTTAGTCATGAGATGATGTATTACAAAACGAGTAAAGAGACTTGCCGTTAACGAGATTGAACTAGGTATGATGATACCAGTGATCAAATCTCGGGCAAGTAACATACCGATGACAAAGGGAACACCGTATGTTATTATGCGGTTTGACCGATAAAGATCTTCGTAGAATATGTAGGAGCCAATATGAGCATCCAGGTTCCGCTATTGGTTATTGACCAGAGATGTGTCTTGGTCATGTCTACATAGTTCTCGAACCCGTAGGGTCCGCACGCTTAACGTTCAATGACGATTTGTATTATGAGTTATGTGATTTGATGATCGACGTTTGTTCAGAGTCCCAGATGAGATCACGGACATGACGAACAATATCTAAATGGTCGAGATGTAAAGACCGATATATTGGAAGGCTATATTCGGACATTGGAAAGGTACCGAGTGATTCGGATATTTTTCAGAGTACCGGAGAGTTACGGGAATTCGTATTGGGCCTTAATGGGCCATACGGGAAAGGAGAGAAAGGCCTCAAGGGTGGCCGCACCCCTTCTCCATGGACTGGTCCGAATTGGACTAGGGAAAGGGGGCGCACCCTTCCTTCCTTCTCCTTCTCCCTCCCCTTTTCCTATTCCATGTGGGAGGAGGAATCCTACTTGTACTAGGGAGTCCTAGTAGGACTCCACACTTAGGCGCGCCCTATGAGGGCCGGCCTCCTCCTCCCTCCATCCTTTATATACATGGCCAGGGGGCACCCCATGGACACACAAGTTGATTTTAGCCGTGTGCGGCGCTCCTCTCCATATTTACACACCTCGGTCATATTGTTGCAGTGCTTAGGTGAAGCCCTGCGCTGGTAGCTTCATCATCACCGTCACCATGCCGTCGTGCTGATGAAACTCTCCCGTGAAGCTCAACTGGATCAAGAGCTCGTGGGACTTCATCGAGCTGAACGTGTGCTGAACGCGGAGGTGCCGTACGTTCGGTGCTTGGATTGGTTGGATCGCGAAGACGTTCGACTACATCAACCGTGTCACTAGACGCTTCCGCTTTCGGTCTACGAGGGTACGTTGACACACTCTCCCCTCTCGTTGCTATGCTTCTAGTAGATAGATCTTGCGTGATCGTAGGAAATTTTTGAAATACTACGTTCCCCAAGGCACAGTACTCGAGGATTTATAACATTGGTTCAATCACACTTTATTACATCGAAAGTCCTCGAGGAGGCAATATGCATTACACGAAAATGGTTGAAGGCCATCTAAATAAAATAAACTGCGGAAGCTATGAAGAGTAGTTGAGTCCATCCAACTCCACAGCAAACATTGAGTGCATGACAACGACCTATTGCACCTTAATCTCCGTCTGAAAACTATGCAACATGATACGTTGCAACCATGTAGGTCAGCACCGAAATGATAATGAGCAATGCCTACAACTACATGCATATTTGGCTGGTAGAGGCTGTAAGGTTTATTTTTGCATAAAGCTAGTTTTTCCATACAACAAAGGAATGTATTAATTAACTACTTAGTTAAATTTAATCATGAACAAGTGAGAATGGTACCCCCATCTCAATCCAAAAACCAAGTCATTAATAACCCAATAAGTTAAATCAAGTGTTGAGATCAGTCCATAATTCAAATACCATGATACTCAAAATGTCCATAACCGGGGACACAGCTACTCATGAATAGTTTGTACACTCTGCCGAGGTTTGTGCACTTTTCCCCACACGACCCTATCTCCTCCGTTTGATTTCTCACACTACATGGTGTTTGAGAAACGGGTGACCGAGACACCGTCTTTCAGAAGCATTAACTCTTAACCCTGTGTAGACCGTACCACCTACATCCGCTACATCTGCTAGTCTACCACGGAAAGAGGTCACACAACATACTCAACTATGCTAGAGCCCATAATGGCATTGTGGCTGCACACGGAAGTTTCTAGGCATGAATGATATTTGATCCCTTTGAGCCTGGGTGGCATTCCGTGGACAACACTGGTATATCCCCAGGTGCCCTGACAACCACTAGTCCATCCCAGGGTGCCACAACCAATCCACCCAGATGTGTATTAAATTTCCACCTTAAAGAAACCCTTAGTTGTTATTACACTCACAACTTCCATGAAATCACTCATACCAATCCACGTCTACAAGCATGGCAAAGCAACAAGTAACAAAGCGTAAATTCCCATGGTTGATCTCAAGATGTTGGGTTCCTACCTCATGAACTACAAAGCATCATATTATGTAACTAGTCCTACTCATGCAATTGTTTGAGGATATAACTAATGCAATAAAAACTGGGTATGAAAAATATGATCAAAGTATGAACTTGCCTTGCTGACAATCGCTGAAACCTGAAGACTCGTAGTAGCACGCTTTGCACTCCGGGAACCCTATCGCAATCAAACAATAGCATACATAAGCAATCATGCAACAAAATCGAAGAACAGAACTGGAAAGACTTCGAAAACAAATGAATCACTCTTGCAACAGCAAACAATTTCTAACAATACCAAAATTAAGTGAATTTTACCTTATCATAAAGTTTAGGTTAAGAGCTTTGATTTGCAAAAAAGAATCAACTCAAACGGAGTTACGAAACTCAAATTACGATCAAATGAAGTTCAAACAAAAAACTGTTTGAATTCACAATCTAAAACTTTCAAAAAAAAAACTTTGAGCTGCACTACTGGAAACATAAGATCGACACAAAGAATTTGGCATTGGTTTCATCTAATTCCAACTAACGAGTAAAAAGTTACGAGGGTTTGAAGATCAGGGAACGATTGGTATAAAAAATTCATCGTGGATAAGTCCTCGACGAAAATTAACAGAAAAAGAAAAGACTAATTTGCGAATGTTTGTTTTCTGTGACTAAACAGCGAACGTTCGTTAAATAATAAAACCAAACAAAACCGATCTAGGGTTTACTAAAAACGATCTAGGGTTTTTTGAGAAAAAAATGAACTAATAGAAAAAAGGCGGGCGGTTTATACCTAACGGGCCGGGTCGGGTCCGCGGGTCGGGCGGCAGCGGACGGCGGTGGCAGGGGTGCGGCAGCGGTGGGCGATGGCGGCTGGCGCAAGAGGCGACGAGCGGCGCGGGCGGCGGCACGCGGTGGAGGCGGCGGCTGCGGCGGCCGCCGGAGGAGGAGGAGGCGGCGGGGCGGACGACTTATAAAGGCCGGGGGGCCGGTTGCCTTGGGGGAGGGGCATACGGCGGTGGAGTCCGAGCCGGACTCCGGCGTTCGTGCGGCGGCAGGACTCTCCCACTCGGGAGGAAGGCGGCGGCGGTGTGGGCCGCGACCTGGTGGGCCGGCTGGGCTATCGGCCCGGTCGGTCCGAGCGAAAGTTTTTTTTTAAAACCGCCCGAACGGAAAAATCCTAAATAAATATAAAAAATATTCTAAATATGCCAAAAATAATTTTCATTGTCTAAATAAAATATTTAGAACAAAGTGAACATTTCCTTGGCCTAAAATGCAATTTTGAAAAATGCATATTTTTTCTAATTCAAATAAAATAGCAATAAAATCAAAATAAAATTGTTTATTCAATTTTAACATTTTGCCTCCAATATTTCTTTTATTTTGGAGAAGTCATATTAGCTCCTCTTATATATTTTGATATTGAAATATTTTGGAGAGAAATATAATTAAAACCAAATGATCCTCTTTTCAATATTTGAGAAAATTCAAATACGAGAACAATAAAATCCCCAACTCTCTCCGTGGGTCCTTGAGTTGCTTAGGATTTTTAGGTCAATACCAAAATGCAAATAAAATATGATATGCATATGATGACCTATGTATAACATTCCAAATTGAAAATTTGGGATGTTACATCGCCCCTCTCAGGCTGGGCTCGAGAGCTCTCCTCTGGAGGGCCTCTGATCTAGCCAACGACACGAGGGATGCGCTCGGGCACCATCTGGAGGCGTGCTTCAGCGCACATCTCCGCGAAGAGGGCACAAGGCGCGAGGCGCCGAGTGCTCAGGAGTTCATCACCAACATCTTCGAAGACCTGCAGGTACCAAGGGCTATGCGAGGAGAGCGTCGCCCCACACTACCAAGTGCAGCTGCCATCCCAGGCTCGGGAGGCAAGCTGCGCGTCTGCGTCAACATCCTAGGGCTAAACAGGGTCGCGTCGCATGAGCTCTATTGGACGTACGAGGTGGGCTGGTGCGAGGGCCCCCCTCACAGCTATGTTCGCTTGCCTTTCGGCCTGCCGAACCGCGCTGGCCTGCACCAGGGCCACGTGCGGGACGTCCTGGCGGCTCACAAGGCCAGGCATCAGGAGATCCTGGTGGAGGAGGCGCTGGTCCTCCGCGAGCTCCCTGAACCTCAGGAGCCTCGCGAGGTCCCGGAGCCAGGTGATTCATGAGGAGCAACTTCTACATCACGCGCCTTCAGCTACTTCAACACTTCTCTCGCAATGGTGCCAGGTGACATTTTCCGTTTTGTTCAGTTGGGGGCACCCCTCGGGCTGCATCATCCCTAGACCCTGTGGGTCCGTACCTGTGGCATGTCTCGTCCTTTCGTTTAAATTCAGTTGGGGGCGCCCCTCGGGATGCATCATCCCCAGACCATGTGGGTCCGTCCCTAGGTGTATATGGACGGAGATGGGGCGGCGACATGATGATTACCAAAGATTTGGAAGGACACTTGATGGAACAGCCAAAATATGTGATTATATCAAAGCAAAGCTAGATACTCCTCTGAGTGGAGTCCCTATGACATGCATCGTTTAAGCATCTATCATAACTTGCCTTACACTTTCCTGAGTTATCCTATGGTTATCACTGGTGCCCCAGCACCCCTCATGGCCCCCGCTCGCTGCTGACCTGCCAGTAGCTCATTCCAAGAAGCCATCGGCACGGTGCTTGTGCTCGGGTCCGTCCCTGCAGTGCTGAAGAACCTGAGAGACTGAGCTCTGGCTCACGACCAGCCTCTCGCACATCACCTTGCCAGGTCTCAGTGCCTTCATATTCTTACGAAAGGACCAATGATAGCAAAGCAAGCGCTGCCGCGCGCTATGACTCCATTTTTATATTGGTTCGCAGGAATGTCCAAGCTGGACTAGGGGCAGCCCCGCACGCCTCTCCCCCCGACGCAACTAGCTTTCACGCTAAAGGGTGTGCTCCTGAGCATCACATCTTGCTACTTCTCGAGGTTGCATTGTATTCCCTCGAAGAGGAAAGGGAGATGCAACACAGTAGCGTAAGTATTTCCCTCAGTTTTTGAGAACCAAGGTATCAATCTAGTAGGAGACCACGCGCGAGTCCCTCGCACCTGCACAAACAAATAAGAACTTCGCACCCAACACGAGAAGGGGTTGTCAATATCTTTACGGTCACTTAAGGAAGTGAGATCTGATAGAGATGATAGTTTATATTTTTGGTATTTTTGTTTATAAGAACAGAAAGTAAAATCAGTAAAAGTAAAGTAGATGTAGATTGATATGTTGAGAATAGACCCGGGGCCATAGTGTTCTCTAGTGGCTTCTCTCATGATAGCGATATTCTACGACGGGTAAACAAATTACTGTCGAGCAATTGATAGAAATGCGAATAATTATGAGACTATCTAGGCATGATCATTGTATATAGGCATCACGTCCGAGACAAGTAGACCGAAACGATTCTGCATCTACTACTATTACTCTACACATCGACCGCTATCCAACATGCATCTAGTGTATTGAGTTCAAAAGAACAAAGTAACGCCTTAAGCAAGATGACATGATGTAGAGGGATAAACTCAAGCAATATGATATAAACCCCATCTATTTATCCTCGATGGCAACAATACAATCCGTGCCTTGCTACCCCTACTGTCACTGGGAAAGGACACCGCAAGATTGAACCCAAAGCCAAGCACTTCTCCCATTGCAAGAACTATAGATCTAGTAGGCCAAACTAAACCGATAATTCGAAGAGACTTGCAAGGATATTATGAGCACACATAAAGAGTTCAGAGAATAACCAAATATTTCTCATAGATAATCTTGATCATAAACTCACAATTCATCGGATCTCGACAAACACACCGCAAAAAGAGATTACATCGAATAGATCTCCTCGAAGACCGAGGAGAACTTTGTATTGAGATCCAGAGAAAGACAAGAAGCCATCTAGATACTAGCTATGGACCCGAAGGTCTGTGGTAAACTACTCACAACTCATGGTGAGGGCGATGATGATGATGTAGAAGCACTCCGTGATGGATCACCCCTCCGGCGGAGCTCCGTAACAGGCTCCAAGATGGGATCTCACGGTAACAGAAGGTTACGGTGGTGGAATTAGTGTTTTCTCTCTGTTGCTGATGGTTTCGGGATACGTAGACTTATATAGGAGGAAGGAGGACACCGGGGGACGCTCGAGGGGCCCACGAGGGAGGGGCGCGCCCTGGGAAGGGGAGCGCGCCCCCCACCCTCGTGGGCACCTCGTGGCTCGCCTTCGGTGGTTCTCAAGTCTCTCGTGCGTGATTTTCTCCAAAAATAACTCTCCCAAAGGTTTCATTCCGTTTGGACTCCGTTTGATATTCCTTTTCTGCAAAACCCTGAAACAGGCAAAAAACAGCAATCTGGACTGGGCCTTTGGGTTAGTAGGTTAGTCCCAAAAATGATATAAAAGTGTATGACAAAGACCATTAAACATCCAGGACAACATAAATAATAGCATGGAAAAATAAAAAATTATAGATACGTTGGAGACGTATCAAGCATCCCCAAGCTTAATTCCTGCTCGTCCTCGAGTAGGTAAATGATAAAGACAATTTTTTTGATGTGGAATGCTAACCAACATAGTTTTTCAATGTAATTCTCTTAATTGTGACATGAATGTTCACATCTGAAAGATTCAAGATAAAAGTCTATGTTGACATAAGAAATAATAATACTTCAAGCATACTAACAAAGCAATCATGTCTTCTCAAAATACTATGGCTAAAGAAAGTTATCCCTTCAAAATCATATAGTCTGGCTATGCTCCCTCTTCATCACACAAAATATTCATGTCACGCACAACCCCGATTTTAGCCAAGCACTTGTTTTCATACTATATTCTTTCAAACCTTTCAACTTTCACGCAATACATGAGCGTGAGCCATGGACATAGCACTATGGGTGGAATAGAGAGGTGGTTGTGGAGAAGACAAAAAGGAGGGAGATAGTCTCACATCAACTAGGCGTACCAACGGGCTATGGAGATGCCCATCAATAGATATCAATGTGAGTGAGTAGGGATTGCCATGCAACGGATGCACTAGAGCTAAATATGTATGAAAGCTCAACAAAAGAAACTTGTGGGTGTGCACCCAACTTGCTTGCTCACGAAGACCTAGGGCATTTGAGGAAGCCCATCGTTGGAATATACAAGCCAAGTTCTATAACGAAAATTCCCACTAGTATAAAAAGTGACTAAGCTTGAGACTCTCTACGATGAAGAAGACGGTGCTACTTTGAAGCACAAGTGTGGGAAAAAAAGGATAGTAGCAATTGTCCCTTTTTTCTTTTTTTCTTTTTTTGGGCCGTTCTTTTTTTCTTTGGCCTTCTTTTTTTTTTCCTTTTTTTCTTTTTTTTTGCAGAGGGGCTTTACTGATTTAGCCTTTCCTCCCATGGGACAATGCTCTAATAATGATGATCATCACACTTTCATTACAACTCGATATTACAACTCGATACTACAACAAAGTATGACTCTATATGAATGCCTCCGCGGTGTACCCGGGTGTGCAATGAAACAAGAGTGACATGTATGAAAAGTTATGCATGGTGGCCTTGCCACAAATACGATGTCAACTACATGATCATGCATGGCAATGTGACAATATGATGCATGCCATATGAACGGAACGGTGGAAAGTTGCATGGCAATATATCTCGGAATGGCTATGGAAGTGCCATGATAGGTAGGTATGGTGTCTGTTTTGAGGAATAATATGGTGGCTGTTTTGAGGAAGGATATATAGTGGGTGTATGGTACCGGCGAAAGTTGCGCGGTACAAGAGAGGCTAGCAATGGTGGAAGGGTGAGAGTGCGTATAATCCATGGACTCAACATTAGTCATAAGAACTCATATACTTATTGAAAAAATCTACGAGTCATCAAAACAAAGCAATCAACGCATGCTCCTAGGGGGGAGGTTGGTAGGAGTTAACCATCGCGTGCCCCCGACCTCCACACAAAGGTTGGCACTTTATAAATACTTCATGCTCTAACTTCGTCACATAGCGGTTCACCATATGTGCATGCTACGGGAATCACTAACCTTAACACAATCATTTCTCAATTTCATAACAACTCCACTAGCATGACTCTAATATCACTATCCTCATATCTCAAAACAATTATCAAGCATCCAACATCTCATCATATTCAATGCACTTAGTGTGAAAGTTTTTACTACATTGATATTGCATGTCTATCATGTGAAGACTAGTTTAATAGCCTAAACACATTACCATGCTGTTTTAATAGACTCTCAAATAGACATAAGTGAAGCATGAGAGTTCAACAATTTCTTCAAAATATTATCACCACCGTGCTCTAAAAGATATAAGTGAAGCACTAAAGCAAAAACTATTCAACTCAAAAGATATAAGTGAAGCACATAGAGTGTTCTAACAATTCCTAGGCCATATTTAACTCTCTCAAATAGGTGTGTACATCAAGGATAATTGTGGCAAACTAACAAGCAAAGACTCTAATTATACAAGACGCCCCAAGCAAAACACATATCATGTGGTGAATAAAAATATAGCTCCAAGTATAGTTACCGATGGATGAAGACGAAAGAGGGGACGCCTTCCCGGGGCATCCCCAAGCTTAGGCTTTTGATTGTCCTTGAATTTTAATTGGGGTGCCATGGGCATCCCCAAACTTAGGCCTTTGCTACTCTTTGTTCCATAGTCCATCAAAGCAATACTCAAAACTTGAAAACTTCACAACACAAAACATAGACAAAAATTCTCGTGAGCTCCGTTAGTATAAGAAAGAAAACCACTACTCAAAGGTACTGCAATGAATTCATTATTTGTTTATATTGGTGTTAAACCTACTGTATTACAACTTCTCTATAGTTCATACTTCACAATACTACTCATAGATGCATTAAAATATGCAAACAACACACGTAAAACAGAATCTGTCAAAAACAGAACAATCTGCAGTAATCTGCAGGTTTCGCATACTTCTGTAACTCCAAAAAATTAAAACTAAATTGGTAAACGTGAGGAATTTTTCTATTATTCATCTGCAAAAAGAATCAACTAAATAGCACGCTCCAGTAAAATCTGATGACCATTCTAGCGAGCGCAAATGATTCTGTTTTTCACAGCAAGATCACATAAACTTCACACAAGTCTTCCCAAAGGTTCTACTTGGCACAAACACTAAAAAAAAACATGAAACCACATCTAAACAGAGGCTAGATGCAACATTTATTCCCTAACATCAGCAAAAATAAAAAATAAAAAATTGGGTTGCCTCCCAACAAGCGCTATCGTTGTACGCCCCTAGCTAGGCACGATACAAGATAGATCTAGGTATTCAATCTTTGGAAGGCAAACCATAAGTGGCTCTCATGATAGATTCATATGGTAATTTGATTTTCTTTCTAGGAAAGTGTTCCATGCCTTTCCTTAACGGAAATTGGAATCTAATATTTCCTTCCTTCATATCAATAATTGCACCAATCGTTCTAAGGAAAGGTCTACCAAGAATAATAGGACACAAATGATTGCAATCTATATCAAGGACAATGAAATCTACGGGCACATAATTCCTATTGGCAACAATAAGAACATCATTAATTCTTCCCATAGGTTTCTTAATAGTGGAATCCGCAAGATGCAAATTTAAAGAACAATCATCAAGCTCTTGGAACCCTAGCAAATCACACAAAGTTTTTGGGATAGTGGAGACACTTGCACCCAAATCACACAAAGCATAGCATTCATGATCTTTTATTTTTATTTTAATAGTAGGTTCCAACTCATCATAAAGCTTTCTAGGGATAGAAACTTCTAACTCAAGTTTTTCTTCATAAGATTGCATCAAAGCATCAACTATGTGTTTGGTGAAAGCTTTATTTTGACTATAAGCATGCGGAGAATTTAGTACGGATTGCAAGAAGGAAATACAATCAATCAAAGAGCAATTATCATAATTGAATCCCTTGAAATCCAAAGTAGTGGGTTCATCACTATGCAAAGTTGTAATCTCTTCACTCCCACTTTTCACAGTTTTAGCATCAAGATCTAAAAACTCCGAATCATTGGGACACCTTAAAGAAGAATTATCTCCAATCCTATCTTCATCAAGATTTATACTAGAAAACAAGGATCTAATGGGAGACACATCAATAACTTTCGGATCTTCATCTTTGTTTTCATGCTCTTCCGGTTTAGCAGCCATCTTATTGATCAAGGTGGACTGTTTATCTGAAATTTGGGCAATTAAGTTCTCAAGATGAGCAAACTGAGATTTCAAGCCATAAAATTCCTTAGACATATCATCAAGGTCTTTATTCATATACTCCATAAACTTTTTCTGTTCTTTAAGCTCACTTATGAAAAAGTCATTATGCTCAAATTGTATAGTCATAAAATGTCTAACATTGTTTTCGATCTCCTCCAACCTCTTGAGGTGAGGGTCAACACTAACAGGGAGAGCATAGTGACAAACAAGCAAACAACACACAAGAAAACAAGAAGCAAGCGAACGATAAACACACGGCAGAAGAAGGGCAAATAAAACGACAAGGGTGAAGTGGGGGAGAGGAAAATGAGAGGCAAAAAAATGTAATGCGAAGGATAAGGGTTTGTGATAGGTACTTGGTATATGACTTTTTCATAAGCCTCCCCGGCAACGGCACCAGAAATTCTTCTTGCTACTTCTCGAGCTTGCGTTGTATTCCCTCGAAGCGGAAAGGTAGATGCAGCACAGTAGCGTAAGTATTTCCCTCAGTTTTTGAGAACCAAGGTATCAATCCAGTAGGAGGCCACGCGCAAGTCCCTCGCACCTGCACAAACAAATAAGAACTTCGCAGCCAACGCGATAAGGGGTTGTCAATATCTTTACGGTCACTTACGGAAGTGAGATCTGATAGAGATGATATTTTATATTTTTGCTATTTTTGTTTATAAGAACAAAAAGTAAAAGCGGAAAAAGTAAAGTAGATGTAGATTGATATGTTGAGAATAGACCCGGGGGCCATAGTGTTCTCTAGTGGCTTCTCTCACGATAGCAATATTCTACGGCGGGTAAACAAATTACTGTCGAGCAATTGATAGAAAAGCGAATAATTATGAGACTATCTAGGCATGATCATTGTATATAGGCATCACGTCCGAGACAAGTAGACCGAAACGATTCTGCATCTACTACTATTACTCCACACATTGACCGCTATCTAGCATGCATCTAGTGTATTGAGTTCATAAGAACAGAGTAACGCCTTAAGCAAGATGACATGATGTAGAGGGATAAACTCAAGCAATATGATATAAACCCCATCTTTTTATCCTCGATGGGAACAATACAATATGTGCCTTGCTGCCCCTACTGCCACTAGGAAAGGACATCGCAATATTGAACCCAAAGCCAAGCACTTCTCCCATTGCAAGAACTATAGATCTAGTAGGCCAAACCAAACCGATAATTCGAAGAGACTTGCAAGGATATTATGAGCACACATAAAGAGTCCAGAGAAGAACCAAATATTTCTCATAGATAATCTTGATCATAAACTCACAATTCATCGGATCTCGATAAACACATCGCAAAAAGGGATTACATTGAATAGATCTCCTCGAAGACTGAGGAGAACTTTGTATTGAGATCCAGAGAGAGAGAAGAAGCCATCTAGATACTAGGTACGGACCCGAAGGTCTGTGGTAAACTACTCACAACTCATGGTGAGGGCGATGATGATGATGTAGAAGCACTCCGTGATGGATTCCCCCTCCGGCGGAGCTTCGGAACAGGCTCCAAGATGGGCCTCACGGGAACAGAAGGTTACGCCGATGAAATTAGGGTTTTCTCTCTCTTGCTGATGGTTTCGGGCTACGTAGACTTATATAGGAGGAAGGAGGACACCAGGGGACACTCGAGGGACCCACGAGGCAGGGGGGCGCTCCACCCACCCTCGTGGGCACCTCGTGGCTCCCATTCCGTGGTTCTCAAGTCTCCCATGCGTGATTTTCTACAAAAATAACTCTCCCGAAGGTTTCATTCTGTTTGGACTCTGTTTGATATTCCTTTTCTGCAAAACCCTGAAACAAGCAAAAAACAGCAATCTGGACTGGGCCTTTGGGTTAGTAGGTTAGTCCCAAAAATGATATAAAAGTGTATGACAAAGCCCATTAAACATCCAAGACATCATAAATAATAGCATGGAACAATAAAAAAATTATAGATACGTTGGAGACGTATCATGTCTCAGGAGCTCCTACTGGCTCTCGAGCCCTCACCCCCTGGCCTTGACCACGGCATTGCGACCTGGCATACCAGCGGCGGCTGAGCCTCGCTCGAGGGCTGGAACCCGAGGGCGTAGAGCACCCATGTGAGCTAAAGGGGGAGAGACCGGCATGGGTCTTGCCTGGGGGCGCTATAGCAAGGGCGCGGACAACCCCCCTCCACGAGGATCTGCAGCAACATAAGTCACCCTAGCGCATCGGCTAAGACCTCACGACCAGATGTTTCTCTTTTTTCCTCTCGCGGTCCCGCTTGGGACACGTCGTTTCCCTTCTTCGGCCTCTAGGGAGCCGCTTGCGTGCTAAAGGGGACCTCTCGAGCATCGCGCCTTGGTGGCTCTTACCGGACCTCGGGCAGCTCACCTCCTGGCCTTGTCCACGGCATCGCGACCTGGTATACCAGCGACGACTGAAGCCTGCCTGGGGACTGGGTCCTGTTAGCGTAGAGCATCAAGCTATCTCGAGAACGAAAAAGGGGGCGGTGCCCAAGCGAGATATGCAATCGCATCATTAAGCAAAAAGCGAATACATTAAAGGGAAGGCATTTCGATTTTTACACGCCCCCATGAGGCTCGACGTGATTCCGCGCAGGGAAAAAAAGAGGGAACCCGAGAAGAGCATGGCCAGGAACATCATCAACAGCGCCGGGCGGACGCTGGAGGCCTGCTGCGGGTGTGGCGAGAGCTTGATGGCTCGTAGCTGTCATCATCGCTGGTCTCAGGATTGTCGCTGGATTCTGACGAGTTGCTGGTGGTGGAGGAGCCGCTGATAAGGCCAAGGGCAAGTTCAGTGCCCATGGCCGTGTCACGCGAGCCGCTCCTTCCAGGGCAACAATCCATGCGCTATTCGTCCTCACCGAAGACCTTGAAGAAACGCGTGGAGGCTCCATCGTACTTGTAGTGAATGACGGAGTATCCTTCAGGACTGCAAGAGCGGGCGATTTTGCCCCATCCTCAAGTCATGAAGACGCCGGCTGGGGGGACGACCTCCACCTCCGCATCAGAAGCCTGGCTGCAGAACCCAGCATGCTGCAACCACAACTTGGTAGGACCCCTCGGCGGCATCAGCTCCGCGAAGAACCTCAGGAGCTGGATCCAAAAAGGCGGTGGCATCGCCGTCCACACCACGAACTCCCGAGAAGTACCCTTGACGTGGGAACCATTGCAGACCAGCCGCCCGGCCATGGCTGGTCCTCTGCGGTCACCTCCAAGGCGAAGGCGGGCCTTGCCCTGTCGCCCTTGGCCTTGCACATACAAGAGGACCGGGAAGCCAGGCGGTGGCCGTTCCAGCCAAGGCCGTGTCACTTCGAGCCATCCCGCGGCATCACTGGAGCGACCAGACCTCTTCTTCGGCGGGAGTGGTCCAGGCCCCTTTGTAGGGGCTTTGCCTTTCTCTACCACGGAGAATCTTCGAATCAGTGCCATGAACACTGCGTGAAGGTGGTGACGCAAGAAGAAGCAAGCAGCAAGGAGATGGAGATGAGGGGAGGGGACTCTGCCCCTCCCCATTCATAGCAAGAGTGAGGCAAACTGTCAGCCCCCACGATCACAGGTAATGATGACCTTTTTCTTCATGCAGCAGGCTCCAGTGAAGTCGAACGGTTGCCGAGGCGACGTGGGGAAGTGGAGATGCCCACATCCAATTCATGCGCCACACGTCGGCCAGGTCTGCATGCGATTGGGACCCGCGGCGCTTCACCCTTGCCCTTTGGCTTCACCTCGAAGCCAAGTCCGAGCATGCCTTGGGCCCGGGGGCTACTTTTGGCGTTCTGGGAACCAAGGTACCCAGACTTGCCTGCCTACGGCCCGCGACATGTGTGACGCCCCAAGATCGACGCTCCGGAAGACTTCCATATGTTTCGGGTTTCGCCATGTGTTTCATTTTGCTTGCTTCATTTTATTTGTGCTTGCATCATATCATCATGCCATCATGTCATAAATCTTTTGCTTCTCAACTAAATAAATTGTGTGGATCTTCGATCCATTTAAATCGAGGGAAGAGTGACTTCTCTTTATAACATATCCTCCTAATAAGTATGGAGCTATAATAAATATTCCATTCTTTCGGAATTAACCATAACACAATTGCATAATATTCCCTATGTCTTTTCTGTTTCAAGTTTGGTCTCCAAACTTTGCCCTAAAATTCTTCCTCCTTTTATCGTGGTTCCTCCAAAAATCCGAACATTTTTGGACACTTCTAAATCAAAGTCTTTGTTCAAACCATTTGGAATAAATTCAAAGGAATTTGAATTTATTTTCCCAATCATGCCCACTTCTAATTTTCTAGGATCAAACTCATTTTTGTGAGTCTAGAGAAAATAGCCTCATGCCCAAATTCTTTCCCTAACCCTCTATTCCTTTTTCTTCTCTCTTTTGTTTTCTGCTTAAAAAAAGAGGTAAATGAGAGAGAGAGAGAGAGAGAGCAGCACAGCTGGGCCTCCTAACTGCGACAGCTTGCCCAAGGACCACCTCAGCCGCCCCTTCTGGCCCAAGGCCCAGCCGCCCCGAGCTAACCCTAACCCCGTCCGAACCCGCTCCTCCCGATCCTCTCCTTCCCCTTCGTCCTCCTCTTCTCCCACAGCGCCGCCTCCCCCTCGATCCCCTTCTCTTCGATCCCCACATCCCTCGCTTGCAGCCTCCTGCTCGATCTCCCTCACTGCTCTCTCACTCGCGCCACCGCACACCGCCGCCGCGCCTCCAAGCTCCTCCAAGCCCCACGTCGCGCCGGTGGCCGCCCGCCACCCAAGCAGCAGCAGCAGCCCCGTGCCATGTCCGAGCCCTCCTTCCCCCCGCGACCTCGTCCTCCCCTCCAGCGCCGCCGTCGCGCCGTGCTGACGATTGCTATCGCCGACTTCTCCAGCGCCTCCACGTCCGGCTAACGCCTGGATCCTGCTCAACTGCCCCTGCCGTGACCTGCTCCTTCCCCGATGTCTCTGCCTCGCTGGAGCGCACCACCGCCGCCGCTAAGCTCCTCCCTCACCATCCCGACCAGGAGAGCGCATCACCCCTCTCCCTCGGGCGCCGCTCACCTCCGGCCTCCGCGCCGCCAGACCACTGTTGCCTCATTGGTGCAGCTCCCTTGGCCTCCTCCTGCTCGAGTCCCCTGCAGCCAGTGCCGTGCCGGCGACCACCGCTGTTGGTAACCTCCAGAGGCCGCTGCATCGCCGGCCATCCCCGCCGTCCAGAAACAGCAGCAGCTCCAGCCTCCACTCGGTCCTCGTCGAGATCCTCGCCATGGCCCTCTGTTCGGCTCTGTGTACGACTACACGGGGAGACGCCAAGTACCGCGACGGCCCGGGAGGCTGGATGCGTCAAGTTCATCGACGACGTGTACATCTACACCGAGACCGGTCCGACAATGCGTGTACCCCTACCGTCGGGAGAATGGAGACCGGCAAGTCCGATGACCCAAGTACCACGACGACGCCGAAGGGTTCTGATTCGAAAGTTCATCTTCAAAACGAGTACAACTACCCTCGCCGTGAACGACTACTTCCACTAACGGACCACGAGTACCACTACATCCCTCGACGACCAATGAACGACTATGAAACATGTACAACTACACCGCTTCAACTCGAACCCCTTCGGAAACGCACGCTTCGAAGGTATACCACCGAGACGATGCCTGTGGACGAATGCATGTGTTGTATGAGATGTTCCGCTTGTTGCACCGTGTCTGAATTGTTGTTGCACGTTGACCTTCGTTGCTTGTCGCCGACCCGTGGGAACCCGATATCCGGAAGCACCCCACCTATCTCTTTGCTTGACACGATCGCGTCACTTTCTTTTGCATCGATATCTAAAAGAGGTGTCGGATCACTGGAATGTTGCCGTGGCACCGTTTTCGGTTATTGCCGCCGTGGACCCTTCCCTTCCACCACGGTGACGAAATACTCCAGATCTTGCTCATGTTAACTTTTACTAAAATTGCTTAAAACTTGCATTTGTCATCCGCATCATGATAACCAAATGAAAATGTTTAAATTGTTGTTTGCTTCAATAATCGCTAAATGACATGTGGGGATTTCCCGGAATTGTTGTTGTTATTTCCGGCCTCACTTAAAATGCCTAGATAATTAGTTCACCTATGCTTCACCTCTTGCCATGTTAAAGAACATTTAAACTAGTTGAGTTCCTAACCAAGATCAAACTAAATATGTGAATGTGGTGTTTTGTCAATATGCAACTCGTTGCATATTGAGGTCCACTTAATTTGTAGTGTTGTTTGAGCACTTTGCCATGCCATGCATATTAACCGGACATGCATCATACTTGGTTGTGCATCATATGCCATGTTTATGCTTGTGTGTTTACCATGTTGTTTGCTTATTTTCGGTTGCTTCTCTTGTTAGCTTTGGTTTTGTTTCGGAGTTGTGAGGATTTGTTCGGCTACTTCATGGACTCGTACTTCTTCCTTGCGGAATCCCAGGCAAGATGACCTTTCCCCGATATCACCTCTATCTTTGCCTTGCGAGTTGGATCAGTCTTTAGATATGCCTCGATGCCTATTCTTGTTTGTCAGCCTCCTATTTTTGCCATGAAACCCTCTAACCGCCTTTCTAGCAAACCGTTGATTGGCTAAGTACACTTTTGCTTAGCCCCTCTTATAGCGTTGTTAGTTGCAGGTGAAGTTTTGAAGATTGCTCCATGTCCGTACTTGTTGTTTGGATAACACAATATATACCCGTTATAAACTAATACAACTATATATTGGTAATGGGTGGAAGGCTAGGCCTTCTGCTTGGTGTTTTGTTCCACTCATGCCCCTTAGGACCCGATAAACCGGTGTTATGTTCCTTGATTTTGCATTCCTAACACGGTTGGGGTTTATGGGCGCCCCTTGATAATTCGCATTCCTTAAAGCTTTTCCAACAAGGCCTAACTTTGGTTTTACCATTTGCCTAACAACTAAAACTTGCATAGGGAGTAATTAACCCGAGTTCTTAATCAACAACCCGGGCCAGTGCTCCTCATGAGTGTTGGTCCAAATTAGGCAGACTGCAGGGCCGCCTTGGGGAAACCCGAGGTATCTGGTATTACCTGTAGGATGTCCCATCTGGTCGTGGACTGAGACGAGATACACGTGGATACTATGAGGGTGTCGGCACACCGGTAGGTCTTGCTGGATTAGTTTTACCTTTGTTGAAATATCTTGAGCACGGGATTCTGAGAATACTCGGGTCTTCCCACTTTGGAGTTGCGACTCCGCAGATCGTGAGCTTGTGATGGGCTAAGTTGGGACACCCCTGCTGGGTTTTGATCTTTCGAAAGCCGTGCCCGCAGTTATGTGGTAGATGGGAATTTGTTAATATCCGGTTGTAGATAACTTGACACCTTATCCTTAAGAATACACTACCTGTGTGAGTAACCGTGATGGTCTCTTTTTGAAGGGCTTCGGGAAGTGAAAACGGTGGGGTTATGATTGATCGTGAGTAGCTAGGATCACTTCTTGATCAACTTGGCGATCGTTGGTACTTGTTCTCTTCTCTCTCTAAATTCGTAAGCTAGTTGCTTAGTGCTTGCTGCAGCCACTTTATTACCTCTCCACACCTAAGGCTTTGGTAGTTTTGATACCCGGGAATGGGATTGCTGAGTCCTTGTGGCTCATAGATTACTACACACACCAGATGCAGGTACGACCGAGTACGACACATGAGATGGACAAGAACTTCACTGGGAGTTCGATGAAGAGTGTGGTCGCATGTTTATGACGTATTTCGACGATTAGTAGTGGTTCCTACTAGGGGCGATCAGGCCTTGTGGTTGTGGTATCTTTTCTCGTTTGGATTTCGTCCGTAGTCGGACCCTGTGTTATTTGGATGAATGTATTCTATTGTATTCATTGTGTGACGTGGCGAGTGTAAGCCAACTATTTTACTCTTTCATCCCTGAACTTTTACATGAGTTGTGCAAAGATACCACGCTTGCGATCATTCCTGAATGCGCTTATGTCTCTAAGTCGTGCCTCGACACGTAGGAGATATAGTCGCATCCTGGGCGTTACGAGTTGGTATTCAGAGCCTTCTCCGACCTAGGAGCCCCCTGATTGATCGAACCGCTGACGGTTGAGTCTAGGCACACACACAAAATGTTTTGAGTCCTATATATATATATCGGAGAGTAGGATTTGTTTTTACTCATCATCCCCTTCATCGCTCTGGTGAGGACTCCTGACGTTGTTTTATCTTCACTATTCTCAAAATTTCACCAATTTTTTTTTAGGATCACGCGGGTATTGTTTGGATTGTTCCAATATCTTTGTGACGAGAACATTGTTCTTGGGGATAATTAATTTGGTGCCCTTAGTTGTGTCCCACTCGGCAGTTTTGCCCCTAATTTTGAAAAACCCTTGGTCTTGCCCAAGTGCGTTTGGTCCCCTTATGCTTTTGCCCTTCCGTTCCAATTCCGTTCGGTCAAAGGCGGTTGACCGTTAGTCCGACATTATTTGGACCATTTTGCCCCTGCTTAGGTACTGGCAATGACCGGTCAAATAGGGCAACTGGATCAGTGGGTCCACCTATCATAGTGTGAATGTTCTTTTCTAGTTGCCTCACTAGCACGTATGGCCCATATGTCATGAAAATAAAACCTTCCTCCCGATCCCTTTCCTAACTGATCCAGATCGGGATCCCGATCTGCCTCACCATCGGGAATCCCTCCTCGCGCTAGCTAACGTCATCGCCGGCAGTGTCCGTACAGGGACATGGCGAAGTGCGCCAGAGAGCGATGCCGGGGACGTGGAGCAGCTGCTCCGGCGGGGCTCGTGTACGCGGCCGCCCGATGTGGTGACTTGCCGGAGCTGCCAGACTCCCACGACCTCCTCGCCGTGCCGGAGCTGCAGGACGCCCGCGCCTTCCTCGCCGCCAAGTTCGGAAGGGCTTTGCGTCCACCGCTGCAAAGCTGCAGCGCCATGCCTCGGGACCAACCTCTAGCGCCCTGACTCGGTGTCTGCGGCAGCAGGCTCACCTGCGGCGCCGCCAGGAGAGGATCTGGTGCCTACCCAGGCCACCGCGACGCTGGACCATCGCCGACAACAAGCAGCAGGACAGGACCGCGCCGCCCTTCTCCTTTCTTTCCTCCCTCTGTTTCTTCCCATCTGAGTGTGCCGCCATTTTCTCACAGGTTCAGGCCACCATGGCCATGGCGCCCTGAGCCTCAGGACGAAAACAACTACTGATCTGCCTCGCCGCCAGTCGCCGGCGCCTCCCCGACCTCCACCCATGCGGTATCCGGCCCACACCGAGTCTCCCGTGGCTGGATTCGCCTGTCTCCGCACCGCGCCCGCATGCCCCATGCCGGTTCAGGCCTCCCGTTGTATTTGACCTCGTCCGATGCCGCCTCGCGCCCTCCGGCCTAGCTCGCCAACTCGCCGGCCTGCCCCGACTTTCCGACGGCAATTTCTCGCCGTCGATGTGGTTGTTTGCCCAGTGGCAGAGAGAGTGAGAGAGAGGGGAGAGGAGAGAGAGACTAATTTTTCTATTTGCCTTTTTTATTTTCTATATGTAGTTTGGACCCACTTGTAAGTGTCATGTTTTCTCTTTTTATATTTTTATTGTAAGGAGGGGCAAAATTGTCCAGAGAAATATCTCTCTAACGGTCAAACGTCGTTGACCGGACGGAATTGAGACGGAAGGGCAAAAGCATAAGAGAACCAAACGCACTTGGGCAAGACCAAGGGTTTTTGGAAATTAGGGGCAAAACTGCCGAGTGTGACCCAACTAAGGGCATAAAATCAATTCTCCCTTGTTCTTGGTGCCTCCTGTCATTTAGGGGTTGTGGCAGTGTCCCGGGGAGTTGAGCTCCGAGGTGTTGTCGTCACAAATGTATTGTGGCAGTTCTAGAATACCAGAGGCGGCCGACATCGAAAACTCTTCTATGCATGTCTGGTGGTGAGATAACCCCGACGTCACCAAGTACTGGGGGGATAGTTCAGGAGTATTGCCCCAACTAGTATAGCGGATGCGTTTCGAAGGTCCGAGGTAAACAGTTTCCGAAGATGACGTGTTATGTGTTGACGGATGGATACAGCTAGATGTGGGTTTAGAGTTGAGTGCGCAGTGCTTCCCCTGTATTCCCAACACCAGATTGCAGAACCGGGAAGCTTCGGGAATTAATAGGTGGGTTTTCAAGTAGCTCTTAGGTAATCTTCCAATGAGTGCATGGTATGTGGTTTGGGGTTCAACATCTAGTGAAGGGGTTTCATGGGCGCTGTTCCAATTGGGAGTTGCATCTTAAAGGATCCTTGGCTATGTTGATCTGGGGATTGCAAGACCCTTTGTAACACGTGCCATGGGGCATTCAACACGAACATGTGGAACGAAACCTCTATTATGTATTTCTTCCATCTGTTACCTTGTTGTTTTATTCTATCATTTTGTTCTCCCAAGTGGCTTCTCGACAAGTTGATGTACCATTAAGCTATGGAATTCAGTCATTCAATTCTCTGTTCGAATGATATTGTGAAGATTATGTTGCAACATATCTATCCTTTGTTTTGTTTCGATTGTGGTATCCGAGTTGCTTCGATGTCAAGTGTTGATTCCGTACCTTTCCTAATCGGTGTTCTCTTATTTCTATGGGAGTGCTAGTCCTTCTTGATTATTGAGATTGCTATGTTAAATTCTTTTCAACCGACATGCTTCTCTTCAAGTTAATCCGCTCTCTTCATCATTTGCAAGACCAACTCTCAATATTTTCTCAACGGTGTCTATTTCATTCATCCCAAGTTGTCTTTGTTTTTCCCCACCCTCCCTCCCTTCTTCTTCTCGGAGCCAGAAATTCTCAAATGAAATATCCATCTTATTCATGTGATGTTTCTTCATTCTTTTCCTTCAATGTCCTTATCCGATGATTCTCATGAAGATGTGCAGGAAGATTCAAGTTTAGCATTCTCTGTTCTCGTTTCTTCTCCGGTGGATTTAATTCAAGTTTTGGTGTTGATTATATCCTTCCTCTTGTTTCACATGTTGAAATTTCTTATCCAAAGTCTCTCTTGATTATTCAACTCTCTATAATTCTTATCCGGAGTGTACCAGGTATCTCAGAAGATCCGTGTTTCAATTCTTAATCCGTTCAAGCTATTTTGAGGATTGTCATCTTATTCAAGCCATTTAATTCAACCGGTGCAATATCTCTCAAGCAGTTTTTTTTCCAACGGTGTTTCTTTTGAGTGGGCCCTAACCCACAGGTCTTTTCCCAGGATCTTACCTGACTCTTCTATTGTTTTCGGAGTTATACTCAAATTCTTTTCAAAGCGTGACGTATGAATGTATTCCATCAGTCATATGCCTTCTCCAAGATCGCTTTCAAATTCTTTTCATCGTTGGTTCAACATTTTCATTCTTCACTCAAGCGTGCCTCAATAAATTCATGGTGTTTTATCTCGTCGTCATTCTCAGATTTTGAATACCGGAGAAGTGTTTCTCTTAAATCTTGGCCCGTTCTCTTGAAGCTTCGTGGTTCTAGCTTCATGCCATCCTTGTTATTGTTCCGATTGTGAGGAATTCTTTTTATACCCATCCGAAGCATTTCATAAATTCTTTCCATTGTGATCCTCTGAAGGCCATCATTTCATAAGATTTCTTCATTCTCAGTTTGCAACTTCGTCCTCCAACTATTCTTAATTGATGCCTCTTTATTCGTCTCCATATTCTTACGGTGGTTCATTCAAGATTACTCTTCCGTTGTTATCGTATTAGTTCATTTGTTCTTTTCATAATCCTACCGGTGAGTCGTTCAAGATTTTTTCTCAAGTTTAGCTATATCTCTCTCCAATCCTTTTCAAGAAGAATAAGTAGTAGGCCAAATCCGTTGCTTGTCATCAATTTAATTTGATGAAGGATAAGCATATAGTAAATCTTATTCTTATTTCCTCGAAGTGATTAATCTTTTTTTCCGGAGCTTGTTCATCATATCATATTCTTGGTTCCAAGTTGTTCATCTTGTTTTCCGGAGCTCCAAGTTATTTCAATTATATCATTTCAAAGCTCCATCTCAATCATCGCATGCCTTGAATCTTATTCTTTTCATCTTTCGCTTCTCATCGTTTTATTACCGGAGTTCTTCATGGTGGTTCATCACGATTTAATTCATCCTCGAAGTCTTCATCAAGATTCTTGTTGAAGCTCAAGTATTCTTCTTTTTGCATTACGAAGTGCAATTCTTGCTCCCTTATCTTTTAAGGTGGTGTTATGTCATTCTTGACAGTTTCTTTCATGTTTCATGATTCACAAGTTATCAAGAATGAGATATTGAAACCCATCATTTTCTTGTTTAGGAGATTCTTCAAGCCCCTCAATTTCTTCGTTGGAGTTATCTTGGGTTGTATTTCACCTAAAAGATTTTCCCTAAGGATAATTGCCATGTATGGTGCTTATAAATAACACAAGCTTTTCATTTATCTTCTCAGTGAAATAAGTTTTTCGTCTCCTTGTTTATCTCAATCCAATCAAATGTTTTAGTCAGTGGCTGGTTGTCACCTCATAACTTTGGGATGTTTTCCATAAGGCCACATCAAGCTTATTCTTCTCGTTGTTGAATTTCCAACAACTTTGTCCAATCCATCTTTGTAAGGATGCTCTTTCAAATTCAATTGTGGAGAAGTTGTCATTTTCTTCTTCGTTCTTTTCTTTCCAACGATTGGCATCTATTCTTTCATTCCGGAGGCATTGTGATATTGCTCTCTTTGTCCCATGATCTCGTTTTGTCAAGATCATGTTATTTTCCTTGTTTATCTATTTATCTGGAGTGTTGTATTCTCCGTTCAAATTCTCTCATCTTATCAAGTTTTGCCTCTCTTTTAACCGGAGTGCTGTGTGAAATCCTTCTTACCCCTTGTGACATTATTTCATTTGTTCTGGAGGCAGTGTATTGTTGATTTCATCAAATATCATCCAATCTTCTCAAGCTCATGTTAATCCCTTCCATTTTCAGATGGAGTGCTGTCCAAATTATGTCATTCTTATTGCTTGGCTATACCGTTGTGGTTTTATATTCTTTTGGTTCGTAAGCTCTCGTTTCATGTCTTTCAACCTACAAGGTTCTCATAATGTTCCTTGTTCCTCTTTTCTAACGTAGTGTTTTCATCATCGTTCATCTCCATTGTATTCTTTCTTCAACTTGTTTAACCTGTCAAGGTTCAAGGCTTCACTCGTTTGTCAGAGAAGCAACTTTGTTTACCTCTTCCTTTTCCGTTTTATCCGGTGCCTTCTTCAGGATCTCGATTCGAGATCCTCTGTTAGTGTGGGAGAGTTGTGACGCCTCAACACCGACGCTCCGGAAGACTTCCATATGTTTTGGGTTTCGCCGTGTGTTTCATTTTGCTTGCTTCATTTTATTTGTGCTTGCATCATATCATCATGGCCATCATGTCATAAATCTTTTGCTTCTCAACTAAATAAATTGTGTGGATCTTCGATCCATTTAAATCGAGGGAAGAGTGACTTCTCTTTATAACATATCCTCCTAATAAATATGGAGCTATAATAAATATTCCATTCTTTCGGAATTAACCATAACACAGTTGCATAATATTCCCTATGTCTTTACTGTTTCAAGTTTGGTCTCCAAACTTTGCCCTAAAATTCTTCCTCCTTTTATCGAGGTTCCTCCAAAAATCCGAACATTTTTGGACACTTCTAAATCCTAGTCTTAGTTCAAACCATTTGAAATAAATTCAAAGGAATTTGAATTTATTTTCCCAATCATGCCCACTTCAAATTTTCTGGGATCAAACTCATTTGCGAGTCTAGATAAAATAGCCTCATGCCCAAATTCTTTCCCTAACCCGTTTGTTCCTTTTTCTTCTCTCTTTTGTTTTTCTGCTTAAAAAAAGAGGTAAAGGAGAGAGAGAGAGCAACCCAACTGGGCCTCCTAACTGCCACAGCTGGCCCAATGACCACCTCAGCCGCCCCCTTCTGGCCCAAGGCCCAGCCGCCCCCAGCTAACCCTAACCCCGTCCGACCCCGCTCCTCCCGATCCTCTCCTTCCCCTTCATCCTTCTCTTCTCCCACATCACCGCCCCCCCTCGATCCCCTTCTCTTCGATCCCCACATCCCTCGCTCGCAGCCTCCTGCTCGATCTCCCTCACTGCTCTCTCACTCGTGCCACCGCACACCGCAGCCGTGCCTCCAAGCTCCTCCATGCCCCACCTCGCGCCGGTGGCCGCCTGCCACCCAAGCAGCAGAAGCAGCCCCATGCCATGTCCGAGCCCTGCTTCCCCCCGCGACCTCGTCCTCCCCTCCAGCGCCGCCGTCGCGCCGTGCTGACGATTGCCGTCACCGACTTCTCCAGCGCCTCCACGTCCGGCTAACGCTCGGATCCTGCTCCATCGCCCCTGCCGCGACTTGCTCCTTCCCCGGCGTCTCCGCCTCGCCGGAGCGCACCACCGCCGCCGCCAAGCTCCTCCCTCACCATCCCGACCCGGTGAGCGCGTCACCCCTCTCCCTCATGCGCCGCTCACCTCCGGCCTCCGCGCCGCTGGACCGCTGTTGTCTCGTCGCTGCAGCTCCCTTGGCCTCCTCCTGCTCGAGTCCCCTGGAGCCAGCGCCGTGCCGGCGACCGCCGCCGTTGGCAACCTCCAGAGGCCGCTGCATCGCCGGCCATCCCCGCCGTCCAGAAACAGCAGCAGCTCCAGCCTCCACTCTGTCCTCCTCGAGCTCCTTGCCATGGCCCTCTGTTCGGCTCTGTGTATGACTACACGGGGAGACGCCAAGTACCACAACGACCCCAGAGGCTGGATGCGTCAAGTTCCTCGACGACGTGTACATCTACACCGAGACCGGTCCGACAATGCGTGTACCCCTGCCGTCGCGAGAATCGAGACCGGCAAGTCCGATGACCCAAGTACCACGACGGCGCCGATGGGTTCCGATTCGAAAGTTCATATTCAAAACGCGTACAACTACCCTCACCGTGAACGACTACTTCCACTACTGGACGACGAGTACCACTACGTCCCTTGACGACCAATGAACGACTACGAAATGTGTACAACTACACCGTTCAAACTCGAACCCCTCCGGAAACGCACGCTTCGAAGGTATACTACCGAGACGATGCCCGTGGACAAATGCATGTGTTGTATGAGATGTTCCGCTTGTTGCACCGTGTCCAAATTGTTGTTGCACGTTGACCTTCATTGCCTTGTCACCGACCCGTGGGAACCCGGTATCCAGAAGCACCCGCCTATCTCTTTGCGTGACACGATAGCATCACTTTCTTTTGCACCGATATCTCAAAGACGTGTCGGATCACCGGAATGTTGCCGTTGCACCGTTTTAGGTTATCACCGCCGTGGACCCTTCCCTTCCACCACGGTGACGAAATACTCCTGATCTTGCTCATGTTAACTTTTACTAAAATTGCTTAAAACTTGCATTTGTCATCCGCATCATGATAACAAAATTAAAATGTTTAAATTGTTGTTTGATTCAATAATTGCTAAATGACATGTGGGGATTTTCCGGAATTGTTGTTGTTATTTCCAGCCTCACTAAAAATGCCTAGATAATCATTTCACCTATGCTTCACCTCTTGCCATGTTAAAGAACATTTAAACTAGTTGAGTTCCTAACCGAGATCAAACTAAATATTTGAATGTGGTGTTTTGTCAATATGCAACTCGTTACATATTGATCTCCACTTAATTTGTAGTGTTGTTTGTGCACTTTGCCATGCCATGCATATTAAACCGGACTTGCATCATACTTGGTTGTGCATCATATGCCATGTTTATGCTTGTGTGTTTACCATGTTGTTTGCTTATTTTCGGTTGCTTCTCTCGTTAGCTTCGGTTTCGTTCCGGAGTTGTAAGTATTTGTTCGGCTACTTCATGGACTCATTCTTCTTCCTTGCGGAATCCCAGGCAAGATGACCATTGCCTGATATCACCTCTATCTTTGCCATGCTAGTTGTATCGTTCTTTAGATATGCCTCGATGCCTATTCCTGTTTGTCAGCCTCCTATTGTTGCCATGAAACCCTCTAACCGCCTTCCTAGCAAACCGTTGATTGGCTAAGTACGCTTTTGCTTAGCCCCTCTTATAGCGTTGTTAGTTGCAGGTGAAGTTTTGAAGATTGCTCCAAGTCCGTACTTGTTGTTGGGATAACACAATATATACCTGTTATAAACTAATGCACCTATATATTGGTAATGGGTGGAAGGCTAGGCCTTCTGCTTGGTGTTTTGTTCCACTCATGCCACCTTAGGACCCGATAAACCGTTGTTATGTTCCTTGATTTTGTGTTCCTAACACGGTTGGGTTGTATGGGCCCCCTTGATAATTCGCATTGCTTAAAGCTTTTCAAGTAAGGCCCAACTTTGGTTTTACCATTTTCCTAACAACTAAATCTTGCATAGGGAGTAATTAACACGAGTTCTTAATCAACAACCCGGGCTAGTGCTGCTCATGAGTGTTGGTCCAAACTGGGCGGATTGCATAGCCGCCTTGGGGAAACCCGAGGTATCTGGTATTACCTATAGGATGACCCATCCGGCCGTGGCCTGAGACGAGATACGCATGACTACTATCAGGGTGTCGGCACGCCGGGAGGTCATGCTGGATTAGTTTTACCTTTGTCGAAATATCTTGAGCACGGGATTCCGAGAATACTCGGGTCTTCCCACTTTGGAGTTGTGACTCCGCAGATCGTGAGCTTGTGATGGGCTAAGTTGGGACACCCCTACAGGGTTTTGATCTTTCGAAAGCCGTGCCCGCGGTTATGTGGCGATGGGAATTTGTTAATATCGGGTTGTAGATAACTTGACACCTTATCCTTAAGAATACACTACCTGTGTGAGTAACCGTGATGGTCTCTTTCCGAAGGGCTTCGGGAAGTGAACACGGTGGGGTTATGCTTGATCGTGAGTAGCTAGGATCACTTCTTGATCAACTTGGCGACCGTTGGTACTTGTTCTCTTCTCGCTCTAAATTCGTAAGCTAGTTGCTTAGTGCTTGCTGCAGCCACTTTATTACCTCTCCACACCTAAGGCTTTGGTAGTTTTGATACCCGGGAACGGGATTGCTGAGTCCTTGTGGCTCACAGATTACTACACACACCAGATGTAGGTACAACCAAGTACGACGCAGGAGATGGACAAGAACTTCACTGGGAGTTCGATGAAGAGTGTGGTCGCATGTTTATGACGTATTTCGACGATCAGTAGTGGTTCCTACTAGGGGCGATCAGGCCTTGTGGTTGTGGTATCTTTTCTCGTTTGGATTTCGTCCGTAGTTGGACCCGGTGTTATTTGGATGAATGTATGCTATTGTATTCATTGTGTGACGTGGCGAGTGTAAGCCAACTATTTTACTCTTTCATCCCTAAACTTTTACATGAGTTGTCCAAAGATACCACGCTTGCGATCATTCCAGAATGCGCTTATGTCTCTAAGTCGTGCCTCGACACGTAGGAGATATAGTCGCATCCTGGGCATTACAACATGGCTCCTTTTCGGGCCTGGTACGACCCATCTGTTGGGGAACGTAGTATTTCAAAATTTTCTTACGATCACACTAGATCTATCTAGGAGAAGCATAGCAACGAGGGAGAGTGTGTCCACGTACCCTCGTAGACCAAAAGCGGAAGCGTTTAGTAACGCGGTTGATGTAGTCGAATGTCTTCGCGATCCAACCGATCAAGCACTGAATGCACGACACCTGCGCGATCTGCACACGTTCAACTCGGTGACATCCCTCCAACTCTTGATCTAGTTGAGGCCGAGGGAGAGTTTCGTCAGCACGACGGCATGGTGACGGTGTTGATGAAGTTACCGACACAGGGCTTTGCCTAAGAACTGCGACAATATGACCGAGGTGTGTAACAGTGGAGGGGGGCACCGCACACGACTAAGAAATCAACTTGTGTGCCTACGGGGTTCCCCTGGCCATGTATATAAAGGAGGGGAGGAGGAGAGGGCCGGCCCTCATAGGGCACGCCCAAGGGAGGAGTCCTACTCCCACTTGGAGTAGGTTTCCCCCTTTCCTAGTAGGAGTAGGAGAAGAAGGAAGAGGGAGAGAGGGAGCAGGAAAGGGGGGCTGACCCCCACCCAATTCAGATTGGTCTTGGGGGGGGGGGGACGCGCTCTCCACTTGACTGCCTCCTCCTCTCTTCCACTGAGGCCCAATAAGGCCCATTGACTCCCTGGGGGGTTCCGGTAACCTCCCGGTACTCCGGAAAATGCCCGAACTCATCCGGAACCATTCCGGTGTCCAAACATAGCCTTCCAATATATCGATCTTTATGTCTCAAACATTTCGAGACTCCTCGTCATGTTCGTGATCACATCCGGGACTCCGAACTACCTTCGTTACATCAAAACTCATAAACTCATAATACCGATCGTCATCAAACATTAAGCGTGCGGACCCTACGGGTTCGAGAACTATGTAGACATGACCAACACTCATCTCTGGTAAATAACCAATAGCGGAACCTGGATGTTCATATTGTCTCCCACAAATTCTACGAAGATATTTATCGGTCAAACCGCATAAGAACATACGTTGTTCCCTTTGTCATCGGTATGTTACTTGCCCGAGATTCGATCGTCGGTATCATCATACCTAGTTCAATCTCGTCACCAGTTAGTCTCTTTACTCATTCCGTAATACATCATCTCGTGATTAACTCATTTGTCATTTGCTTGGAAGGCTTATTACTATGTGTATTACCGAGAGGGCCCTGAGATACCTCTCCGACACTCAGAGTGACAAATCCTATTCTTGATCTATGCCAACACCACAAACACTTTCGGAAACACCTGTAGAGAATCTTTATAATCACCCAGTTACATTGTGACGTTCGATAGCACACAAGGTGTTCCTCCGGTATTCGGGAGTTGCATAATCTCATAGTCAGAGGAACATGTATAAGTCATGAAGAAATCAATAGCAGTAAAACTAAACGATCATAGTGCTAAGCTAACGGATGGGTCTTGTCCATCACATAATTCTCATAATGATGTGATCCCGTTGATCAAATGACAACAGATGTCTATGGTCAGGAAACATAACCATCTTTGATTAACGAGCTATTCTAGTAGAGGCATACTAGGGACACTCTGTTTTGTCTCTGTATTCACACATGTATCAAGTTTCTGGTTAATACAATTCTAGCATGAATAAAAGACATATATCATGATATATAAGGAAATATAAATAACAACTTTATTATTGCCTGTAGGGAATATTTCCTCCAGTCTGCCACTTGCACTAGAGTCAATAATCTAGATTATATAGTAATGATTCTAACACCCATGGAATCTTGGTGCTGATCATATTTTTCTTGTGGAAGAGGCTTAGTCAATGGGTCTGCAACATTCAGATCCGTATGTATCTTGCAAATTTCTATGTCTCCCTCCTTGACTTGATTGCGGATGGAATTGAAACACCTCTTGATGTGCTTGCTTCTCTTGTGAAACCTGGATTCCTTCGCCAAGGCTATTGATCCAGTGTTGTCACAAAAGACTTTCATTGGACCCGATGCACTAGGTATTACACCTAGATCGGATATGAACTCCTTCATCCAGACTCCTTCATTTGCTGCTTCCGAAGCAGCTATGTACACCGCTTTGCACGTAGATCCCGCTACGACGCACTGCTTGGAACTGCACCAATTGATAGCTCCATTGTTCAACAAAAATACATATTCGGTTTGGGACTTAGAGTCATCCGGATCAGTATCAAAGCTTGAATCGACGTAACCATTTACGACGAGCTCTTTGTCACCTCCATAAATGAGAAACATATCCTTTGTCCTTTTCATGTACTCCAGGATGTTCTTGACCGCTGTCTAGTGATCCACTCCTGGATTACTTTGGTATCTCCCTGCTAAACTTATAATAAGGCACACATCAGGTCTGGTACACAATATTGCATACATGATAGATCCTATGGCTGAGGCATAGGGAATGAGTTTCATTTTCTCTCTATCTTCTGCAGTGGTCGGGCATTGAGTCTTACTCAACTTCACACCTTGTAACACAGGCAATAACCCTTCCTTTGACGGATCCATTTTGAACTTCTTCAATACTTTATCAAGGTATGTGCTTTGTGAAAGTCCAATTAAGCATCTTGATCTATCTCTATAGATCTTGATGCCCAATATATAAGCAGCTTTACCGAGGTCTTTCATTGAAAAATTCTTATTCAAGTATCCTTTTATGCCATCCAGAAATTCTATATCATTTCCAATCAACAATATGTCATACACATATAATATCAGAAATGCTACAGAGCTCCCACTCACTTTCTTGTAAATACATGCTTCTCCAAAAGTCTGTATAAAACCATATGCTTTGATCACCTCATCAAAGTGCGTATTCCAACTCCGAGATGCTTGCACCAGTCCATAGATGACCGCTGGAGCTTGCACACTTTGTTAGCACATTTAGGATCGACAAAACCTTTTGGTTGCATCATTAAGGAATGCAGTTTTGACATCCATTTGCCAGATTTCATAATCATAAAATGCGGAAATTGCTAACATGATTCGGATAGACTTAAGCATCGCTACGGGTGAGGAAGTCTCATCGTAGTAAACTCCTTGAACTTGTCAAAAACCTCTCGCAACAAGTCGAGCTTTGTAGACGGTAACATTACCATAGACGTCAGTCTTCCTCTTAAAGATCCATTTATTTTCAATGGCTTGCTGATCATCGGGCAAGTGAACCAAACTCCACACTTTGTTCTCATACATGGATCCCGTCTCAGATTTCATGGCCTCAAGCCATTATGCGGAATCTGGGCTCATCATCGCGTCCTCATAGTTCGTAGGTTCATCATGATCTAGCAACATGACTTCCAGAACCGGGTTACCGTCCCACTCTGGCGCGGAACGTACTCTGGTTGACCTACGAGGTTCATTAGTAACTTGATCTGAAGTTTCATGATCATCATCATTAGCTTCCTCACTGATTGGTGTAGGAATCACTGGAACTAGTTTATGTGATGTACTACTTTCCAATTCGGGAGAAGGTACAATTACCTCATCAAGTTCTACTTTCCTCACACTCACTTCTTTCGAGAGAAACTCCTTCTCTAGAAAGGATCCATTCTTAGCAACGAATATCTTGCCTTCGGATCTGTGATAGAAGGTGTACCCAACAGTTTCCTTTGGGTATCCTATGAAGACACATTTCTTCGACTTGGGTTCGAGCTTATCAGGTTGAAGCTTTTTCACATAAGCATCATAGCCCCAAACTTTAAGAAACGACAACTTGGGTTTCTTGCCAAACCACAGTTCATAAGGCGTCGTCTCAATGGATTTAGATGGTGCCCTATTCAATGTGAATGCAGTTGTCTCTAAAGCATAACCCCAAAACGATAGTGGTAAATCGGTAAGAGACATCATAGATCGCACCATATCTAATAAAGTACGGTTACGACGTTCAGACACACCATTACGCTGTGGTGTTCTAGGTGGCGTGAGTTGTGAAACTATTCCACATTGTTTATAATGAAGACCAAACTCATAACTCAAATATTCACCTTCGCGATCAGATCGTAGAAACTTTATTTTCTTGTTACGATGATTCTCTACTTCACTATGAAATTCTTTGAACTTTTCAAATGTTTCATACTTGTGTTTCATCAAGTAGATATACCCATATATGCTCAAATCATCAGTGAAGGTCAAAAAAATAACGATACCCGCCGCGAGCCTCAACACTCATTGGTCCGCATACATCAGTATGTATGATTTCCAACAAGTCAGTTGCTCGCTCCATTGTTCCGGAGAACGGAGTTTTAGTCATCTTGCCCATGAGGCATGGTTCGCAAGCACCAAGTGATTCATAATCAAGTGATTCCAAAAGTCCATCAGCTTGGAGTTTCTTCATGCGCTTTACACCAATATGACCTAAATGGCAGTGTCACAAATAAGTTGCACTATCATTATCAACTTTGCATATTTTGGCTTCAATATTATGAATATGTGTATCACTACAATAGAGATCCAACAAAAATAGACCATTCTTCAAGGGTGCATGACCATAAAAGATATTACTCATATAAATAGAACAACCATTATTCTCTGATTAAAATGAATAACCATCTCGCAACAAACAAGATCCAGATATAATGTTCATGCTCAACGCTAGCACGAAATAACAATTATTTAGGTCTAAAACTAATACCGAAGGTAGATGTAGAGGTAGCGTGCTGACAGCGATCACATCGAGTTTGGAACCATTTCCCATGCGCATCGTCACCTCGTCCTTTGCTAATCTTCGTTTAATCCGTAGCCCCTGTTTCAAGTTACAAATATTAGCAACCGAACCAGTATCAAGTACCCAGGTGCTAATACGAGCATTAGTAAGGTACACATCGATAACATTTATATCAAATATACCATTGTTCACTTTGCCATCCTTCTTATCCGCCAAATACTTGGGGCAGTTCCGCTTCCAGTGTCTAGTACCTTTGCAGTAGAAGCACTCAGTTTCAGGCTTGGCTCCAGACTTGGGTTTCTTCAAGAGATTAGCAACTGGCTTGCTATTCTTCTTGAAGTTCCCCTTCTTTCCCTTGCCTTTTTTCTTGAAACTTGTGCTCTTGTTAACCGTCAACACTTGATGCTCCTTTTTTATTTCTACCTCCGTAGCTTTGAGCATAGCGAAGAGCTCAGGAATGGTCTTCTGCATCCCTTGCTTGTTATAGTTCATCATGAAGCCTTTATAGCTTGGTGGTAGTGATTGAAGAACTGTATCAATAACACTATCTTCATCAACTTTGCAACCAAGTTGAGTCATGTAATTGTAGTACCCAGACATTCTGAGTAAGTGTTCACTGATAGAACTGTTCTCCTCCATCTTGCAGCTATAGAACTTATTGGAGACTTCATATCTCTCAATTCGGGCATTTGTTTGAAATATTAAATTCAACTCCTGGAACATCTCATATGCACCATGACGTTCAAAACGTCTTTGAAGTCCCCATTCAAAACCATAAAGCATGCCACACTAAACTATCGAGTAGTCATCAGAACGAGCTTTCCAGACGTTCATAACGTCCGGAGTTGCTCCAGAAGCAGGCCTATCACCTAGAGGTGCTTCAAGGACATAATTCTTCTGTGCAACAATGAGGATAATCCTCAAGTTATGGACCCATTTCGTGTAGTTGCTACCATCATCTTTCAACTTAGCTTCCTCTAGGAACGCATTAAAATTCAAGGGAACGGTAGCACGGGCCATTGATCTACAACAACATACATATGCAAAAACTATTAGGACTAAGTTCATGATAAATTAAAGTTCAATTAATCATAATACTAAATAACTCCCACTTAGATAGACATCTCTCTAGTCATCTAAATGATCACGTGATCCAAATCAACTGAACCATGTCCGATCATCAGGTGAGATGGAGTAGTTTTCAATGGTGAACATCTTATGTTGATCATATCTACTATATGATTCACGCTCGACCTTTCGGTCTCTAGTGTTCCGAGGCCATGTCTGTACATGCTAGGCTCGTCAAGTTTAACCCGAGTATTCTGCATGTGCAAAACTGTCTTACACCCGTTGTATTTGAACGTAGATCATATCACACCCGATCATCACATGGTGTCTCGGCATGATGAACTTTCGTAACGGTGCATACTCAGGGAGAACACTTGTACCTTGACATTTTGTAAGGGATCATCTTATAATGCTACCGCCGTACTAAGCAAAATAAGAAGCATAATAAGATAGACTTCACATGCAATCAAAATATGTGACATGATATGGCCAACATCGTCTTGTGCTTTTGATCTCCATCTCCAAAGCATCATCACGATCTCCATCGTCACCGGCTTGACACCATGATCTTCATCGTAGCGTCGTGGTCGTCTCGCCAACTATTGCTACTACTACTATCACTAACTCATAGTGATAAAGTAAAGCAATTACAGGGCTTTCACAATTCATACAATAAAGAGACAACCATAAGGCTCCTGCCGGTTGCCGTAATTTACAAAACATGATCATCTCATACAATAACGTATAACTTATCACGCCTGGACCATATCACATCACAACATGTCCTGCAAAAACAAGTTAGACGTCCTCTACTTTGTTGTTGCAAGTTTTACATGGCTGCTACGGGCTTAGCAAGAACCGTTCTTACCTACACATCATAACCACAATGATTTTTCGTCAAGTGTGTTGTTTTAACCTTCACAAGGACCGGGTGTAGTCACACTCAATTCAACTAAAGTTAGAGAGACAGACACCCGCCGGTCACCTTTAAGCAATGAGTGCTCGTAATGGTGAAACCAGTCTCGCGTAAGCGTACGCGTAATGTCGGCCCGGGCCGCTTCATCTCACAATACCGACAAATAAAAGTATGACATGTTGGTAAGCAGTATGACTATTATTGCCCACAACTCATTGTGTTCTACTCGTGCATATCATCTACGCATAGACCTGGCTCATGATGCCACTGTTGGGGAATGTAGTATTTCAAAAAATTCCTACGATCACGCAAGATATATCTACTAGAAGCATAGCAACGAGAGGGGAGAGTGTGTCTACGTACCCTCGTAGACCGAAAGCGGAAGCATCTAGTGACGCTGTTGATGTAGTCGAACATCTTCGCGATCCAACCGATCCAAGCATCGAACGCACGACACCTCCACGATCTACACACGTTCATCTTGGTGAAGTCCCTCGAACTCTTGATCCAGTTGAGGCCGAGGGAGAGTTTCGTCAGCACGATGGCGTGGTGACTGCGTTGATGAAGTTACCGACGCAGGGCTTCGCTTAAGCACTACGACAATATGACCGAGGTGTGTAACAGTGGAGGGGGGCACACCACACGGCTAAGAAATCAACTTGTGTGCCTATGGGGTGCCCCCTGGCAACCTATATAAAGGAGAGGAGGAGGAGAGGGCCGGCCCTCATAGGGCGCTCCCAAGGGGAGAGTCCTACTCCCACTAGGAGTAGGTTTCCCCCTTTCCTAGTAGGAGTAGGAGAAGAAGGAAGAGGGAGAGCGGGAGAAGGAAAGGGGGGCTGACCCCCCACCCCAATTCGAATTGGGCTTGGGGGGGGTGCGCCCTCCACTTGGCTGCCTCCTCCTCTCTTCCACTAAGGCCCAACAAGGCCCATTGACTACCCGAGGGTTTCCGATAACCTCCCGGTACTCTGGAAAATGCCCGAACTCATCCGGAACCATTCCGGTGTCCAAACATAGCCTTCGAATATATTGATCTTTATGTCTCGACCATTTCGAGACTCCTCAACATGTTCGTGATCACATCCGGGACTTGGAACTACCTTCGGTACATCAAAACACATAAGCTCATAATACCGATCGTCATTGATCGTTAAGCGTGCGGACCCTACGGGTTCAAGAACTGTGTAGACATGACCGAGACTCATCTCCGGTCAATAACCAATAGCGTAACATGGATGTTCATATTGGGTCTCACATATTCTACGAAGATCTTTATCGGTCAAACCGCATAACAGGATACATTGTTCCCTTTGTCATCGTATGTTACTTGCCCGAGATTCGATCGTCGGTATCATCATACCTAGTTCAACGTTGTCACCGGTAAGTCTCTTTACTCATTCCGTAATACATCATCTCGTGACTAACTCATTAGTCATTTTCTTGTAAGGCTTATTACAATGTGTATTACCGAGAGGGCCGAGAGATACCTCTCTGATACTCGGAGTGACAAATCCTATTCTTGATCTATGACAACACCACAAACACTTTCGGAAACACCCGTAGAGCATATTTATAATCACCAAGTTACGTTGTGACGTTTGATAGCACACAAGGTGTTCCTCCGGTATTCGGGAGTTACATAATCTCATAGTCAGAGGAACATGTATAAGTCATGAAGAAAGCAATTGTAGCGACCAGACCTCAAACAGTCTAATCTCTGTGCATCAGTGTCATCCCTGGATCAGTAATACTGACACGCACAGTACTTGAAGGATTTATAACAGAGTAGCAATCACACACTTATTACATCGATAGTCCAACGATAAATTTATTACAAATAATATGACTGAAGGCCATCTAATACGATAACAGCGGAAGGCTTGGAAGATAAGTGAGTCCATCAACTCCAGCGGCATCACTGAGTATAGAACCACGACCTAAAAGGCATCTTACTCGTCGTCTGAAAAGTCTGCAACATGAAACGTTGCAGCCCGAAAACGGGTCAGCAAATGGAATATGCTGGCAAGGTAACACAAGAGAATGCAATGAAAGTAAAACTATACTATATGCAATATTTGGCTGGTGGAAAGCTCTATGGTTAAGTTTTTGCGTAAAGCCAATTTTCCCCTACTTCAAAGGAATAGATTTTAATTAACTATCATGGTAGTTGAAACATCGTTGAGAAGATATACATCCTCTCAACCCCAATTAAAATAATCATTAAACCTAACAATGTTAAATTAGAGTAACATGATGAGATTCACTTGAAAATCCAAGTACTAGAAACTCAAGACGTCCATAACCGGGGACACGGCTAATCATGATCAGTTTGTACACTCTGCAGAGGTTTGTGCACTTTTCCCACGAGACTCGATCGCCTCCGTTTGGTTTCTCGCACTACATGGTGTTTGAGAAACGGATGACCGAGACATAGTCTTTCAGAAGCGCTAGCACCTTACGATCGGGCGGACCGTACCAACCTACATCCCCTACATCTGCTAGTCCACCACTGTAAGAGTTCACATGACTTACTCATACTATGCTAGAGCCCATAATAGCATTGTGGCTGCACACGGAAGTTTCTAGTATGAATAATCTCATGATCCCTTTGAGCCTGGGTGGCGGTCCAAAAGAAAAACAGGCAATCACTGGAATACCCAGATGCCTCAATCCACCCAGATGTTGTATTAATGTTGCCACCTTAAGTTGAACCATTAACTAACAAACTCACATCTGTCATGGATTTCACTCACGCAATCCACGTCTACGAGCATAGCATGTCCTAACAGCAAACGTAGAAGTAACTCCCAAAGGTTTGAATGTAATGTAGGTAATAGGTACTACCTCAATCTACTTCCCAATCCCACAAGTTAATTGATCGTACTAATGCAAGGTGTGAGGGTTGGACTAATGCAATGAAAACTGGGTAATTGGAAAGCATGATCAAAGTGTTACTTGCCTTGCTGATGATCCGCAAAACCTAGAGACTCAAAGTAGCAAGCGGCGCACTCCAGGTACTCTATCGCAAACAAACAAGCATACAATAAGTACTTAACTAATTCACGGGTAAAACTCAAATAAGAGATCTAACCAGAAAGTTCAACTTAAGAACTCCGGTTTGCAACAAGAATCAACTCGAAAGAAGCAACGAAACTCAAACTGCGAAAGAAATGAGCTCCGGTTTACTAGTTGGCCTAAAGTAAAATTTTACAGTAGCCAAAACCTTGTTCAAGTTGGTTAAACGTAAAGAGGGCATCGAGACGAAGATCTGGGATTTTGAATCACCGGATTCCGACTCTCGAGCGAAAAGAAAAACGAAAAACAAGATCAGGGCAGAAATCGCGATCGGAATAATCGTGGATAAATACCCTGAAAAAGAAAACGGACGAACAGGCTAACGAACGAACGTTCGCTGTTTGCGGCTAACTAACGAAAACCGTTCGTTAAAACGAACGTACTGACGAACGTCCGCTAAATAACTAAATCGACGGAAAAACTAAACCGATCTAAAATAAAAAAACAGATCTACGGTTTTACGAAAAACCGATCGGTTTTACTAAAAAAACGTAACTACCTCGGGCACGAACTCCAGAGGGATTCCGGCGGCGGCGGCGGTCCGGCGGGGTGGCGGGGCGGCGAGGCGGAGTGCGGCGGCGGCGGCGGGATGCGGCGGGGCGGCGGGGTGCGGCGGCTGGCGGTGGCAGCGGCAACGGCGGCGGCGGCGGGGCGGTGCTAGGGTTGCGGGCCGGCGAGGCGAGGCGGCTGGGGCGGGCTGGCGACTTGGGGCGAAACGGGCCGGGGTGGCTGGCTTATAAAGCCCAGAGTCCCTTTTCTATACGAGTCTAAGTCGGTTCACTTTTTTTTAAATAGAGTCCCTGACGCAGAAAAACTAACGAACGAAATACTAAACTAACTCCAAAAATCCGGAAATTAATTTTCACCGTCCTCTAATAATATTTAGGAGAAAATGAACATTTTTGCCGGACCTAAATGCAATTTTGAAAAACGCGCATTTTTCCTATGCAAATAAATCCGCAAATAATTCTAGAAAAATACGAAAAGTGATTTTAACATTTTTCCTCCAATATTTCTGTTATTTTGGAGAAGTCATATTATCTCCGCTCATATTTTGTATTTAGAAATATTTTTAGGAGAGAAAAATAATTAGAATCACACTATCCTCGTACCGGTATTCGAGCGAACTCAAATACGAAAACGGTAAAATACCCAACTCTCTCCGTAGGTCCTTGAGTTGCTTAGAATTTCGAGGAACGCCACAAACAAAAATGCAAAAACATGCAATGCAATATGATCTATGTATAACATTCCAAATTGAAAATTTGGATGTTACAAACCTACCCCCTTAGAATGAATCTCGCCCTCGAGATTCGACTTGGCTAGAGAACAAGTGTGGGTGGTCCTTGCGTAGATCATCTTCTTGCTCCCAGGTGGCTTTTTCCTCGGTGTGGTGACTCCACTGAACTTTGCAAAACTTGATAACCTTACTGCAAGTGACTCTGCTCGAAAATTCGAGAATCTTAACAGGCTTCTCCTCGTAAGTCAGATCACTGTCCAACTGAATTGCTTCCAGGGGTACTGTGTCTCTAAGCGGTATATCGGCCATCTCCGCGTGACACTTCTTAATCTGCGAAATGTGGAACACGTCATGCACTCCTGAAAATCCTTCGGGCAATTCCAACTTATAGGCAACCTCTCCCATGCATTCCAAAACACGGTAAGGTCCCACAAATCTCGGGGCTAACTTCCCTTTAACTCCGAAACATTTAACTCCTCGCAGAGGCGATACTCTCAAGTACGCTCTATCTCTGATCTCATAGGCTATCTCCTTGCGCTTCGAGTCTGCATAACTCTTCTGCCTGGACTGAGCTACTTTCAGTCTATCTCGGATCAACTTCACCTTCTCCTCAGACTCTTTGATTAAGTCTGGTCCAAACAGCTGTTGGTCTCCAACTTCGTCCCACGACAACGGTGTTCGGCATCTCCTTCCATATAATGCTTCGAACGGTGCCATCTTCAAACTGGCTTGGTAACTGTTGTTTTATGAGAACTCCGCGTAGGGCAAGTTGTCATCCCAACTAGATCCGTAATCTAATGCACAGGCTCTCAGCATATCTTCCAAAATCTGATTGACTCTCTCCGTCTGTCCATCTGTCTGCGGATGAAAAGCTGTGCTAAACTCTAGTATGGTACCCAAAGTTTCATGTAACTGCTTAGAGAACTTTGAGGTAAACTGGGTTCCTCTATCTGATACGATGCTCCTCGGAACTCCATGCAGACATACAATTCTGGTCATGTATATCTTTGCCAACTTTGCACTGGTATAAGTGGTTTTCACCGGGATAAAGTGGGCTACCTTCGTCAATCGGTCTACTACTACCCAGATTGAATCATATCCTGCTTTGGTCCTGGGCAATCCGGTGATAAAATCCATGCCAAGCTTCTCCCACTTCCATTCGTGTATTGGCATAGGTTGTAACAATCCTGCTGGCTTCTGATGTTCTGCCTTTACTCTTTGACATACATCACAAACTGCTACATACTCCGCGATATCCTTCTTCATACAGGTCCACCAGTAAATATCCTTCAAATCCAAATACATCTTAGTATTTCCTGGGTGAATCGAGTATGGTGAATCATGGGCCTCCTGTAAAATCAATTTCCTGATCTCCGGGTCATTGGGCACATAGATTCGATCCTCAAACCATAGGGTGTCGTGTTCATCCTCACGAAAACCTTTAGCTTTTCCTTCGCTCATCCTCTCCTTTATAGAGGCAATCTCCTTGTCAGCTTTCGAAGCTTCTCTGATTTTATCCATCAGGGTAGACTGGATTTCTAATGTTGCTACATAGCCTCTAGGAACTATCTCCAAACGTAGTTCTTGTAGGTCCTCGGTCAACTCCTTTGGAAATTCTTCCATCATTAGGGTGTTGACATGGCTCTTATGGCTTAGCGCATTGGCTACTATGTTAGCCTTTCCGGGATGATAATGCAATCTCATGTCATAATCCTTAATGAGTTCCAGCCATCTCCTTAAGATTCAACTCTTTCTGGGTGAATATATATTTCAAACTCTTGTGATCCGTATATACTTCACAATGGTTTTCAATGAGAAAATGTCTCCACGTCTTCAATGCATGCACTACGGCTGCTAATTCCAAATCATGGGTGGCATAGTTCATCTCATGAGGTTTCAGTTGTCGTGAAGCATACGAAACAACTCTCCCTTCCTGCATAAGAACTGCTCCAAGTCCTCGACGTGAAGTGTAACATCCCAAATTTTCAATTTGGAATGTTATACATAGATCATATTTGCATTTCACGCTTTTTGCATTTTTGTTGTGGCGTTCCTCGAAATTCTAAGCAACTCAAGGACCTACGGAGAGAGTTGGGAATTTTACCGTTTTCGTATTTGAGTTCGCTCGAATACCGGTACGAGGACAGTGTGATTCTAATTATTTTTATCTTCGAAAAATATTTCTAAACACAAAATATGAGCGGAGATAATATGACTTCTCCAAAATAACAGAAATATTGGAGGAAAAAAATATGTTAAAATCACTTTTGGTATTTTTCTAGATTTATTTGGGATTTATTTGCATAGGAAAAATGCGCGTTTTTTAAAATTGCATTTAGGTCCGGGAAAAATGTTCACTATGTCCTAAATATTATTAGAGGACGGTGAAAATTTATTTCGGGAATTTTGGAGTCCGTTTGGTATTTCTTTCGTTAGTTTTTCTGCGTCGGGACTCGATTAAAAAAAAAGGAAACCGACTTAGTCTCGTATAGGGTCGGGAGACTGGGCTTTATAAGCGCCAGCCCTGCCGGCCCAAAGTCGCCAGCCGCCAGCCCGGCTCGCCCGAACCCTAGCGCCGCACCGCCCCGCCGCCAGCCCGCCGCCGCCGCCACCCGCCGCCGCCGCCGCCCGCGCCGCACCGCCCCGCCGCCACCCTCGCCGCACCGCCCCGCCGCCAGCCCGCCGCCGCCCGCGTGCCGCGCCGCCGCCGCCGGAGCCTCGCCGCCTCACCCCGCCGGACCGCCGGAGTTTTCGCCGGAGTTCGTTGCTCGAGGTAGTTCTTGGTTTTTCCCGAATAACCGATCGGTTTTGTTTTAGGAAAACCTAGATCTGTTTTTTTTATTTAGAATAGATCGGTTCGGTTTTTCCATCGGTTTAGTTATTTAGCGGACGTTCATCCGTACGTTCGTTTTAACGAACGGTTTTCGTTAGTTAGCCGCAGATAGCGAACGTTCGTTCGTTAGCCGCTTCGTCGTTTTTCTTTTTTGGGGTATTTATCTGCGGTTATTCCGATCGCGATTTCTGCCCTGATCTTGTTTTTCGTTTTTCTTTTCGCTCGAGAGTCGGAATCAGGTGATTCAAAATCCCAGATCTTCGTCTCGAAGCCCTCTTTACGTTTAATCAACTTGAACAAAGTTTTGGCTACTATAAAATATGACTTTAGGCCAACTAGTAAACCGGAGCTCGTTTCTTTTGCAGTTTGAGTTTCGTTGCCTCTTTCGAGTTGTTTCCTTTTGCAAACTGGAGTTCTTAAGTTGAACTTTCTGGTTAGATCTCTTATTTGAGTTTTACCCGTGCATTAGTTAAGTACTTATTGTGTGCTTGTTTGATTGCGATAGAGTACCCGGAGTGCGCCGCTTGCTACTTTGAGTCTCTAGGTTTTGCGGATCATCAGCAAGGCAAGTAACACTTTGATCATACTTTCCAGTTACCCAGTTTTCATTGCATTAGTCAAACCCTCACACATTGCATGAGTAGGATCAATTAACTAGTGGGATTGGAAAGTAGATTGAGGTAGTACCTATTACCTGCATTACATTCAAACCTTTGGGAGTTACTTCTACGTTTGCTGTTAGGACATGCTATGCTCATAGACGTGGATTGGGTGAGTGAAATCCATGACAAATGTGAGTTTGTTAATTAATGGTTCAACTTAAGGTGGCAACATTAATACACATCTGGGTGGACTGAGGCATCTGGGTATTCCAGTGATTGCCTGTTTTTCTTCTGGACCGCCACCCAGGCTCAAAGGGATCATGAGATTAATCATACTAGAAACTTCCGTGTGCAGCCACAATGCTATTATGGGCTCTAGCATAGTATGAGTAAGTTGTGCGAACTCTTACAGTGGTGGACTAGCAGATGTAGGGGATGTAGGTTGGTACGGTCCGCCCGATCGTAAGGTGCTAGCGTTTCCGAAAGACTATGTCTCGGTCATCCGTTTCTCAAACACCATGCAGTGCGAGAAACCAAACGGAGGCGATCGAGTCTTGTGGGAAAAGTGCACAAACCTCTGCAGAGTGTACAAACAGATCATGATTAGCCGTGTCCCCGGTTATGGACGTCTTGAGTATCTAGTACTTGGATTTTCATGCGCATCTCATCATGTTACTCTAATTTAATACTGTTGGGTTTAATGATCGCTTTAATTGGGGTTGAGAGGATGTCTATCTTCTCAACGATGTTTCAACTACCATGATAGTTAATTAAAATCTATTCCTTTGAAGTAGGGAAAAATTGGCTTTACGCAAAAACTTAACCATAGAGCTTTCCACCAGCCATATTTCATATAGTATAGCTTTACTTTCATTGCATCTCTTGTGTTACCTTGCCAGCATATTCCATGTACTGACCCGTTTTCAGGCTGCAACGTTTCATGTTGCAGACTTTTCAGACGACGAGTAATATGCCCTTTTAGGTCGTGGTTCTATACTCAGTGATGCCGCTGGAGTTGATGGACTCACTTATCTTCCAAGCCTTCCGCTGTTATCGTGTTAGATGGCCTTCACCATATTATTTGTAATAAATTCATCGTTGGACTATCGATGTAATAAGTGTGTGATTGCTACTCTGTTATAAATCCTTCAAGTACTGTGCGTGTCAGCATTACTGATCCAGGGATGACACTGATGCACAGAGATCAGACTGTTTGAGGTCAGGTCGCTACAAGATGGTATCAGAGCACACGCTGACTATAGGACACGACCACTAAGACAAGCCTTAGAGCACAATTCACTCTTCTCTTTTCTGACTCCTCATCTTTTCTACTCTTTAGGATGGTGGAAGCACAAGTTCATGCAACCGGATGATGATACACCATTTGGACGACACCTGAAGGAAGTCACAAGATATCTCAACATTGGACTACCAAGTTTCACCGGAACCTACAATGCCACTCTACCTGAGGAGGAGCATTGGTTGATTCAAGCCCAAGTTCCAGGAAGGACGTTCGCACCCGTCACCTCACTCATAGCATTTTCCTTTAATGCGCCTACATGGAGCCTAGGAAGGAGCATGGCAGCCCACATTGCTATGGGAAGGATTGGAGAAGTCTACAAGCAAGAGCTAAAGGACACTACCTACCAGATTTGTGGACACCGAGATGAGAATTGGGATATGATTAGCACCCGGAAGGATAGGTCCATTGCAGCATTCATCCAGGAGTTGAACCACCACATTCGTCGCCAGGAGCACCAAATGTGTGCAGGGGTGATAGATTTGAAGAAGGCCCTAAATAGGAATTTGGAGCTAGAGGAAGAAATCAAGTCTACACGTGACGGATATGAGGAGGAGATGAAGATACTTGTGGAGAAGAATGATGATTTGACCCGGAAGTTAGCGATACTCATGGGAGAAGAAGACGAGGAAGAAGAACCCAAGGAGATACCACCGGAAGACTATATCATCATAGATGACACAGATTCGGAAGCTGAGGATAGCAAGGACGAAGACTATGAAGATGAAGCTGGAGCAGATATTATGGAATCCTCTGCCGATCAATATTTTTAGATGACCACCCTGTGACTAGTAGTTTACCTCCATATATGAGATTTAGAGCACCTTTGTAACGATCGTTAGATTTGTAAGACCTTGTTTGAAATAAATTGGTGTGATATGATTGTGTGTTTGCCTCATGTGCATATGGGTAGTGATTTTCCCTTAGACCTCTTTTCTATTCTAATCTCTTCCCTCTACACCCATCAGATGCCTCCAAGACGTGAATTCGAGTTTCCTCCTGAGCTCACCCAGTTGATCCAGTAGCAGAACACCCTGATGCAACTTCTTGTCCAGAACACTCAGAACAACCAGAACAACAACAACCCTCCACCACCACCACATGTGGACAACCTGACACGTTTCTTAAGGTTGCAACCACCCGTGTTTGCTAGCAGCATCGAACCAATTGTGGCTGATGACTGGCTACGCAAGATTGGAAGGGATTTGACCACCGCCAATTGCTCGGATGCTGAGAAGGTGCGATTTGCCGCACACCAGTTGTCTGGACCAACCGCAGCATGGTGGGAGAACTACACAGCCACTTACCCCGTAGCCAATGTGACTTGGGATCAGTTTCAGCAAGCTTTTTGTACCGCCCATGTCTCAACTGGAGCAATGAGTATGAAGAAGCAGGAGTTTAGCAATCTGCGCCAAGGGAATCGTACTGTGGCTCAGTACGTGGATGAGTTTAGTACCCTATCTCGTTATGCCCCAGATGATGTGGCCACAGATGCCAAGAAGCAGGAGAGATTCATGGAAGGGCTGAATGATGAGATGAGTGTACAGTTGATGGTGGCAACTTTCAATAACTACCAGGAGTTGGTTGACCGCGCCCTAATGATTGAAAGGAAGCATCAACAGATTGAGAGTCGCAAGAGGAAGTATGGGCAAGGGAAGTATAACTCTGGAGCTCAGCAGAAGTCCCGTTTTACCCCTAAAGCGGCATGACAGTTTCAGCATACCCATGGAGGAGGTAGCTCGCACAATCACAATGGCACCAAGAACGGCAATGGAAATGGGAATGGAGCCAATGGAAACAAGAACCACCCTACACCGTCCACACCCACCAAGAGGGATTTCAGCCATGTCACTTGTTACAAGTGCGGGAAGAATGGACATTATGCCAATGAATGCCCCGAAGTTAAGAATGGGAACGGCAATGGAAGCGCTGGGAAGAAGCCCAACCCGTTAAACAAAGGACAAGTGAACCACGTGACTGTGGAGGAGGTAGAAGAGCAACCAGATGCAGTTATAGGTAAGTTCTTAGTTAAGTCCTTTACTGCACTCGTTCTTTTTGATACTGGTGCATCACATTCATACATTTCAAGGGGATTCGTGGATAAGTATAAGCTGCCGACCCAAGCCCTTAGATTGCCCATGTTAGTAACCTCGCTAGGAGCAGAGTATATGGCTAAGTCATGGTGTGATAGCTGCCCCTAAGGATTGGTAATTACATTTTCCCTTCGGACCTAATAGTATTGGAATCTCAAGGACTGGATGTGATATTAGGCATTGATTGGTTATCTAAGTATGAAGGGAATATTGAATGTGCCAGCAAGACCATTTTGCTTACTACGCTGGAAGGAAGAAGGATCAAGTATGTATCCCGACATGAGTCAAAGAGGAGTAGGTTAAACTCCTTGTCAGGAGTTGTTCAGGAGGAAGTGCCAGTAGTGAAGGATTATCCGGATGTGTTTCCAGAGGAGTTACCTGGCATGACACCGGATAGAGATATAGAGTTTTTGATTGAACTTTTGCAAGGCACCGGGCCAATTTCTAAGAGACCATATAGGATGCCCGCAAAAGATTTGGAGGAAATTAAGAAACAGATTAAGGAGTTACTGGATAAAGGATTCATACGCCCAAGTTCTTCGCCTTGGGGTTCGCCAGTACTTCTAGTGGAGAAGAAGGATGGATCGTTAAGAATGGTTGTTGATTACCAAGGACTGAATGAAGTAACGATCAAGAACAAGTACCCAGTGCCAATGATCAATGATCTGTTCGATAGATTGCAAGGAGCTAAGGTATTTTCCAAGATCGATCTACGATCAGGATACCATCAATTGAAGATCCGAGAGCAGGATATACCTAAGACAGCCTTTACCACTAGGTATGGGTTGTATGAGTATACCGTTATGTCGTTTGGTCTGACGAACGCACCGGCATACTTTATGAACCTGATGAACAAAGTGTTTATGGAGTATTTGGTTAAGTTCGTCGTAGTGTTCATAGATGATATATTGATCTTCTCGAAGGATGAAGAGGAGCATGCAGAGCATTTGCGATTGGTATTGGAGAAGCTCAGAGAACATCAGTTATATGCCAAGTTTAGCAAATGTGAGTTTTGGTTGAAGGAAGTCGGATTCCTCGGACAGGTTATATCCGGAGAAGGAATAGCAGTAGATCCCGCCAAGGTGGACACTGTGACCAATTGGGAAGCCCCAACAACAGTTGGAGAGATCCGGAGTTTTCCTGGATTCGCAGGATACTACCGGAGATTTATCGAGAATTTCTCGAAGATTGTAAAACCAATGACGGAGTTGTTAAAGAAGGACACCAAGTTCAGTTGGACCGAAGAATGTGAGGCCAGTTTCCAGGAATTGAAGAAAAGGTTGGTCTCATCCCCTGTGTTGATTCTGCTAGATCAACATAAGGATTATGAGGTGTATTGCGACGCTTCACGTCGAGGACTTGGAGCTATTCTTATGCAGGAAGGAAGAGTTGTTTCGTATGCTTCACGACAACTGAAACCTCATGAGATGAACTATGTCACCCACGATTTGGAGTTAGCAGCCGTAGTGCATGCATTGAAGACGTGGAGACATTTTCTCATTGGAAACGATTGTGAAGTATATACGAATCACAAGAGTTTGAAGTATATATTCACTAAGAAGGAGCTGAATCTTAGGCAAAGGAGATGGCTGGAACTCATTAAGGATTATGACATGAGATTGCATTATCATCCCGGAAAGGCCAACGTAGTAGCTGATGCGCTAAGCCGTAAGAGCCATGTCAATACCCTAATGATGGAAGAATTTCCAAAGGAGTTAGCCGAGGACCTACGAGAACTACAGTTGGAGATAGTTCCAAGAGGCTATGTAGCAACATTAGAAATCCAGTCTACCCTGATGGATAAAATCAGAGAAGCTCTGAAAGCTGACAAGGAGGTTGTCACTATAAAGGAGAGGATGAGCGAAGGAAAAGCTAAAGGATTTCGTGAGGATGAACACGACACCCTATGGTTTGAGGATCGAATCTATGTGCCCAATGACCCGGAGATCAGGAAGTTGATTTTACAGGAGGCCCATGATTCACCATACTCGATTCACCCAGGAAATACTAAGATGTATTTGGATAAGAAGGATATTTTCTGGTGGACCGGTATGAAGAAGGATATTGCGGAGTATGTAGCAGTTTGTGATGTATGTCAGAGAGTGAAGGCAGAACATCAGAAGCCAGCAGGATTACTACAACCTATGCCAATACCCGAATGGAAGTGGGAGAAGCTTGGCATGGATTTTATCACCGGATTGCCCAGGACCAAAGCAGGATATGATTCAATCTGGGTAGTAGTAGACCGATTGACGAAGGTAGCCAACTTTATCCCTGTGAAAACCACATATACCAGTGCAAAGTTGGCAAAGATATACATGACCAGAATTGTATGTCTACATGGAGTTCCGAGGAGCATCATATCAGATAGAGGAACCCAGTTTACCTCAAAGTTCTGGAATCAGTTACATGAAACCTTGGGTACCAGACTAGAGTTTAGCACAACATTTCATTCGCAAACAGATGGACAGACGAAGAGAGTCAATCAGATTTCGGAGGATATGCTGAGAGCCTGTGCATTAGATTATGGATCCAGTTGGGATGACAACTTGCCCTACGCGGAGTTCTCATACAACAACAGTTACCAAGCCAGTTTGAAGATGGCACCGTTCGAGGCATTTTATGGAAGTTGATGCCGAACACCGTTGTCGTGGGACGAAGTTGGAGACCGACAGTTGTTTGGACCAGACTTAATCAAAGAGTCTGAGGAGAAGGTAAAGTTGATCCGAGATAGACTGAAGGTAGCTCAGTCCAGGCAGAAGAGTTATGCAGACTCGAAGCTCAAGGAGATAACCTATGAGATCGGAGACAGAGCATACTTGAGGGTATCGCCTCTGCGAGGAGTTAAACGTTTCGGAGTTAAAGGGAAGTTAGCCCTGAGATTTGTGGGACCTTACCGTGTTTTGGAACGCATGGGAGAGGTTGCCTATAAGTTGGAGTTGCCCGAAGGATTGTCAGGAGTGCACGACGTGTTTCACGTATCACAGCTTAAGAAGTGCCATGCGGAGATGGCCGATATACCGCTTAGAGACACAGTACCCCTGGAAGCAATTCAGTTGGACAGTGATCTGACTTACGAGGAGAAGCCTGTTAAGATTCTCGAGTTTTCGAGCAGAGTTACTCGCAGTAAGGTTATCAAGTTTTGCAAAGTTCAGTGGAGTCACCACACCGAGGAAGAAGCCACCTGGGAGTGAGAAGATGATCTACGCCAGGACAACCCACACCTGTTCTCTAGCCAAGTCGAATCTCGAGGGCGAGATTCATTCTAAGGGGGGTAGGTTTGTAACATCCCAAATTTTCAATTTGGAATGTTATACATAGATCATATTTTCATTTCATGCTTTTTGCATTTTTGTTGTGGCATTCCTCGAAATTCTAAGCAACTCAAGGACCTACGGAGAGAGTTGGGAATTTTACCGTTTTCGTATTTGAGTTCGCTCGAATACCGGTACGAGGACAGTGTGATTCTAATTATTTTTCTCTGCTAAAAATATTTCTAAATACAAAATATGAGCGGAGATAATATGACTTCTCCAAAATAACAGAAATATTGGAGGAAAAAAAATGTTAAAATCACTTTTGGTATTTTTCTGGATTTATTTGCGGATTTATTTGCATAGGAAAAATCGCGTTTTTCAAAATTGCATTTAGGTCCGGGAAAAATGTTCACTATGTCCTAAATATTATTAGAGGACGGTGAAAATTTATTTCGAGAATTTTGGAGTCCGTTTGGTATTTCTTTCGTTAGTTTTTCTGCGCCGGTAATCTATTAAAAAAAAAAGGAAACCGACTTAGTCTCGTATAGGGTCGGGAGACTGGGCTTTATAAGCGCCAGCCCCGCCAGCCCAAAGTCGCCAGCCGCCAGACCCGCTCGCCCGAACCCTAGCGCCGCACCAGCCCGCCGCCAGCCCGCCGCCGCCGCCACCCGCCGCCTCCCGCGCCGCACCGCCCCGTCGCCGCCCGCGCCGCACCGGCCCGCAGCCAGCCCGCCGCCGCCCGTGTGCCGCGCCGCCGGAGCCCCGCCGCCTCGCCCCGCCGGACCACCGGAGTTTTCGCCGGAGTTCGTTGCTCGAGGTAGTTCTCGGTTTTTCCCGAATAACTGATCGGTTTTGTTTTAGAAAAACCTAGATCTGTTTTTTTATTTAGAATAGATCGGTTCGGTTTTTTCGTCGGTTTAGTTATTTAGCGGACGTTCGTCCGTACGTTCGTTTTAACGAACGGTTTTCGTTAGTTAGCCGCAGACAGCGAACGTTCGTTTGTTAGCCGGTTCGTCGTTTTTCTTTTTTGGGGTATTTATCCGCGGTTATTCCGATAGCGATTTCTACCCTGATCTTGTTTTTCGTTTTTCTTTTCGCTCGAGAGTCGGAATCAGGTGATTCAAAATCCCAAATCTTCGTCTCGAAGCCCTCTTTACGTTTAATCAACTTGAACAAAGTTTTGGCTATTGTAAAATATGACTTTAGGCCAACTAGTAAACCGGAGCTCGTTTCTTTTGCAGTTTGAGTTTCGTTGACTCTTTCGAGTTGTTTCCTTTTGCAAATCGGAGTTCTTAAGTTCAACTTTCTGGTTAGATCTCTTATTTGAGTTTTACCCATGCATTAGTTAAGTACTTATTGTGTGCTTGTTTGATTGCGATAGAGTACCCAGAGTGCGCCGCTTGCTACTTTGAGTCTCTAGGTTTTGCGGATCAACATCAATGCAAGTAACACTTTGATCATACTTTCCAGTTACCCAGTTTTCATTGCATTAGTCAAACCCTCACACATTGCATGAGTAGGATCAATTAACTTGTGGGATTGGGAAGTAGATTGAGGTAGTACCTATTACCTGCATTACATTCAAACCTTTGGGAGTTACTTCTACGTTTGCTGTTAGGACATGCTATGCTCGAAGACGTGGATTGGGTGAGTGAAATCCATGACAGATGTGTGTTTGTTAATAAATGGTTCAACTTAAGGTGGCAACATTAATACACATCTGGGTGGATTGAGGCATCTGGGTATTCCAGTGATTGCCTGTTTTTCTTTTGGACCGCCACCCAGGCTCAAAGGGATCATGCGATTATTCATACTGGAAACTTCCGTGTGTAGCCACAATGCTATTATGGGCTCTAGCATAGTATGAGTAAATTGTGCGAACTCTTACAGTGGTGGACTAGCAGATGTAGGGGATGTAGGTTGGTACGGTCTGCCCGATCGTAAGGTTCTAGCGCTTCCGAAAGACTATGTCTCGGTCATCCGTTTCTCAAACACTATGAAGTGCGAGAAACCAAACGGAGGCGATCGAGTCTTGTGGGAAAAGTGCACAAACCTCTGCGGAGTGTACAAACTGATCATGATTAGCCGTGTCCCCGGTTATGGACGTCTTGAGCATCTAGTACTTGGATTTTCATGTACATCTCATTATGTTACTCTAATTTAATATTGTTGGGTTTAATGATCACTTTAATTGGGGTTGAGAGGATGTCTATCTTCTCAACGATGTTTCAACAACCATGATAGTTAATTAAAATCTATTCCTTTGCAGTAGGGAAAAATTGGCTTTACGCAAAAACTTAACCATAGAGCTTTCCACCAGCCATATTTCATATAGTATAGCTTTACTTTCATTGCATCTCTTGTGTTACCTTGCCAGCATATTCCATGTGCTGACCCGTTTTCGGGCTGCAACGTTTCATGTTGCAGACTTTTCAGACGACGAGTAAGATGCCCTTTTAGGTCGTGGTTCTATACTCAGTGATGCCGCTGGAGTTGATGGACTCACTTATCTTCCAAGCCTTCCGCTGTTATCGTGTTAGATGGCCTTCAGCCATATTATTTGTAATAAATTCATCGTTGGACTATCGATGTAATAAGTGTGTGATTGCTACTCTTTTATAAATCCTTCAAGTACTGTGCGTGTCAGCATTACTGATCCAGGGATGACACTGATGCACAGAGATCAGACTGTTTGAGGTCTGGTCGCTACATGAAGCGTCGCAGTACACCTCGTAATCCTTATGTTGATCTGGCAAAATCAACACAGGGGATGAGACCAAACGTTTCTTTAATTCCTGAAAACTGGCCTCACATTCTTCTGTCCATCTGAACTTGGTGTCCTTCTTTAACAACTCCGTCATAGGCTTTGCAATCTTTGAGAAATTCTCGATGAATCTCCGGTAGTATCCTGCGAGTCCAAGAAAACTACGGACCTCTCCAACTGTTGTTTGGGCTTCCCAATGGGTCACAGTGTCCACCTTAGCGGGATCTACTGCTATTCCTTCTCCTGATATAACGTGTCCGAGAAATCCGACTTCCTTCAACCAAAACTCGCATTTTCTAAACTTGGCATATAACTGATGTTCTCTGAGCTTCTCCAATACCAAACGCAAATGCTCTGCATGCTCCTCTTCATCCTTCGAGAAGATCAATATATCATCTATGAACACTACGACGAACTTATCCAAATACTCCATAAACACTTTGTTCATCAGGTTCATAAAGTATGCCGGTGCGTTTGTCAGACCAAACGACATAACGGTATACTCGTACAACCCATACCTAGTGGTAAAGGCCGTCTTAGGTATATCTTGCTCTCGGATCTTCAATTGATAGTACCCTGATCGCAGATCGATCTTGGAAAATACCTTAGCTCCTTGCAATCTATCGAACAGATCATTGATCATTGGTAATGGGTACTTATTCTTGATCGTTACTTCATTTAATCCGCGGTAATCAACAACCATTCTTAACGATCCATCCTTCTTCTCCACTAGAAGTACTGGCGAACCCCAAGGAGAAGAACTTGGGCGTATGAATCCTTTATCCAGTAACTCCTTTATCTATTTCTTAATTTCCTCCAAATCCTTTGCAGGCATCCTATATGGTCTCTTAGAAATTGGCCCGGTGCCTGGAAAAAGTTCAATCAAAGACTCTATATCTCTATCCGGTGGCATTCCTGGCAGTTCTTCTGGAAACTCATCCGGATAATCCTTCACTACTAGCACTTCCTCCTGAACAACTCCTGACAAGGAATTTAATCTACTCCTCTTTGACTCATGCCGGTATACATACTTGATCCTTCTTCCTTCCGGCGTAGTAAGCAAAATGGTCTTGCTGGCACATTCAATATTCCCTTCATACTTAGATAACCAATCCATGCCTAATATCACATCCAATCCTTGAGATTCCAATACTATTAGGTCCGAAGGGAAAATGTAATTACCAATCCTTAGGGGCAACTGATCACACCATGACTTTGCCATATACTCCGCTCCTGGTGAGGTTACTAACATGGGCGATCTAAGGGCTTGGGTCGGCAGCTTATACTTATCCACGAATCCCTTTGAAATATATGAATGCGATGCACCAGTATCGAAAAGAACGGGTGCAGTAAAGTACTTAACTAAGAACTTACCTGTAACCACATCTGGTTGCTCCTCTACCTCCTCCACAGTTACGTGGTTCACTTGTCATTTGTTGAACGGGTTGGACTTCTTCCCGGTGCTTCCATTGCCGTTCCCATTCTTAACTTCTGGGCATTCATTGGCATAATGTCCATTCTTCCCGCACTTGTAACAAGTGACATGGCTGAAATCCCTCTTGGTGGGTGTGGACGGTGTAGGGCGGTTCTGGTTTCCATTGTCTCCATTTCCATTTCCATTCCTATTCTTGGTGCCATTGTGATTGTGAGAGCTACCTCCTCCATGGGTATGCTGAAACTGTCCTACCGCTTTAGGGGTAAAACGGGGCTTCTGCTGAGCTCCAAAATTATACTTTCCTTGCCCATACTTCCTCTTGCGACTCTCAATCTGTTGATGCTTCCTTTCAATCATTAGGGCGCGGTCAACCAACTCCTGGAAGTTGTTGAAAGTTGCCACCATCAACTGTACACTCATCTCATCATTCAGCCCTTCCATGGATCTCTCCTGCTCCTTGGCATCTGTAGCCACATCATCTGGGGAATAACGAGATAGGGTACTAAACTCATCCACGTACTGAGCCACACTACGATTTCCTTGGCGCAAATTGCGAAACTCCTGCTTCTTCATACTCATTGCTCCAGTTGAGACATGGGCGGTACGAAAAGCTTACTGAAACTGATCCCAAGTCACATTGGCTACGGGGTAAGTGGCTGTGTAATTCTCCCACCATGCTGCGGCTGGTCCAGATAACTGGTGTGCGGCAAATCGCACCTTCTCAGCATCCGAGCAATTGGCAGTGGTCAAATCACTTCCAATCTTGCGTGGCCAGTCATCAGCCACAATTGGTTCGATGCTGCTAGCAAACACGGGTGGTTGCAACCTTAAGAAACGTGTCAGGTTGTCCACGGGTGGTGGTGGTGGAGGGTTGTTGTTGTTGTTCTGGTTGTTCTGAGTGTTCTAGACAAGAAGTTGCATCAGGGTGTTCTGCTGCTGGATCAACTAGGTGAGCTCAGGGGGAAACTCAAATTCACGTCTTGGAGGCATCTGATGGGTGTAGAGGGAAGAGATTAGAATAGAAAAGATGTCTAAGGGAAAATCACTACCCATATGCACATGAGACAAACACACAATCATATCACACCAATCAATTTCAAACAAGGTCTTAAAAATCTAACGATCGTTACAAAGGTGCGCTAAAACTAATATATGGAGGTAAACTACTAGTCACAGGGTGGTCATCTAAAAATATTGGTCGGCAGAGGATTCCATAATATCTGCTCCAGCTTCATCTTCATAGTCTTCGTCCTTGCTATCCCCAGCCTCCGAATCTGTGTCATCTATGATGATATAGTCTTCCGGTGGAATCTCCTTGGGTTCTTCTTCCTTGTCTTCTTCTCCCATGAGTATCCCTAATTTCCGTGTCAAATCATCATTCTTCTCCACAAGTATTTTCATCTCCTCCTCATATCCGTCGCGTGTAGACTTGAGTTCTTCCTCTAGCTCAAAATTCCTATTTAGGGCCTTCTTCAAATCTATCATCCCTGCACACATCTGGTGCTCCTGGCGACGAATGTGATGATTCAACTCCTGGATGAATGCTACAATGGACCTATCCTTCCGGGTGCTGATCATATCCCAATTCTCATCTCGGCGTCCACAAATCTGGTAGATGGTGTCCTTTAGCTCCTGTTTGTAGACTTCTCCGATCCTTCCCATAGCAATGTGGGCTGCCATACTCCTGCCTAGGCTCCATGTAGGCGCATGAAAGGAAAATGCTATGAGTGAGGTGACGGGTGCAAATGTCCTTCCTGGAACTTGAGCTTGAATCAACCAACGCTCCTCCTCAGGTAGAGTGGCATTGTAGGTTCCGGTGAATCTTGGTAGTCCAATGTTTAGATATCTGGTGACTTCCTTCAGGTGTCGTCCAAAGGGTGTATCATCATCCGGTTGCATGAACTTGTTCTTTGCTTCCACCATCCTAAAGAGTAGAAAAGACGAGGAGTCAGAAAAGAGAAGACTGAATTGTGCTCTAGGGCTTGTTTTAGTGGTCGTGTCCTACAGTCAACGTGTGCTCTGATACCATCTTGTAGCGACCAGACCTCAAACAGTCTGATCTCTATGCATCAGTGTCATCCCTGGATCAGTAATGCTGACACGCACAGTACTTGAAGGATTTATAACAGAGTAGCAATCACACACTTATTACATCGATAGTCCAATGATGAATATATTACAAATAATATGGCTGAAGGCCATCTAATACGATAACAGCGGAAGGCTTGGAAGATAAGTGAGTCCATCAACTCCAGCGGTATCACTGAGTATAGAACCACGACCTAAAAGGCATCTTACTCGTCGTCTGAAAAGACTGCAACATGGAACGTTGCAGCCCGAAAACGGGTCAGCACATGGAATATGCTGGCAAGGTAACACAAGAGAATGCAATGAAAGTAAAACTATACTATATGCACTATTTGGCTAGTGGAAAGCTCTATGGTTAAGTTTTTGCGTAAAGCCAATTTTTCCCTACTTCAAAGGAATAGATTTTAATTAACTATCATGGTAGTTGAAACATCGTTGAGAAGATAGACAGCCTTTCAACCCCAATTAAAATAATCATTAAACCCAACAATGTTAAATTAGAGTAACATGATGAGATTCACATGAAAATCCAAGTACTAGATACTCAAGACATCCATAACCGGGGACACGGCTAATCATGATCAGTTTGTACACTCTGCAGAGGTTTGTGCACTTTTCCCTCAAGACTCGATCGCCTCCGTTTGGTTTCTCGCACTGCATGGTGTTTGAGAAACGGATGACCGAGACATAGTATTTCAGAAGCGCTAGCACCTTACGATCGGGCGAACCGTACCAACCTACATCCCCTACATCTGCTAGTCCACCACTGTAAGAGTTCACACGTCTTACTCATACTATGCTAGAGCCCATAATAGCATTGTGGCTGCACACAGAAGTTTCTAGTATGAATAATCTCATGATCCCTTTGAGCCTGGGTGGCGGTGCAAAAGAAAAATAGGCAATCACTGGAATACCCAGATGCCTCAATCCACCCAGATGTGTATTAATGTTGCCACCTTAAGTTGAACCATTAATTAACAAACTCACATCTATCATGGATTTCACTCACCCAATCCACGTCTACGAGCATAGCATGTCCTAACAGCAAACGTAGAAGTAACTCCCAAAGGTTTGAATGTAATGCAGGTAATAGGTACTACCTCAATCTACTTCCCAATCCCACAAGTTAATTGATCCTACTCATGCAAGGTGTGAGGGTTGGACTAATGCAATGAAAACTGGGTAATTGGAAAGCATGATCAAAGTGTTACTTGCCTTGCTGATGATCCGCAAAACCTAGAGACTCAAAGTAGCAAGCGGCGCACTCCGGGTACTCTATCGCAAACAAACAAGCATACAATAAGTACTTAACTAATGCACGGGTAAAACTCAAATAAGAGATCTAACCAGAAAGTTCAACTTAAGAACTCCGGTTTGCAAAAAGAATCTACTCGAAAGAAGCAACGAAACTCAAACTGCGAAAGAAACGAGCTCCGGTTTACTAGTTGGCGTAAAGACAAATTTTAAAGTAGCGAAAACCTTGTTCAAGTTGATTAAACGTAAAGAGGGCATCGAGATGAAGATCTGAGATTTTGAATCACCTGATTCCGACTCTCGAGCGAAAAGAAAAACGAAAAACAAGATCAGGGCAGAAATCGCGATCGGAATAACCGCGGATAAATACCCCGAAAAAGAAAACGGAGGAACAGGCTAACGAACGAACGTTCGCTGTCTGCGGCTAACTAATGAAAACCGTTCGCTAAAACGAACGTACGGACGAACGTCCGCTAAATAACTAAACCGACGGAAAAACCGAACCGATCTAAAATAAAAAAACAGATCTACGGTTTTACGAAAAACCGATCGGTTTTACTAAGAAAAACGTAACTACCTCGGGCACGAACTCCGGCGGGATTCTCGCATCGGCGGCGGTCCGGCGGGGTGGCGGGGCGGTGAAGCGGGGTGCAGCGGCGGCGGCGGGGCGGCGGGGTGCGGCGGCGGGAGGCGGCGGCGGCAGGGCGGCGGTGCGAGGCGGCTGGGGCGGGCTGGCGACTTGGGGCGAAACGGGCCGGGGTGGCTGGCTTATAAAGCCCAGAGTCCCTTTCTTATACGAGTCTAAGTCGGTTCACTTTTTTTTTAAATAGTGTCCCGGCGTAAAAAAACTAACGAAAGAAATACTAAATGGACTCCAAAAATCATGAAATAAATTTTCACCGTCCTCTAATAATATTTAGGACAAAGTGAACATTTTTCAAGGACGTAAATGCAATTTTGAAAAATGCACATTTTTCCTATGCAAATAAATCCGCAAATAATTCCAGAAAAATACCAAAAGTGATTTTAACATTTTTCCTGCAATATTTCTGTTATTTTGGAGAAGTCATATTATCTCCGCTCATATTTTGTATTTATAAATATTTTTAGGAGAGAAAAATAATTAGAATCACACTGTCCTCGTACCGGTATTCGAGCGAACTCAAATAAGAAAACAGTAAAATTTCCAACTTCTCCGTAGGTCCTTGAGTTGCTTAGAATTTCGAGGAACACCACAAACAAAAATGTAAAAACATGCAATGCAATATGATCTATGTATAACGTTCCAAATTGAAAATTTGGGATGTTACAGCAATAGCAGTAAAACTAAACGATCACAGTGCTAAGCTAATGGATGGGTCTTGTCCATCACATAATTCTCATAATGATGTGATCCCGTTGATCAAATGACAACACATGTCTATGGTCAGGAAACATGCCCATCTTTGATTAACGAGCTAGTCTAGTAGAGGCATACTAGGGAGTAGGGACACTTTGTTTTGTTTATGTATTCACACATGTATCAAGTTTCCGGTTAATACAATTCTATCATGAATAAAAGAAATTTATCATGATATATAAGGAAATATAAATAACAACTTTATTATTGCCTCTGGGGCATATTTCCTTCAATATCCACTTGCACTAGAGTCAATAATCCAGATTACATAGTAATGATTCTAACACCCATAGAGTCTTGGTGCCGATCATATTTTGCTTGTGGAAGAGGCTTAGTCAATGGGTCTGCAATATTCATATCATATGTATCTTGCAAATTTCTATGTCTCCCTCCTTGACTTCATCGCGGATGGAATTGAAGCGTCTCTTGATGTGCTTGGTTCTCTTGTGAAACCTGGATTCCTTCGCCAAGGCTATTGCTCCACTGTTGTCACAAAAGATTTTCATTGGACCCGATGCACTAGGTATTACCCCTAGATCGGATATGAACTCCTTCATCCAGACTCCTTCATTTGCTGCTTCCGAAGCAGCTATGTACTCCGCTTCGCACGTAGATCCCGCCACGACGCTCTGGTTAGAACTGCACCAACTGACAGCTCCACCGTTCAACAAAAATACATATCTGGTTTGTGACTTAGAGTCATCCGGATCAGTGTCAAAGCTTGAATCGACGTAACCATTTACGACGAGCTCTTTGTCACCTCCATATACGAGAAACATATCCTTTGTCCATTTCAGGTACTTCAGGATGTTCTTGACCGCTGTCCAGTGATCCACTCTATAGTTCAGTGTGCCATGCTTTACGGCTTAGAACCGGTATTTCAAAGAAGTTTTGAACGTCATGGAGCATATGAGATGTTCCAAGAGCTGAAATTGATATTTCACGCTAATGCCCGGGTTGAGAGATATGAAGTCTCCAACAAGTTCAATAGTTGCAAGATGGAGAAGAATAGTTCTGTCAGTGAACACATACTCAAAATGTCTAGGTATCATAACCACTTTGACACAGCTGGGAATTACTCTTCCACCTGAGAGTCTTATTGATAGAGTTCTTCAATCACTGCCACCAAGCTACAAAGGCTTCGTGATGAACTATAATTTGCAAGGGATGGAGAAATCAATTCCCGAGCTCTTTGCGATGCTGAAATCGGCGGAAGTAGAAATCAAGAAAGATCATTAAAGTGTTGATGGTTAACAACACCACTAGTTTCAATAAAAAGGGCAAAGGAAAGAAAGGGAACATCAAGAAGAACGGCAAATAGGTTCTCGTTCCCATGAAGAAACCCAAAGCTAGTCCTAAGCCTGAAACAGAGTGCTTCTACTTCAAAGGGAGTGGTCACTGGAAGCGGAACTGCCCGAAGTATTTGGTGGATAAGAAGGATGTCAAAGTGAACAAAGGTATATTTGATATACATGTTATTGATGTATTCCTTACTAGTGCTCGTAGCAGCGCCTGAGAAAGTGCAGCTATTCCCTGGGTGGTTTTGGTAGTTAATAACAACATATAGCTCATTAAACTAATATCCTTTCAAGATAAATATTCTAGGAAGTTCAATGATTGGCATGGCATGGATTAGAGATGTGGACCCCTCAAAAAGCTAAGGACAAAGATTGGCAGAAACTCAAGACTCTACATTTTCATTTTAGTGATCTAAGATCACATTGAGTCCATAGGAAAAGCCAATACTATTAAAAGGGGATGAGGTGTTGCTTAATGGTCTACTTGCTAAAATGCTCAGTGCTAAGCTCCAAATCCCTCAACCACTTTCTCATTTCCACACATGTCCTAAACCTAAAAGTCAAACTCGGCCCCACCGATTTGATCTACCCGACGCCACCGAGTTCACTTGACATAGCCACTTCCAAAACCCTAATCACTTCGGCCTCACCAATAGGCAGTTCGGGCTCACAAAAATGGGATTGCCAACTCTATGTTTCCCCTTCGTAACGTTTTGGTCTAACCGAGATGAGCGGATCGGTCCCACCGAGTTGGTAATGCAAACTCTCTAGTTACCTTTTGTAATGTTTCGATCTCACCGAAAGGAGCAACCGGTCTAACCGAGTTTGCTTGGCCAAGTCTCTATTTTGCCTATTACCAGAATCGGTATCATCGAGTTTGTGTAATCGGTCAAACTGAGTTGAGGTTTTTCCCTAACCCTAACTTATCGGTCTCACCGAGTTGATAGTATCGGTCCCACAGAGATGTCTAACGTTCACATTTTGAACTGCTTCGGCCTGCCCGAGTTCTTCTATTCGGTCTGATCGAGTCTGGTTAAATGTGTGTAATAGCTAGATTCTGTGTGGAGGCTATATATACCCCTCCACCCCCTCTACATCAGAGAGAGAGAGCCATCAAAATGTGCCTACACTTCCACTATTCATTTTGTGAGAGAGAACCACCTTCTCATGTGTTGATACCAAGATATTTCAATCCTACCATATGAATCTTGATCTCTAGCCTTCCCCAAGTTGCTTTCCACTCAAATCTTCTTTCCACCATATCCAAATCTGTGTGTGAGAGTTGAGTGTTGGGGAGACTATCACTTGAAGCACAAGAGCAATGAGTTCATCATCAACACACCATCTATTACCATTTGGAGAGTGGTGTGTCCTAGATTGGTTAGGTGTCACTTGGGAGCCTCCGACAAGATTGTGGATTTGAACCAAGGAGTTTGTAAGGGCAAGGAGATCGCCTACTTCGTGAAGATCTACCTTAGTGAGGCAAGTCCTTCGTGGGCGATGGCCATGGTGGGATAGACAAGGTTGCTTCTTCGTGGACTCTTCGTGGGTGAAGCCCTCCGTGGACTCGCACAACCGTTACCCTTTGTGGGTTGAAGTCTCCATCAATGTGGATGTACGATAGCACCACCTACCGGAACCACGCCAAAAACATCCGTGTCTCCACATGCATTTGCACTCTCCAACCCCTCCCTTTACCCTCATATGGAATAATTTACCTTACGCTGCTACAACCCGAGAATTGCATGTGTAGGAAGATTGCTTGACTTGTGCTAAATTGCTAAAAACTATCAAAACTTAAAATTGGGAAAAGGCTAAGTTTTTTATTTGGTCAATTAGTCTAATCGCCTCCTCTAGAAATACTTTCGATCATACAAGTGGTATCAGAGCTTTGGTCTCCATTTGCCTTGATTTGCATAGCGTTGGTGATCATAGCCTTGCTGTCACAACCTAGGAGAGTATGGCGTATAGTGAGGGAAGTTAGCACCGTAGAGGTTCTTACTTTATTGGTACTAATTTTGCTAGTTGGAAGCATAAGATGAAAATGCATATTCTTGGACATAACCGCGCCGTTTGGGCTATTGTGTGTATTGGTTTGCAAGCTGAATTCTTCGATGGGAAGGAACCAAATCGTGAAGTCTCCGCTGAAGAATTGAAGACATTGCAATACAATGCTCAAGCTTGCGATATCCTCTTCAATGGATTTTGCCCCGAAGAATTCAACAAAATCAACTGTATTGAGAATGCAAAGGAAGTTTGGGATACTTTGATTGATATGCACGAAGGTACCGACTCCGTCAAGGAATCCAAGTTGGATGTGCTTCAAAGTCAACTTGACAAGTTCAAGATGAAGGACGGTGAAGGTGTCGCTGAAATGTACTCTAGGCTTGCTCTCATCACAAATGAGATTGCCGGCTTAGGAAGCGAATAAATGATCGATAGATTCATCATCAAGAAAATCCTAAGAGCTTTGGATGGAAAATATGACACCGTGTGCACATTGATCCAAATGATGCCCAATTACAAAGATCTCAAGCCATCGGAAGTCATTGGTAGAATTTTTGCTCATGAGATGTCACTCAAGGATAAAGAAGAGCTTCGCAACAAGTCTAGTGGTGCTTACAAAGCTTCATGTGATGCTCCTACATCATCAAGTGAGAAACAAGTCTTGAATGAAAAATTGAGCTTAATGGTGAAGAACTTCAACAAGTTCTACAAGAGTAGAAGCAAAGAGATAAGTTCCAAGTGAAGATCCTACAATGACAAAATATGTTCTAGTTGTGAACGCAATTGCTACAATTGTGGGAGACCCGGACACTACTCAAATGAGTGTATGGCTCCACACAAAAGAAGAGAAGACTCACCTAAAAGGAGAAGTAGAAGAGAAGATTCACCATGAAGAGAGAGAAAGAGTAGAGATGATCGTTATGAACGAAGACCCTCTCGTAGAAGCAAGGATTCAGAAAGGAAGGACAAATCATGAAGGAGCTACACAAGACGAAGACATCAAGCTCATGTTGGTGAATGGATATCCGATTCTGACTCCGATAACTACTCCGAGAGAAGCTATCACTCCAACTCAGAAGATACTCAAGATGAAGGTGTTGCCGGAATTGCTCTTGTGTCATCCAACTCCTACGACATATTTGACTCACCAAATGATGGGATTGGAAGATGCTTTATGGCTAAAGGCCCTAAGGCATCACACCTCGAATATCTTGATTCCAATAGTAATGAAGATGACTTGCTAGGTGATGATGATTTACTTGTTGGTAGCAAATAGTGATGAAAACTATGATGAAATTGCTATTAATCATGCTAATCAAGATAAAAGGAATGACAATGACAAGGAGAAGATTGAGCATATAACTAAAGAATTAAACACTCTCAAGTTAGCTCATGAAACTACCTTAGAGGATCATCGAGAACTTTTGAGGACTCATGAGAACCTACGCTTTGAAAAGCTCAATCTAGAGCAAGAACATGAGTTCTTAAAAGCAATCAATGATGATCTTTGTAAGAAAAGTTCTTCTTACATTGCCAAGCATTTACTCTTGTCTACCTACATGCCACAAGTAAAATCTAGCAATAAGAACAAGAAAGATTCTCCCTCTAGTAGTGACAATAATCATGATAAAACCAATGTTGGTGCTTCTAGTAGTTCTCTTGATTCCATTAATGATTCTCTTAGCCAAGTTACACTTGAGCAAGAAAATAGATCATTGAAGGGAATTATAGAGAAAGATGTTTATAAGAGCCTTGCTGGGAGTAAGCAATTCGAGGAAATTGTACGCAAGCAAGGAAGGCACCGGAAGAATCAAGGTGTTGGTTTTGAAGGAAAGTTCAATGCCAATGGAGTTGAGTGTGAAGAAGATCAATACCCCAAGACAAAGTTTGTTCCTCAACAAGAGAAGTATGATCCTACTTCCTTTAAGGGGACACAAGCCCTAGATGATCTTCCACCATAAGACCACAAGCTAAAGGGCAAGGACAAGCTTCAAGAAGAGATTGATTCTTTTGAAGAAGCTCGTAAGGCCTTGGTCAAGTGGGTTCCCAAGACTACTTCAAGTTCTACTTCATCAAATACATCTACAACTCCAAGGATTCCCATCAAGATGGTGTGGACCCCGAAGAAGGAGAACTAGAGTGTTCTTGAGGGTGACTCCGCCAACATACTTCACTCTTATTCATATTGGCAAGGACAAGTGCAATCAACTTTCACATCTTTTACTAGTTCAAGGTGTCACAAACCCTCTTGTTGGTAAGACAAGGGACAAGGTAACCTAATACTTTTATGGACATCATCTTGTGTGCAATTCACTCTATGTCCATGGATATCTTTGTAAGTTCCTTGTGGGACTAACCCATGTAGGTATTGAAAGTGCAACTCACTCCAATGGATTGCTCCAAATGAACTACATCAACATTGAGCATCTACATCTTCAACACCTACATGAAGTCATCATCGACAAAACCCAAGGTTAGTTCATCCCTCTTGGGGGGATATCACATCTAGGGAGAGCTTTACTCTAAGAATTGAGCTAAAGCAACTCTAATGGTGTGAACACAACAATGCTTTATGTAAAAGTGGTAACCCCACTTGAGCTTAAACATGAGTATGACCTATGGTCAAATGTTCTCATTTGACTCCTAAGTCAATATACTCATATATAGATGACCTAGTCATTGCCAATTGCTTGATAGATGCTAGAATGGTTGTGCATGCTTTGCCACATATTTCATTTGCTATCTTATTGAGTGAGCATCTTGAGTGCATATTTTTCTCATTCGAGGACATCCATTTGTTGCTTTGATTGTGCCAAATGGATGGACAAGAATGCCTAAGAACCCCCTCTAGCTATCTATGCTTTTCTTGTCTCAAACTCTATTCATGCTACATCACAAAGTTTGATCAAGTCAGATTTGAACTACTCTAAGTAAGGAGCACTTGGAGTTTCACACTTAAACTTGCATGAGTGCTCAAAATATCGAAAGGGAGTGGATCATTTTGACTTGTACCTGGCTGACGGTCTGGGGATGAGTCAAGATAAGATTCCAAAGAAGACCAAGTGTGAAACTTTAGTAGATTAAGTTCTCAACAATACAAAAACTATATTTTACTCTCTCATATATCCCTATCCCCTTTCTTGCACGCAAACACCATTTGGAGACATTCGAGTCACGGACAGCAAGAGCTCTTGCACCTTTATGTTCTTATGTTACTTGTTACAATGCTAATATAGACTCTTGCTTGTTATGACTTGAATTGGATTACATGCCTTGATTACTTTACTTAAAAGTTATTATATGGTTGATGGCATGTCACCACAGAAATTATGCTTGTTATCATTTACGTACTCGAGGACGAGCAGGAATTAAGCTTGGGGATGTTGATACGTCCAAAACGTATCTATAATTTCTGCTTGCTCCATGCCTCTTTTGTGTGATATTGCTATGATATTTATGCACTTCCATACACTTTTGATCATATTTGGACTAACCTATTAACTTAGTGCACCACAGTGCCAGTTCCTGTTTTCTGCTGTTTTTCTATTTCAGGTTTCCCCCATATTAAAAGTGCCCTAAAAATTCCGGGAAAAATACAGGCAAAATCAGCGTATTGGGAGCTTCCAGAAAAACCAAGGCAAGGCCAGAGGGGAGCCTGGGGTGGCCCAGGCGGCCACCCGGCGCGGCCCCACCCCTGGCCGCGCCAGGGGGCGCCTGGGGCCCCACCTCCGCCTCTGGTGACCCCCTTTTGCATATATATTGCTCGCGTCCCGAAACTCTCGAGGACGGAACCCTTTTTTGCGATCTCATCTCTGTTCCGCCGCCGCCGCGCTTCCAAGATCGGGAGCACCAGGAGAACTCTTCCCGGCACCCTGCCGGAGGGGAGAACCACCACCGGGAGCTTCTCCACCACCATGGACGCTTCCCGGATGAGTTGTGAGTAGTCCCCCTTGGACCATGGGTCCATGACCATTAGCTATGTGATGTTCTCCTCCCCTCTTTGTTCTTCATGGATTAGACCTCGTGAGCTGCCCTACATGATCGAGGCACATATGTAATCTTTATGCTGTTGCTCTGCTGAGTTTGCTGGGATCCGACAGATTATGAGATTATGTTCAGATTGTGTGTGAGTAATATATTTGATTCACCTCTTTTATATTTATGTTCTTGAGTAATTCTTGCATGTTCTCCGTTGCTGTTTATTGCTTTGGCTGAGTAGTAGGTAGTAACTCCAAGAGGGAACATTATGCTTGATTGTGGGTTCATGCCCCTCGATGACTAGCTTGAGTGACAGAAACATGAGTCTAGGGGATGTGCTGTTGCCACAAGGGGGAAAACAATGGTGCTTGTACTTGCGGGTGCAAGGATTGTTTACTTTACGCAAAGTTCTTTTAATGCAGTTGTCTGTTGCTTTGAGTTTACACTTTGGGTGGGACTCGCAACTTAATACCAGCGAGATGTTCTGGATAGATATCTCGAGGTGGATGATTAGTAGTAGATGCAGATGGATTTCGGTCTACTTGCCTTGGCGTACCGCCCATGCTTTTGAGCCTCTACCTTTCTTTACATCATAGTTAGCATTGGTTTGCGCACATAATCCTGTCAATTGCCCAGCTGTAATTTGTTTACCTCGCTTAGCTGTTTTATCGTCTTTTGGGAGAGAGACATCACTAGTGAACATCATGGGACCCCGGTCCATATTACCATCACTGATCACACCCGCTATTTACTTCCTGTTCTTATTTCCTAGTAGCAGTCATACCTATCACTATTATCTCTTGTGTTTGATCCTTTGTAAACGACAAGGCCGGAGGGATTGACAACCTCTCTGTACTCGTTGGGAGCAAAGTTATTTGTATTTGTGTGCAGGTCCTATCAAGCAAAATTTTCTGGCGCCATTGACACCTTCTTGTCGACCCTCGGAGTCTCACAGGATTCGATCCTTAGTATCTTTGCCAAGGGAAATTTGCCGCTATGCTACATCTCAAACCTTCCACTTGGTGTAACCAACGAGGGGCGAGAAGCCATCAAGCAAGTTTCTGGCGCCATTGCCGGGGACTCCACTCTTCAAGATAGGGGAGTTGCACGCTATCTTTTATCTTTGCTTTTTAGTCTTGTTAGTTTACCTTTCAGTTTTTGCTTTAGTTTCCTTTACCAAAAATCACAAAAATAGTTATCTTGCTTGCTGCTGCTATGGGTTCCACCGAGAACACCAAGTTGTGTGACTTCACTAGTCATAACAACGATGACTTTATCTGCACGCCTATTACTACACCTGCCACTTCAGCACCCTCTTATGAAATTAAACCTGCTTTACTGAACCTAGTTATGAAAGATCAATTCTCCGGTGCTGGAGATGATGCTGCTTTGCACTTAAATAATTTTGTTGAGCTCTGTGATATGCAAAAGTACACCGAAATAGATGGTGATATTATTAAGCTTAAGCTTTTTCCTTTCTCCTTGAGAGGAGGAGCTAAAATCTGGTTTCAATCCTTGCCTAGGAATAGCATAGATTCTTGGGACAAGTGCAAGGATGCCTTTATTGGGAAGTACTATCCCCCTGCTAAAGTTATCCAACTAAGGAGTAACATAATGAATTTTAAACAATTGGATAATGAACACGTTGCCCAAGCTTGGGAACGCATGAAATCTCTTGTCAAGAACTGCCCTACTCATGGTTTGACTACTTGGATGGTTATTCAAACTTTTTATGCAGGCTTGAACTTTACCTCGCGGAACTTGTTAGATTCGGCCGCGGGAGGAACCTTTATGTCAACTACACTTGGTGCTGCCACGAAACTTCTCGATGAGATGATGACCAACTATTCCCAATGGCACACCAAACGCGCTCCAACAGGTAGGAAGGTAAACTCTGTCGAGGAGATTTCCTCCCTAAATGAAAAGGTTGACTTGATCATGTCTCTACTTTCCAAGCAATCTTCTATTGATCCTCATGATGTTCCTTTAAATTCTTTGATTGCTCAAGATCAAGTAGATGTGAACTTTATCTCTAGAAACGATTTCAATAACAATGCTTATAGGAGCAATTTTGGTAGCAACCCTAGACCGTTCCCCTCTAATTCCTATGGGAACAACAATGCTTATCCTAGCACCAAGAACTCCACTTCTGAACTAGAGATTATGCTTAAAGACTTTATCACTACCCAAAAAGCCTTCAATAAGAGTGTAGAAGAAAAACTAGCCAAACTAGATAATCTCTCTTCGAAGGTAGACAATTTAGCCCATGAGGTAGAATTGCTTAAAATTAGAACTTCCCCTCTTGAGGAGAGGAAGACCACTCCTATGAATGCTATTCAAGTGCAAATTAATGAAAACATTAGGATGATGGCTAAACTTAAAGAGAGATGGGCTAGAGAGAAGGAGGAAGAAGATAGAATTAAGAGCCTTCCTACCCACCACACTGTTGCTACTATCCAAGTTGTTGAGGATATCCAAACTCTTAGCACCCAATGCACTCCTGGTCCCATTGGACCTATTAATGGTGATGCTATGAACTCAACCGTAGAAACTCCTATGACCATAGAAGCTACCAAACAAGTGAGCCTAAAGGACACCACTACCACTTTACTTGATAGTAGTGACCTTGATTTTGATAATTGCACCCTTTCTGAAGTTATTAGTTTTCTTCACAATATGTCTAGAGACCCCCACACTAGCACACTTAATCTTGCCTTCACAGAGCATATCACTAATTCTCTCATCAAAGCTAGGGAGGAGAAGCTGAGGGTAGAAGCCTCCATACCTAGAAAGCTAGAAGATGGTTGGGATCCTATGATTAAAATTAAGTTGAATAACTTCTCTTGCTATGCTTTATGTGATGTTGGAGCTAGTACCTCCGTTATGCCTAAAAGAATATATGATATGCTTAAATTGAAACCTTTTGATCCTTGTTCTTTTGGTGTTCGTCTTGTTGATTCTTCCGTAAAGAAACCTTTTGGGAAGATCGACGATGTTCTTATCATTGTCAATGACAATTATGTTCCCGTTGATTTTACTATTATGGATATTGAATGTGAACCTTCATGTCCAATTATTTTGGGACGTCCTTTTCTTCGCACCGTTGGTGCTATCATTGACATGAAAGAGGGGAATATAAAATTCCAATTTCCTCTCAAGAAAGGGATGGAACACTTCCCTAGAAAGAAGATTAAGTTACCCTTTGAGTCTATTACACGGGCTAGCTATTCTTTTACTCTTGATAAAACTCGATCCTCTCTCTTTGCATTATGCCTAGCTTAAAGGCATAAAAGAAAGCGCTTTTGGGAGGCAGCCCACAACGAATAAAAGTTTTATTTTGCTTTTGTTGTGTCTTGATGTTTGTTACTACAGTAGCATCATCATTGTATCTTTTCTTTTTAGCTTTGTGCCAAGTTTAGCCTCTGATTGCAAGAAAGTTCAAAAGTTGTGACGTGCAGTCCAGAAAACAGATTCTGTCCTTGGACAGAAAAATTCGTATAAAATCACCAGATCATCTTTTTGATCTGAATTGTTTTGACAGCGTGCTCTATACAATTGGCTTTCGGGCGTCTGTTCTGAGTTTTTTGATTTGAGTTGCAGAAGTGCCCCGAAAAGATTATTTACTACCTGCTGGTCTGTTTTTCACAGATTCTGTCCTATTTTGCATTTTGTTCGTTTTGCAAACCTTGAGCTTGCTTTTTCTTTGCAAAAACCTTTTGGCAATCTTGAGAAACAGTAGCTCTTCAAGATTATCTGTATTTCCAGCAAGGAAAAATTATTTTATTATGGGTACTAACCTCGCTATTCAGATTATGATGAGTTATGTATGAAGGGAGTTTTCAAGTGTGCGAGGGAAGATGATAAAAAGATTCAGGAGGGTCAAACGCTCAAGCTTGGGGATGCCCCCGTGCACCCTCAAGAAATATTCAAGAAGACTCAAGCGTCTAAGCTTGGGGATGCCCCCATGCATCCCATTCTCCATCAACAATTATCAGTTCGTCTTTCGTTCCACTATATTTTAATCACTTCATGCGTTATGTGCTATGCTTGGAGCATCTCGCTCTTAGTTTCCTTTTTAGTTTTCTTTAGCTTTGCTTGCTGTTCATAACGAGTTAGAACCCAGCTTTCTTTGTGTGGGAGAGAAACACGCTCCACTTCAACCTAGAACACAACATAGGATTTTCATGCTTATCTTTGCTGTGTGTGTTCTTTATCTTTACATAGCTACTGTCATGTTTAGCTCTTAGTTTTCATGCTTTTCTTTTTAAAGAGCTTTTGTTTAGTTGGTTGCTGAACTCTCTTGAGTTTTCATGTTTATCTTGTTAAGAGAGTTTGTCTGTTGCACTGAGTTGTGTGTCTTAACGTAAAGTAGGTAATTGAGGTTGCTATTTAATTTTAGTAGTAACTTGCAATAGTTTTGAGGTATTGCCATGAGGAATGTCTGAACTTTTGGTGTCAAGAGCTTTAGCCTATTAGTGATAGATGTCGTATTTTGGGCAATCCATGTTTATTTTCGAAAACTTACAAAATAGTTGAGAACTTTAGCTACTAAATGGATCACTAATCTTTGGAGGGATCGAATATTAGAGTACACTCACGTACCATGGGTCGAGGATGCGCAAGGGTAACCAAACCCCCATACACACCTCCTCGGGGTACTTGTCTCTTTGTGAACCTCCTAATTAGATTGAGAGTTACCGATAATAGTGCATGAGTTCTTCGGACTAATGTGAGTATTCGAAAGTTGACACTTCCACCTAACCATATTTTTCTAGCCTCTTCGGTACTGTGCATTGCCCTTTCTCACCTCGAGAGTTGGCGCATACTTCGCCGGTGCATCCAAATCCTTGGTATGATACGCTTTGTCATCATAAGCCTCATTATATCCTTCCTCAAAACAGCCACCATACCTACCTATTAAGGCATTTCCATAGCCTTTCCGAGATACATTGCCATGCAACATCCATCTTCTCATGACTTGATCTTCATGTCATACATGCTTTTTGCTTGATCGATGAGCCGCATGCTAGTTGGGCCTTGCCCTAATCATTGCTACATGACGCGCTAGTATCATTGCATATCCTGCTACACTGGCAGAGGCATACATTTGCATACATCATGATAGTTTCATTTTCTTTATGTTGAGTATTTTTGTAAAGTGTGAAAGATCTTCTATACTTCTTGTAATACATAGGGTGTTGCCCTCAAGTGAGGAAAAGATCCCAAAGAGGACAAATCAAAAGATCCCAAAGAGGACAAAATCAAAAGATCCCAAAGAGGACAAAATCAAAAGATCCCAAAGAGGACAAATGAGAGATAAATAGAAAGAGCCATTGAGGCCACAAAAAATAAAAAAATAGAAAAAAAGAGAAAAAGAAATAAAAAGAGAGAAGGGGGCACACTACTATTTCCTTTTGAGAGATCCACACTCGTACTCCATCTTATACCTTGTGCTCCATAGAGATTATCATTCATGCATATAGCTATGTGGGGACCTTTACACTATAGAACTTGGCTTGTATATTCCAATGATGAGCCTCCTCAAAAGAGCTCTAGGTCTTCTTGAGCAAGCAAGTTGGATGCACCCCCACTAGTTACATTGGAGAGCTTACCTTAGCTCATATGTGCATCCGTTGCATGGCAATCCCTACTCCTCACATTATATCTATCATTTGGCTTTCCCTCGCCGATGATTGTCCTCATTGATGTGAGCCTTTCACACCTTTTTTGTCTTCCCCCTCTATCATCTTTCTCTCTTTGCCATCCTAAGTGTCGACTTTCTTGCTTACGCTCATCCATTGCATGAGTGCTAAAAATATCGAAAGGGAGCGGATCATTTTGACTTGTACCTGGCTGACGGTCTGGGGATGAGTCAAGATAAGATTCCAAAGAAGACCAAGTGTGAAACTTTAGTAGATTAAGTTCTCAACAATACAAAAACTATATTTTACTCTCTCATATATCCCTATCCCCTTTCTTGCACGCAAACACCATTTGGAGACATTTGAGTCACGGACAGCGAGAGCTCTTGCACCTTTATGTTCTTATGTTACTTGTTACAATGCTAATATAGACTCTTGCTTGTTATGACTTGAATTGGATTACATGCCTTGATTACTTTACTTAAAAGTTTTTATATGGTTGATGGCATGTCACCACAGAAATTATGCTTGTTATCATTTACCTACTCGAGGACGAGCAGGAATTAAGCTTGGGGATGTTGATACGTCCAAAACGTATCTATAATTTCTGCTTGCTCCATGCCTCTTTTGTGTGATATTGCTATGATATTTATGCACTTCCATACACTTTTGATCATATTTGGACTAACCTATTAACTCAGTGCACCACAGTGCCAGTTCCTGTTTTCTGCTGTTTTTCTATTTCAGGTTTCCCCCATATTAAAAGTGCCCTAAAAATTCTGGGAAAAATACAGGCAAAATCAGCGTATCGGGAGCTTCCAGAAAAACCAAGGCACGGCCAGAGGGGAGCCTGGGGTGGCCCAGGCGGCCACCCGGCGCGGCCCCACCCCTGGCCGCGCCAGGGGGCGCCTGGGGCCCCACCTCCGCCTCTGGTGACCCCCTTTTGCATATATATTGCTCGCGTCCCGAAACCTTCGAGGACGGAACCCTTTTTTGCGATCTCATCTCTGTTCCGCCGCCGCCGTGCTTCCAAGATCGGGAGCACCAGGAGAACTCTTCCCGGCACCCTGCCGGAGGGGAGAACCACCACCGGGAGCTTCTCCACCACCATGGACGCTTCCCGGATGAGTTGTGAGTAGTCCCCTTGGACCATGGGTCCATGACCAGTAGCTATGTGATGTTCTCCTCCCCTCTTTGTTCTTCATGGATTAGACCTCGTGAGCTGCCCTACATGATCGAGGCACATATGTAATCTTTATGCTGTTGCTCTGCTGAGTTTGCTGGGATCCGATGGATTATGAGATTATGTTCAGATTGTGTGTGAGTAATATATTTGATTCACCTCTTTTATATTTATGTTCTTGAGTAATTCTTGCATGTTCTCCGTTGCTGTTTATTGCTTTGGCCGAGTAGTAGGTAGTAACTCCAAGAGGGAACGTTATGCTTGATTGTGGGTTCATGCCCCTCGATGACTAGCTTGAGTGACAGAAACATGAGTCTAGGGGATGTGCTGTTGCCACAAGGGGGAAAACAACGGTGCTTGTAATTGCGGGTGCAAGGATTGTTTACTTTACGCAAAGTTCTTTTAATGCAGTTGTTTGTTGCTTTGAGTTTACACTTTGGGTGGGACTCGCAACTTAATACGAGCGAGATGTTCTGGATAGATATCTCAAGGTGGATGATTAGTAGTAGATGCAGATGGATTTCGGTCTACTTTCCTTGGCGTACCGCCCATGCTTTTGAGCCTCTACCTTTCTTTACAGCATAGTTAGCATCGGTTTGCGCACATAATCCTGTCAATTGCCCAGCTGTAATTTGTTTACCTCGTTTAGCTATTTTATCGTCTTTTGGGAGAGAGACATCACTAGTGAACATCATGGGACCCCGGTCCATATTACCATCACAGATCACACCCGCTATTTACTTCCCGTTCTTATTTCCTAGTTGCAGTCATACCTATCACTATTATCTCTTGTGTTTGATCCTTTGTAAACGACAAGGCCGGAGGGATTGACAACCTCTCTGTACTCGTTGGGAGCAAAGTTATTTGTATCTGTGTGTAGGTCCTGTCAAGAAAAAGTTTCTGGCGCCATTGACACCTTCTTGTCAACCCTCAGAGTCTCACGGGATTCGATCATTGGTATCTTTGCCAAGGGAAATTTGCCGCTACGCTACATCTCAAACCTTCCACTTGGGGTAACCAACGAGGGGCGAGAAGCCATCAAGGAGCAGGCACATCTGAGTGAGGGCTCGAGTCCCTCCAATGGCGGCTACTATGAGAGCAGGAGAAGCACTCCAAGCAATCTGCCAAAGGCTGCTACCAAGTCAAGAAAGAAGAAAACTTCTGATAGTGAGGATGCAAATTTTGTGGCTGAAGAGGTCACTTCAAAGAAAAAGGCTGTCAACAAGGAAGAATCTGCTAGAGTTGTCAAGCCTGTCCTGAACAAGAAGGCCCCTGCCAAGAGAGCTCCAATGTCAAAAGTCAGAGCCTCTACTCAAGAAACAATGGTGTTCACTCTTGAAACAAGAGATGATGAGGAGCAGGATCAAAGAAAAGAGCTAGGAAGGCCACAGCCAAAGTGGTTGGCAAGCCATCCATGAGAGATGATGCTGATGATGACGAGTCTATGATGCTCAGAATAAACAAGCGAAAGATTCCAGATCATAATGATGCCCATCTTGTTGCTGAGAACATGAAACTAAGAAAGGATGCAAGTATGAGAAAATGGAGACAGACTGATCCATATGCTACAAGGAGAAAGACTGCCGTGGACTATAGGTTTCACACCAAGGAACAATATAATTTCTATGAGACAGTCTTGTTGGACAAGAATCCCATTGTCTATGACATGAAGTGGGTTGATTGGAAATACATTGACAAACATGCTGATTTCTTTCCAGGTGTTCATGGGAGCTTCAGGAAAAATGAAGTTGACAAGTTTGTGGGAAAGAAACTGACTCGATGGAACGATGATATGATCATGCAATTCTACTCCACTGCTCATTTCTATCCAGATGGTAGAATTGTATGGATGACTGAAGGTATAAGGTACCAATCAACAGTGGCTGAATGGGCAAGTCTGATAATTGCCCCCAAGGAGAATGATAATGACACTGATGTGTATGCCAAGTCCAGGATGGATCCAAACTCTATGGCAAATATGTACAAGCCAGTTACTGACAAAGAAGTGAAGACTCACAAGTTTGGCTCCATATATCATCTGTTGTCTGGATTGACCACAATCAAAACTATACTTAGGCACACTTTGTTGCCCAAGTCAGGAGATCATAGAATGATCAGAGGTTACTCCATCAACTTGCTCCACATGTTTGATGTTCCCGAGAAGTTCAAAGTCATGAGTCTGATTGTAGAGACAATCAAGAGGACATCAGCTGACCAGAAAAGGTCTTGTGGATATGCCCCTCACATTCAGATTCTTATCAACACCAGAGTGGAGAAAGGGACATATCTTCTTGGCAAGAGGCATCTTCGTCTTAGGCCAGATTTCGAGGACAATGAAGCTGTCATGGATGCATCCCATCCCACTTTAGTTGAGGGCCAAGAGAAGATTGCTCAAGCAAAGGCAACCAAGCAAGAAAGTGCTTCTAGAGCTCCTAAGACCAAGCAAGATCAACTCAGTCATCTTCTTGAGGCCACTCTGAGGATTGAGAAGAGTTTGGCCAACTTGACTCAGAATCAAGCAAGCCTTGAAAGGATCATTGAGACAAAGTTCTATGATCTAGATGTGAAGGTCACGGAGATCCAAGCTACTATGGAGAAACTCAAGGAAGAAGCCGAGGATAGAGATACGACAAGTGCCTTTCAGAGAGTCCCAAGAGGACCAAGATCTTCAACTTTGCCAGTTGATGAGTCCAGACCTACACTATCAGCTCCTGCAACCACTGCTACAGTTGTTCCTCCTGCTTCAACACCTCCAGCTCCACAGACTTCATCAGAAGTGTTTGCAGATGCTCTCATCTCCACACCATCTTCTCACACCGGCGAGAAAACTTCTTCTGCAGCTCCCGGAGATCGTCCCTAGAGTGCCGCATAGCACTATTCGAGCTTTTTGGTAACTTGTTGCCAAATGGGGAGAAAGTGTACATATCATTAGGCTTCGAGAGAGAGCGTCTTGTCTTTATTTGTAGGTTTTTGCTTGCTACTTCATTTGGTTATGGCTACAATTTGCTTATGTGTGTGAGATACTACTTGTTCTTGATCATATCATACTATGCTTAATGTGTGCTTATCTGATTGTGTATGATCATTCACTTGTCATTTTGGTGATGAGTGCTTATTGCTTACAATCTTATCATTTTGAGCGCTCCACCTAGATGTATGTGACATGGAAGAGTAACCCATGATCCTAATCGATAGTGGATTTGCATCAAAAGCAAATCTTAAATAATTAACAAATTTAGGGGGAGATCTTGCTTATCACATACTTCTCAAAGCGACGATATAATTCATTCTTATTATCTTTTGTCGAAGCTTTGACATATATGTTGTCATCAATTACCAAAAAGGGGGAGATTGAAAGTGCAAGTATTCCTCGGATGGTTTTGGTAATTAATAACATATAGCTCATTGAACTAATATCCTTTCAAGATAAATATTTTAGGAAGTTAAGTGATTGGCATGGCATGGATTAGATATGTGGACCCCTCAAAAAGCTAAGGACAAAGATTGGCAAAAACTCAAGACTCTACATTTTCATTTTAGTGATCCAAGATCACATTGAGTCTATAGGAAAAGCCAATACTATTAAAAGGGGATGAGGTGTTGCTTAATGGTCTACTTTCTCAAAATGCTCAGTGCTAAGCTCCAAAACCCTCAACCATTTTCTCATTTCCACATATGTCCTAAACCTAAAAGTCAAACTCGGTCCCACCGATTTGATCTACCCGGCGCCATCGAGTTCACTTGACATAGCCACTGCCAAAACCCTAATCAGTTTAATCTCACCGGTATGGAGTTCGGTCTCACCGAAATGGGATTGCCAACTCTCTGTTTCCCCTTCGTAATGTTTCGGTCTAACCGACATGAGCGGATCGGCCCGACCGAGTTGGTAATGCAAACTCTCTGGTTACCTTTTGTAACGTTTCGGTCTCACCAAAAGGAGCGATCGGTCTCACCGAGTTTGCCTGGCCAAGTGTCTATTTTGCCTATTACCAGAATTGGTCTCACCGAGTTTGTGTAATCGGTCAAACCAAGTTGAGGTTTTGCCCTAACCCTAACTCATCAGTCTCACCGAGTTGATAGTATCGGTCCCACCGAGATGTCTAACGTTCACATTTTGAACTGCTTTGGCCTGACCGAGTTCTTCTATTCGTTCGGACCGAGTCTGGTTAAATGTGTGTACCAGCTAGATTTTGTGTGGAGGCTATATATACCCCTCCACCCCTTCTCCATCAGAGAGAGAGAGCCATCAGAACGTGCCTACACTTCCACTATTCATTTTCTGAGAGAGAACCACCTACTCATGTGTTGAGACCAAGATATTCCAATGCTACCATACGAATCTTGATCTCTAGCCTTCCCCAAGTTGCTTTCCACTCAAATCTTCTTTCCACCATATCCAAATCTGTGAGAGAGAGTTGAGTGTTGGGGAGACTATCACTTGAAGCACAGGAGCAAGGACTTCATCATCAACACACCATCCATTACCTTTTAGAGAGTGGTGTCTCCTAAATTGGTTAGGTGTCACTTGGGAGCCTCCGGCAAGATTGTGGAATTGAACCAAGGAGTTTGTAAGGGCAAGGAGATTGCCTACTTCATGAAGATCTACCCTAGTGAGGCAAGTCCTTCGTGGGCGATGGCCATGGTGGGATAGACGAGGTTGCTTCTTCGTGGACCCTTCGTGGGTGGAGCCCTCCGTGGACTTGCGCAGCCGTTACCCTTCGTGGGCTGAAGTCTCCATCAACGTGGATGTACGATAGCACCACCTATCGGAACCACACCCAAAACTTCCGTGTCTCCACTTGGATTTGCACTCCACAACCCCTCCATTTACCTTCATATGCAATGATTTACTTTCCGCTGCTACAACTCTAGAATTGCATGTGTAGGAAGATTGCTTGACTTGTGCTGAATTGCTAAAAACTGTCAAAACTTAAAATTGGGAAGAGGCTAAGTTTTTATTTGGTCAAGTAGTATAATCACCCCCTCTAGAAATACTTTCGATCCTACAGCCTGGGTATTTGATACTGGTTCGGTTGCTTATACTTGTAACTCGAAACAGGAGCTACAGATTGAATGAAGATTGGCTAAGGACGAGGTGATGATGCGTGTCGAGAATGGTTCCTAGGTTGATGTGATCGCCGTCGGCATGCTACCTCTACATTCATATTCGGTATTAGTTTTAGGCCTAAATAATTGTGATTTGGTGCCTGCGTTGAGCATGAACATTATATCTGGATCTTGTTTGATGCGAGATGGTTATTCATTTAAATTAGAGAATAATGGTTTTTCTATTTATATGAGTAATAGCTTTTATGGTCATGCACCCTTGAGGAATGGTCTATTCTTATTGAATCTCGATTGTGGTAATACACCTATTCATAATATTGATGCCAAAAGATGCAAAGTTGATAATGATAGTGAAACATACTTGTGGCACTGCTGTTTAGATCATATTGGTGGAAAGCACATGAAGAAACTTCATGCTGATGGACTTTTGGAATCACTTGATTATGAATCATTTGATACTTGCGAACCATGTCTCATGGGCAAGATGACTAAAACCCCGTTCTCTGGAACAATGAAGCGAGCTAATGACTTATTCAAAATACGATGCGGTCCGATGAGTGTTGAAGCATGTGACGGGTATCGTTATTTGCTCACCTTCACAGATGATTTGAGTATATACAGGTATTTCTACTTGATGAAATACAAGTCTGAAACATCTGAAAAGTTCAAAGAATTTCAGAGTGAAGTAGAGAATCATCGTAACAAGAAAATAAAGTTTCTACGATCCGATTGCGAAGGCGAATATTTGAGTTACGAGTTTCGTCTTCATTTGAAACAATGTGGAATAGTTTCACAGCTCACGCCACCTGGAACACCACATCGCAATGGTGTGTCCGAACATTGTAACCCTATTCTATTGGATATGGTGTGTTCAATGATGTCTCTTAACGATTTGCCTTTATCATTTTGGGGTTATGCATGACATATAGTGACATTCACATTAAATAGGGCACCATATAAATCCGTTGGGACGACAACGTATGAACTATGGTTTGGCAAGAAACCAAAGCTGTTGTTCCTTAAAGTTTGGGGTTGCGATGCTTATGTCAAAAAACTTCAGCCTGATAAGCTCGAACCCAAATCAGAGAAGTGCGTCTTCATAGGATACCCAATAGAAACTGTTGGGTACACCTCCTACCACAGATCCGAAGGCAAATTTTTTGTTGCTAAGAATGGGTCATTTCTAGAGAAGGAGTTTCTCTCGAAAGAAGTGAGTGGGAGGAAAGTAGAACTTGATGAGGTAATTGTATCTTTGCTCGAATTGGAAAGTAGATCATCAGATAAAATCATTTCCTTGATGCCTACACCAACTAGAGAAGAAGCTAACGATAATGATCATGAAATTTCGGATCAAGTTACTAGTGAACCTCGAAGGTCAATGAGAACACATACCGCACCAGAGTGGTACGGTAACCCTGTCCTGGAAGTCATGTTGTTAGACAAAACGGCGAACCTTTGAACTATGAAGAAGCTATGATGATCCCAGATTTAGAAAAATGGCTTGAGGCCATGAAATTTGAGACAGGATCCATGTATGAGAATAAAATATGGACTTTGATGGACTTGCCCGAAGATCGGCAAGCATAGAGAATAAATGGATCTTCTAGAAGAAGGCTGATGCTGAATATAATGTTACTGTCTACAAAGCTCGACTTGTCGCAAAGGGTTTTCGACAAGTTCAAGGAGTTGACTACGATGAGACTTTCTCACTCGTAGAGATGCTCATGTCTGTCCAAATCATGTTAGCAATTGCCGCATTTTATGATTATGAAATCTGGCAAATGGATGTCGAAACTGCATTCCTTAAGGGATATCTGAAAGAAGAGTTGTATATGATGCAACCCGAAGGTTTTTTCGATCCTAAAGGTGCTAACAAAGTGTGCAAGCTCCAGTGATCCATCTATGGACTGGTGCAAGCATCTCGGAGTCGGAATATACACTTTGATGAGGTGATCAAAGCATATGGTTTTATACAGACTTACAGTGAAGCCTGTATTTACAAGAAAGTGAGTGGGATATCTGTAGCATTTCTGATATTATATGTGGATGACATATTGTTGATTGGAAATGATGTAGATTTTTGTATAGCACAAAAGTATACTTGAATAAGAATTTTTCAATGAAAGACCTCGGTGAAGCTGCTTATATATTGGGCATCAAGATCTATAGAGATAGATCAAGACGCTTAATAGGACTTTCACCAAGCACATACCTTGAGAAAGTTTTGAAGAAGTTCAAAATGACCAGTCAAAGAAAGGGTTCTTGCCCGTGTTACAAGGTGTGAAATTGAGTCAGACTCAATGCCCGACCACTTCAGAAGATAGAGAGAAAATGAAAGTAATTCCCTATGCCTCAGCCATAGGTTCTATCATGTATGTTATGCGGTGTACCAAACCTGATGTGTGCCTTGCCATAAGTTTGGCAGGGAGGTACCAATGTAATCCAAGAGTGGATCACTGGACAATAGTGAAGAACATCCTAAGTACCTGAAAATGACAAATGATATGTTTATTGTTTATGGAGGTGACGAAGAGCTCGTCGTAAAGTGTTATGTCGATGCTAAACTCGACACAGATCCGGATGACTCTAAGTCACACACCGGATACATATTTGTATTGAATGGTGGAACTGTCAGTTGGTGCGGTTCCAAGGAGAGCGTCGTGGTGAAGCGGAGTACATAACTGCTTCAGAAGCAGCACATAAAGGAGTTCATATCCGATATAGGTGTAATACCTAGTGCATCTGGTCCAATGACAATATTTTGTGACAACACATGATTAATTGCCTTAGTGAAGGAATCCAGGTTTCACAAGTGAACAAAACACATCAAGAGACACTTCAAATCCATTCATGAATAGGTCAAGGATGGAGACATAGAAATTTGCAAAGTTCATACGGATCTGAATGTTGCAGACCTGTTGACTAAGCCTCTTCCATGGGCAAACCATGATTAACACCAAGACTCCATGGGTGTTAGATTCATTACAATGTATCTAGATTATTGATTCTAGTGCAAGTGGGAGACTGATGGAAATATGCCCTAAAGGCAATAATAAAGTTATTATTATTTTATATTTCCTTATTCATGATAAAGGTTTATTATTCATGCTAGAATTGTATTGACCGGAACCTAAATACATGTGTGAATACATAAAAAATACTGTGTCCCTAGTAAGCCTCTACTAGACTAGCTCCTTAATCAAAGATGGTTAAGGTTTCATAACCATAGACATTGTGACAGCCTGATTTTTGCTCTCTTTTATTTTCCTATGTTTTATTTGGATTTAATTTGAACCTTGGGATTTTTGAATCTTTTCATGTGGACTTAAACACTTGGGTACCCTTCACTTTCACCCAAGTGCCTCATATCCATCTCAAATAATCTTTTCCCTCTGGTTCACCCTAAAATAATTATGGAATGTTTTTCTTTATTGAAAAATATTCATTTTCCCTCCAAAACCCTAGTTAAGCCCATTGTGGTCCAAAGCAACCCCAATTTTTCTTGCCCACAAAAATCTGAGGAAATTCACAAATATTCTTTGGACCCTAGGGCACCTTCCTGAGCAAAAATATTGCACCACTTTTTGGAATATTTTTTCTACATAAATTCTTTTCTTTTCTGGACAGAAATGGTAGTTTCTACATCAACTACCATTTTACTTGCTCCATTGCTTATGACACTCCTTGTGCATCTATACCTTAGTAACTTAGGACTAGCCTCCAAAGCACGGCCTCCAACACCTAGCCAATTTACCTCAGTAATCTCTCAAAGTTTCTGACCAGAGACTTACCAGCTGTGTGAAATCATTTCTACTACGTCTGGATCCAAACTAAACATGGCTAATACTCATATCTACCACGAACAACACGCCAGACATGATCTTTGGCACCAAGTCGGCCAGTAGGCAGAGTTCACGCCGTGACCACGTGTGTGCACCATGCCAGGCTGGTTGTCGGCGCGCTCTGGATGCCGCTGAGCGCTCTGTTTCGTGGGTGCTCGCTACCACGCGTGCCGGAGCTTGCCAAACCGCGCCACCATCTTCGTCTCGACTTCTACAACACCCCTGGCACTCGCCGACACCGAAGCTCGCTGCAGCGAGCACGGGCGCGGTCCGGCCAAGGAAATAGTGCGGCGCGCACTGTGCTCGTCGCCATTCAAGTGATCCTGTGCTCGTCTCCGTCCGTCCACAGCTCCCGCGTGAACCCCGTCGCCTTCCCCCCTCTCACTGACGCCGTTCATCACCGGGCGCAGCGTCCAGGTGTCGCCGGTGGAGCCCCGATTCCCCCTCTCGACTCGCCTATATATAGGACCCCTCCCAGCCTTCCCAAGCATCCCGCTCCAATCCCACGCACACCACAACTGCGTAGCAACCCGTGGCCCGGCCGGGCAGGCCACAGGCCGTCGTCCCCGAGCTTGAGCTCGTAGGCGATCCCCTCGGGTCGTCGCGGTAGCTCCAGCCCCTCTCAGGACAGGGAAACTCTTCCAGAGCCTCCACCAGTCTCTGGTGGTTCTGTTCCACCTAGTTGGAGCTTCTGGAGTCGCCGTTGCTCGTCGTCTTCCTCAACTCCGGCGACCACCCAGTTCTGCCTCCGCCTACAAGGCCATTTTCGACGCCGTTCGACCACCCCTAGCTACGCTATGGGTACGGGCAGGTGCGCCTCGACCTCTTCTGTTGATCTATCCCTCCCATTTTGGCCAAGGAGCTCGCGTCGCCGGCGTGCGCTCCGGCGAGGCCAAGACCGCCCCTGTTCTTCTCCCTCTCTCCCCTCACCGGACTAGCGGGGCCCGCTAGTCAGCCTCTTTGTACTCGCGAGAAGTGGTACGAGTGGTGGCTCCCTGGGCCTTTATGCCTTCGACATCACCCCCTCTCAAGTCTGTTTATTTAAATTCCAAATTTAAATATATTCGAGAGCACTTCAAACTACAATAACTTTTTCACCATAAGTCCGAATGAATTGATTCTTTTTGCATTGTGTTCTTTGTAAAGAAATCTTGCAGCACACCAAAAATGAGACTTTTTGGTGTTGTGTAGATTTTCTGGTAAATTTTTGAATGGTTCTTGATATTTTCTTTTTGTACTTTTAAATATTTTCAGAAGGTGAAGCTTGTCTTGAGGATCACCAAGAGGCTTGTGAACCTCATTTGCACTAAGGCAAGCCACAGCAACATTTTCATGGTGCCATTTCAATATTTGTGATTTTCCAACTTGAATAATGATTTAACCCATGTACATGAATTATTTTTGTTAATTACATTTTGTTGGTTGCTGTATTTAGTTGTTATATTTAGTTTACAGAAAGTTGGAAGTTGATTTAAGTTGTTAAGATAGCTAGAAGAAAGTTTGGGTCATGGAGAACTAATATGGGTATGAATATAAATAGATATGTGAAGTTTTTTTTTGTCTTGCATAAGAACTATGGTAAAATTTTGCTAGAATATATTATGTTTTTAATTGAAAGTAAATCATAACCAGAAGAATATTGGAAGTTGTGTTGCTTGCACTTAGTAGGGTAAAGTTGACTCAGATCTTTATGGTAATGCATATTGGGATGTTGCAATTGCATGGCATCTTATGACACCAGTTATTTATTTTCTTTAAGTTGAACCTATTAATAACTCAACTTGAATAAATTGTTGACTGGGTCATGGTGCCACTGAATCGAGGTTTTCCCAGCGCAACCACATTTGCCTTTATGGGAAGGTCTTTATTCGGTCCGTTGTCATGCCTCTGGTCGGTACCTCCAAGTAGGGAAGGTTATGGGCGTGCGGTACCCTGGCCCGGTAAGTAGACATAAGCTTGTGTGCCCGTAGTTGAGTTTATGGTACCGAGTCCCCGTTTGGGATAGTTTATGTTTGGCCACGACGGTGGTCGGTGTGCCTTTGGTAGGCACGGGGCCACCCAGGACTATTCTGGTGGGGAATGAGTCGGAGTGGCCGGGAGAGTGTCATGGCAATGGAAGAGTTTTGTCGGAACATTGTTGGTCCACCCGAATGGGAAAGCGAGGCCATGGGTTCCGTGGTGTGGGTACAGTGCACTACCTCTGCAGAGTGTAATTAATCTATCGATAGCCGAGTCCACGGTCACAGACACGCTCGAAAGTAAGTCACACCATGGGTCAACATTTAATAAAATTTTGCTCACTAAGTTATGAATTTTTGCACTGTAAAAATGGTGGAAGCGCCACCGAGATTATTTGAGACCAAGTATGGTCAGGGTTGTGATCGCCGCAAGGATCACGAGTTATGTCCTGTTGAGATGGACAAGTTAATAGGTTAAGAAAGATCACCATGGGTAAGTCAGACCGAGGGACTGTTTTCACAAAGGCATGAGCACAACATGTTGGTTGTATACTCACGTATGGTGCTGCATTTTTAACAATTGAATAATTATCATGATATTGTTTGTCATTATGATTTTGTTTGCTATAAGCTTGCAAGTACATTCAATGTACCGACCTGGCATGTCATGCCAGATTTCAGGAAAGTTTCGCTGGAAAGGAGTGCCGTCCGAGTCTAGATCGTGTCCACATCGGTGTCCTTGTGCTATGGAGTTCCGCTATGAAGTCATTCCGCTGCCGCGTAGTTGTTATGACCGAGGACTTTTATGTTCATTAAATAATATACATATTGTCCAGCCGCACCGTGTGTGCCGCTTGGCCTTGCTACTTGTTGTAATGTAGAACTTTGATCCGCTAGCATCAATAAAGTGGTTGCTTTCTGTACCAAGATGTTGTGTGTTGCTAGAAGACAAGGTCTCTGGGCTGGCAATGCATGGTAAACCGGTCGCTCTGAGCCGGGGTGCCACAATGCTTGGTATCAGAGCCGCACTGACTGTAGGACACGTTAGACTAAGACGTGTTAACTAAACGCCAGGTACGCGTTTATGTTGAGTGCCGGTAGTCTATGTAGCTGGTTGTTGCTTTGCATATACTTGTCTTATTTTTTTATGCTGACCTAATGATGGTTGTGAGTGTAGATGGCTCTGGTGTCGTATCCGTGCCAGTTGCTGCTGATGCCGTACACGTCACCGCACCTCCTTCGTAACGTGTGGCGTTGGCTGTATCCTCTTGGAGACGACCCAGTTTATCGTGTGTACCGGGAGCGTCTAGCAGGATCAATATATGAGTATCAGGTATTGGTGACTCTGCGCATCAGTTCTGGCTCCAGCTCTTACACTCGTACCTCTCGGAGCGGTTATGCTTCTACCGCTTCGCAGGCCGTCCAATTTTCTACATTCGAGATCCTTGTTGAGATCCGTCACAGCGAGGTCCGCATGCAAAACAACCCAGGTTTCCAATACTATCCTTCTCTGCACGACAACGGTCGTGTTTGTTTCCCTGAGATTGATTCGGAGTCTGATTGTGTTGCTAGCCACCTTTCCCATTATATTACTGCTAGCTATCTCATGATCCACGAGCTGGCTCTAGAGTTGACTAACACTCGTATTGCTTTAGCCACTACTAGGTCCGTCACTATTCCCGCCTCCATGGGATTTACCCCTTACATACCCGCCAGTTCTGGTTCCCCTATTTCACCAGTAACTCCTCCGAGTAGCTTGGGCGCCTTGACCATAACTCCTCTTAGTGCCCCTGCTGAGTGGTATCACTTCTCACTACTCCTGTAGCTCCTATGATCCACCCTACTCCCGCCCCGGAAGGAGAGCCTCCGAGGCAGCGTTACCGTTTTACCTTTAACCCCGAGGTTTCAGTTAACCTCGTCAGTTCAGGATCCGAGTCCACTTCAGGAGAGGACCCCACAGCACCCGCAGAGCAGTAGAGCTCCAGAGTATTTGCAGTTGTCAAGCTAATGTACAGATGTAGTTGTGCGAGTCATGATGTTTCGTTTCATGTATGAGTGTGGTGGAACCGGGCATGTTAATTACTTTTCATGTATGAGTCCCTGTATAATTATGATGGAACTGTATTTCTTTGATTCGCTGTCTTTTCTTTGAAATTTTTGTTTTCTCTCGAGAGTTGTTGCTGGCTTTTCCCCAAATATCTCTTTTGAATGTTTCTCATCTCGGTTGCGTTGTTTTGGAAAAAATCCATAATAGGATGATGCGGGGAGGCAACAATAGCAGTGCTCATGAGGATGTTCCTGTTCGTCGCTCCGCCCGACAGGCAGGACACTCTCCCGAGCCATGCATACCACCGCCTCCACTGCCAAATCTGCCTACCACTGAGAAAATTATAAGTATGTTTGAGGAAAGAAGAAGTAATGATTTGCTTGAGATATTGAAAAGTGTTCCAGCTATGGTTGGTCTGAATGGAAATCAGAACAGTCATCACTCCAAGCTATTAGATTTTCAGAGAACTCAGCCTCCCAGTTTCAGTTAGGTTGTTGACCCTTTGGATGCCGACGATTGGTTGCGGATCATTGAAAGGAAGCTTGAGATTTCCTGTACTGCAGAAGAGGACAAAGTTCCATATGCAACTCACTATCTTGAAGGCGCTGCGGCCATATGGTGGGAAAATGCAAAAGCCATGTGGCCTGCTGATGAAGAACTCACATGGTCAAAATTCAAGGATCAGTTCCGAAAATATCATATCCCTACTGGAATTATGAAAACCAAGAAGCGTGAATTTCTTGCACTCGCCTGAGGAAATCTGTCTGTGGGTCAATATTTGCAGAAATTCAACCACATGGCCCGTTACTCCCTTTATGACATGGCCACTGAAGAAAGAAAGATTGACAGATTTCTTGGAGGATTAAACTCGCAACTCAGGTGCACCCTAAGCATGCTCGATTTTCCAGACTTCCAAACTTTGGTGAATAAAGCTTTCATTGCGGAAAGAGAACACAAGCTCGTACTGGACAACAGGCCTGATAATAGCGAGCACAAGCGCAAGTTTCGACTAAGGAAAGAAGGGCAACTTAGTGCAGAAGGATCGAACCTGGCTGCAGACTCAGGTGGGATACAAGCCCAATTGGCAACAGAATGTTAACAAGACCACTACCCAAGTCAAGAATGTTGTCACCAACCCAGTACACGAGGAGCATCAGCGCAACAATTCTTGTTTCAGTTGTGGGAAAAATGGACACTATGCCAGGTAGTGCCCCAAGAACAGCAAGGCGAACGCCTTATTCAGGCCACAAGTGAACTTTATGGGGTCATACCTGAACCAGCAAAACATCGTTGGGCACGTCCATCACCTCTCCGCGGATGAAGCCCAAGAAAACCCCGAAGTAGTCATTGGTATGTTTTCTGTTAATAGCATACCTGCAATAATTTTATTTGACTCGGGGGCTTCCCACTCTTTTATTTCTCGGAGTTTTGTTGCCCAAAACAAATTATCTTGTTCGCTTTTGGGCAAAAATATGCTGGTACAAACCCCGGGATCTTTAATCAATAGTAATCTGGTCTGTCGTGATTTGGAAATCAATATCAACGGAATAAGCTTTCCAACTTCCTTGATACTAATCGAGTCAGTACAGTTGGACGTTATTTTGGGCATGAATTGGCTGACCCTATATCAAGTATGCATAAATTGCGCAACCCGAGAAGTCACTCTGACTAGCCAGAAGGGGCAGACTACAAATTCTACTCCCGTAGAAGCATACCCAAGAAGGGAATGATATTCACCGATGTGGCTGAATTGGAATTAATTAGATGTATTTCCAGAAGAACTGTCAGGCATGCCGCCAGATCGAGAGCTTGAGTTTGCAATAGATCTTGTACCCGGAACCGCACCGTTATACAAGAAGTATTACCAGATGCCTTCATCAGAATTAGTGGAATTAAAGAAGCAACTCGATGAAATGCTCCAGAAAGGATACATACATCCCAGCTCCTCACCAAGGGGATCGCCTGCTCTCTTCGTAAGCAAGAAGGATGGCAGGCTCCGCATGTGTGTGGATCACCGTCAGCTGAATGATGTCACCATCAAAAACAAATATCCGCTGCCAAGAATTGATGACTTGTTCGATCAGCTCAGTGGGGCCAAGGTATTCTCCAAGATTGACTTACGAACCAGATACCATTAGCTTTAGATTAAAAAGGAAGATATTCCTAAGACCGCATTCACCACTCGATACGGTCTTTATGAATATACAGTTATGTCCTTTGGTCTCACCAATGCCCCTGCGTTCTTCATGCACATGATGAACGAAGTATTCATGGACTTCCTCGATAAGTTCGTGGTAGTCTTTATCGATGACGTACTTATATATTCGAAAAGTGAAGGGGATCATAAAGAACATCTTCGAGCAGTGTTACAGCGACTCCTCGACCATCAACTTTACGCCAAATTCAGTAAATGTGAGTTTTGGCTCAAACAAGTTGGATTTTTTGGACACGTGCTATCCGCCGAGGGTATAGCCGTAGACCCAAGCAAGGTAAAAGATGTACTCAATTGGTTGCCACCAACAACGACATCACAGATCAGGAGTTTCCTTGGACTGTCCGGATATTACCGTCGTTTCATTGAAGGGTTATCCAAGATTGCTAAACCCATGAAAGAGCTGCTCAAAAAGGACAATAAGTTTGAATGGACTGAAGTCTGTGAGAAAAGTTTCAATGAGCTAAAAATACGGCCGACGACCTCACCTGTATTAACTCTTCCAGACATCTACCGCAGTTTTGATGTATACTTTGACACATCCAGACAAGGACTTGGTTGCGTGCTTATGCAAGATGGCAAGGTAGTAGCATATGCATCACGACAGCTGCGACAGCTCGAAGGAAATTACCCTACTCATGATCTGGAATTGGCCGCGGTGGTGCATGCTCTCAAAATATGGAGGCATTACCTCATCGGGAAGAAGTGCCAAATTTTTACCGATCACAAAAGTCTCAAGTATATATTTACTCAACCATATTTAAATCTCCGTCAGCGAAGGTGGCTTGAGCTAGTTAAGGATTATGATCTTGGAATAAATTACTACCCGGGTAAAGCCAACGTGGTGGCTGACGCACTCAGTTGAAAGCCGGTTAGCCTAAATGTCATATTAAAATCTTTGCCCACTAAACTTCAAGAGGAGATTGCTCAACTCAATCTGAACATAGTTGAGGCTGGTCTCGCTAATATTTTGGAAGTTACCCCCACACTTGAGGAAGAAATCCGCAAGGCCCAGCGAGACGATCCTGTCCTGCAAAGGCAAGCCAAGAATATACTGGCAGGACGTACCTCTGATTTCTCAAAGGATCATTTTGGGACTCTCCGATTTCGTGGAAGGATTTGTGTACCAAATCAGTCGGACCTGAAAAAGAAAATCTTGTCAGAAGCACACGAATCCTCATACTCTATTCACCCTGGGGGTACAAAAATGTATGAAGACCTTCGTCAAATATTCTGGTGGGATGGAATGAAGAGAGACATTGCCTACTTTGTGGCTTGTTGCGACATATGCAACAAAGTAAAGGCAGAACATCAGAAGCTGGCCGGACTTCTTTAACCGCTGCCAGTTTCGCAATGGAAATGGGATGATGTCTGCATGGATTTCATCACAGGACTACCCAAGACTCAGCGAGGCAATGATGCAATATCGGTCATAGTGGACACTCTAACCAAGGTAGCTCACTTTATCCTGGTCAAGACCACATATCGAGCAGACCAACTTGCACAGCTGTATGTGTCCAAAATAGTCAGTCTGCATGGCGTACCTCAAACCATCACTTCCGACCGAGGTTCACTTTTTACCTCCGCTTTCTGGTCACGTCTCCATCAAGCCTTAGGGACCGCCCTGAAATACAGTACCGCTTATCACCCTCAGACTGATGGACATACAGAGCGGGTGAACCAAATACTTGAAGATATGCTGTGAGCTTGCGTCTTGGCCCAAGGATCTAAATGGGAAGATTGTCTGCCTTACGCCGAGTTCTCCTACAACAACAGTTTCCAAACCAGTCTAAAGATGTCACCGTACGAGGCTTTATATGGCCGCAAGTGTCGTACCCCGTTAAATTGGTCTCAGACTGGAGATAACCGTATCTTCGGAATAGACCTCATGATGGAAACTGAGAAACAAGTTAAGGAGATCAGAGATAGATTGCAATTGGCCAAATCTCGACAGAAGAGTTATTACGATGCAAAACACCAACAACTCAGTTTTGAGCCCGGAGAACACGTATACCTCCGAGTCATTCCTATGAAAGGAGTCAAGAGATTCTAGACTTGCAGAAAGTTGGCACCAAGATTTATTGGCCCCTTTCCAGTTATTTCTCGAGTGGGCACCGTTGCTTATCAGTTGGAATTGCCCCCAGAATTGTCCGATGTGCATAGCGTGTTTCATGTCTCACAGCTGAGGCGGTGCATATCGCCGCCTGAGAAAAAGACTGCCACGACCGACATAGAGTTCGCGAAGGATTTAACGTATGAAGAAAGACCGTTCAAAATTGTGGATCAGATGGAAAGGGTCGCTCGCAGTAAAGTAAGGAAGTTTTATAAGGTCTGGGAGCATCACACCGAGTGAGAATCAACCTGGGAATAAGAAGAATTCCTACAGACACATTATCCGGAATGGTTTTCCCAAGCAACCGAATCTCGAAGACGAGATTCATTCTAAGTGGGGAAGGTTTGTGACAGCCTGATTTTTGCTCTATTTTATTTGCGTGAGTTTTATTTGGATTTAATTTGAACCTTGGATTTTTTGAATCTTTTCATCTGGACTTAAACACTTGGGTACCCTTGGCTTTCGCCCAAGTGCCTCATATCCATCTCAAATCATCTTTTCCCTCTGGTTCACCCTAAAATAATTATTGGAATGTTTTTCTTTATTGAAAAATATTCATTTTTCCCTCCAAAACCCTAGTTAAGCCCATTGTGCTCCAAAGCAACCCTAATTTTTCTTGACCACAAAAATCTGAGGAAATTCACAAATATTCTTTGGATCCTAGGGCACCTTCCTGAGCAAAAATATTGCACCACTTTTTGGAATATTTTTCTATAGAAATTGTTTTCTTTTCTGGATAGAAATGGTAGTTTCTACAGCAACTACCATTTTACTTGATCCATTGCTTATGAAACTCCTTGTGCATCTTTACCTTAGTAACTTAGGACTAGCCTCCAAAGCACAGCCTCCAACTCCTAGCCAATTTACCTGAGTAATCTCTCAAAGTTTCTGTCCAGACACTTACCAGCTGTGTGAAATCGTTTCTACTGCGTCTGGATCCAAACTATAACCTGGGTAACACTCAAATCTACCACGAACAACACGCCAGAGACGATCTTTGGCACCAAGTCGGCCAGTAGGCAGAGTTCACGCAGTGACCACGCGTGTGCACCATGCCAGGGTGCTCGTCGGCGCGCTCTGGATGACGCCGAGCACTCTGTTTCGCGCGTGCTCGCTTCCATGCCTGCCGGAGCTTGCCAAACCGCGCCACCATCTTCGTCTCGACTTCTACAACACCCCTGGCACTCGCCAACGCCGGAGCTCGCCACAGCGAGCACGGGCGCGGTCCGGCCAAGGCAACAGTGCGGTGCGCACTGTGCTCGTCGCCATTCCAGTGATCCTGTGCTCGTCTCCGTCCGTCCACAGCTCCTGCGTGAACCCCGTCGCCTTCTCCCCCTCTCACTGACGTCGTTCGTCACCGGGCGCAGCGTCCAGGTGTCGCCGGCGGAGCCCCGATTTCCCCACTTGACTCGCCTATATATAGGACCCCTCCTAGCCTTCCCAAGCATCCCGCTCCACTCCAACACACACCACAACTGTGTAGAAACTCGTGGCCCGTCCGGGCAGGCCACAGGCCGCCGTCCCCGAGCTTGAGCTCGCCGGCGATCCCCTTGAGTCGTCGCGGTAGCTCCAGCCCCTCTCAGGCCAAGGCAACTCTTCCAGAGCCTCCGCCACTCTCTGGTGGTGCTGTTCGACCTAGTTGGAGCTTTTGGAGTCGCCGTTGCTCGCCGTCTTCCTCAACTCCAGCGACCACCCAGTTCCGCCTCCGCCTGGGAGGCCATTTTCGACGCCGTCCGACCACCCCTAGCTACGCTGCGGGTACGGGCAGGTGCGCCACGACCTCCTCTGTTGATCTATCCCTCCCATCTTGGCCAAGGAGGTCGCGTCGGCGGCGTGTGCTCCGGCGAGGCCATGACCGCCCCTGTTCTTCTCCCTCTCTCCCCCTCACCTGACTAGCGGGGCCTGCTAGTCAGCCTCTCGATACTCGTGTGAAGTGGTACGAGTGGTGGCGCCCTGGGCCTTTACGCCTTCGACGTCACCCCCTCTCAAGTCTGTTTATTTAAATTCCAAATTTAAATATATTCCAGAACACTTCAAACTACAATAACTTTTTAGCCATAAGTCCAAATGAATTGATTCTTTTTGCATTGTGTTCTTTGTAAACAAATCTTGCAGCACACCAAAAATGAGACTTTTTGGTGTTGTGTAGATTTTCTGGTAAATTTTTGAATGGTTCTTGATATTTTCTTTTTGTACTTTTAAATATTTTCAGAAGGTGAAGCTTCTCTTGAGGATCACCAGGAGGCTTGTGAACCTCATTTGCACTAAGGCAAGCCACAACAACATTTTCATGGTGCCATTTCAATATTTGTGATTTTCCAACTTGAATAATGATGTAACCCATGTACATGAATTATTTTTGTTAATTACATTCTGTTGGTTGCTGTATTTAGTTGTTATATTTAGTTTACAGAAAGTTGGAAGTTGATTTAAGTTGTTAAGATGGCTAGAAGAAAGTTTGGGTCATGGAGAACTAATATGGGTATGAATATAAATAGTTATGTGAAGTTATTTTTTTTCTTGCATAAGAACTATGGTAAAATTTTGCTAGAATATATTCTGTTTTTAATTGAAAGTAAATCATAACCAGAAGAATATTGGAAGTTGTGATGCTTGCACTTAGTAGGGTAAATTTGACTCAGTTCTTTATGGTAATGCATATTGGGATGCTGCAATTGCATGGCATCTTATGTCACCGGTTATTTATTTTCTTTAAGTTGAACCTATTAATAACTCAACTTGAATAAATTGTTGACCGGGTCATGGTGCCACTGAATAGAGTTTTTCCCAGTGCAACCACATTTGCCTTTATGGGACGGTCTTTATTCGGTCTGTTGTCATGCCTCTGGTCGGTACCTCCAAGTAGGGAAGGTTATGGGTGTGCGGTACCCTAGCCCGGTAAGCAGACATAACCTTGTGTGCCTGTTGTTGAGTTTATGGTACCGAGTCCCCGTTTGGGATAGTTTATGTTTGGCCACGACAGTGGTCGGTGTGCCTTTGGTAGGCACGGGGCCACCCAGGACTATTCAGGTGGGGAATGAGTCGGAGTGGCCGGGAGAGTGTCATGGCAATGGAAGAGTTTTGTCAGAACGCCGTTGGTCCACCCGAATGGGAAAGCGAGGCCATGGGTTCCGTGGTGTGGGTACAGTGCACTACCTCTGCAGAGTGTAATTAATCTATCGATAGCCGAGTCCACGGTCACGACTCACGCTCGAAAGTAAGTCACACCATGGGTCAACATTTAATAAAATTTTGCTCACTAAGTTTTGAAATTTTGCACTATAAAAATGGTGGAGGATCCATCAAGATGATTTGAGACCAAGTATGGTCAGGGTTGTGATCGCCGGAAGGATCATGAGTTATGTCCTATTGAGATGGACAAGTTTATAGGTTAAGAAAGATCTCCATGGGTAGGTCAGACCAAGGGACTGTTTTCACAAAGGCATGAGCACAACATGTTGGTTGTATACTCATGTATGGTGCTGCATTTTTAACAATTTAATAATTATCATGATATTGTTTGTCATTATGATTTTGTTTGCTGTAAGCTTGCAAGGACATTCAATGTACTGACCTGGCGTGTCATGCCAGATTTTAGGAAAGTTCCGCTGGAAAGGAGTGCCGTCCGAGTCTAGATCGTGTCCACATCGGTGTCCCTGTGCTATGGAGTTCCGCTACGAAGTCGTTCCACTGCCGCGCAGTTGTTATGACCGAGGCCTTTTATGTTCATTAAATAATGTACATATTGTCCAGCCGCATCGTGTGTGTCGCTTGGCCTCGCTACTTGTTGTAATGTAAAACTCTGATCCGCTAGCATCAATAAAGCGGTTGCTTTCTGTACCAAGATGTTGTGTGTTGCCAGAAGACAAGGTCTCTAGGCTGGCAATGCAGGGTAAACCGGTCGCTCTAAGCCGGGGTGCCACAGACTTGAGTCGTCATTTGATAATGGGACCACATCATTATGAAAATAATGTGATGCACAAATGGGATCACATCATTATGAGAATAATGTGATGCACACGACCATTCGTTAGCTTACCATTTGATCATACGGTTTATCGCTACTGCTTTCATGTATGTCAAATACATATTCCTTTGACTATGAGATCATGCAACTCCCAGATCCCGGAGGAATGCCTTGTGTGCTATCAAACATCACAATGTAACTGGGTGATTATAAAGATGCTATACAGGTATCTCCGAAGGTGTTTTGTTGGGTTGGTGTGGATCGAGATTAGGATTTGTCACTCCGAGTATCCGAGAGGTATCTCTGGGCCCTCTCGGTAATACACATCATAATAAGCAAGCAAATGACTAATTAGTTAGTCACGGGTTGATGTATTAAGGAATGAGTAAATAGACTTGCCGGTAATGAGATAGAACTAGGTATAGAGATACCGATGATAGAATCTCGGGCAAGTAACATACTGGCGGAAAAAGGGAATTGTGTATGTTGTCATAACAGTTCGGTCGATAAAGATCTTTGTAGAATATGTAGGAGCCAATATGGGCATCCAGGTTCCGCTATTGGTTATTGACCCGAGAGGTGTCTCGGTCATGTCTACATAGTTCTCGAACCCATAGGGTCCGCACACTTAACATTCATTGACGATATAGTATTATATGAGTTATGTATGATGGTGAACAAATGTTGTTCGGAGTTCTAGATGAGATCACAGACATGACAAGGAGCTTTGGGATAGTCTGGAGGTAAATATTAATAAATGTGACAATAGTATTTGAACTCCAGAAAGGTTTCAGAATTCACTTGAAGGATTTTCGGATGTTTTCCAAAATGTTTGAGCACGAGAACACTTTATTTGGTCCAAGGGGTAAAGCCCACGAGGGTTTTGGAAAGTGCAAAAGGAAGTTTTGCGAAGACCAGGGGCTAGACGCCGGGAACCCTGGCGTCTAGGGCGAGACGTCGGGAACCCTGGCGTCTGGGCCTGGAGTCCGAGTAGGACTCTTGCCTTTTGGTTAAAACCGACTTTGAGGAGGCTTTCACTCCAAGTATCGACCCCAGGGATAACCATATAAATAGAGGGATAGGGCTAGCACCCTGATAACCAACAAGTTTAGGGGATCGCAACAGTTTTCGAGGGTAAAGTATTCAACCCAAATTTGTTGATTCGACACAAGGGGAGCCAAATAATACTCTTAAGTATTAGCTGCTGAGTTGTCAATTCAACCACACCTGGAAACTTAGTATCTACAGCAAGATAGTTTAGTAGCAAAGTAATATGATAGTGGTGGTAGCGGCAATAAAAGTAACGATAGTGTTTTTGTAGTTTTTGTGATAGTAGCAACGGAAAAGTAAATAATCAACAATCAATATAGGAAAAGCTCGTAGGCATTGGATCGGTGATGGGGAATTATGTCGGATGCAATTCATCATGTAGAAGTTATAACCTAGGGTGACACAGAACTAGCTCCAGTTCATCAATGCAATGTAGGCATGTATTCCGAATATAGTCATACGTGCTTATGGAAAAGAACTTGCATGACATCTTTTGTCCTACCCTCCCGTGGCAGCGGGGTCCTATTGAAAACTAAGGGATATTAAGGCCTCCTTTTAATAGAGTACCGGACCAAAGCATTAACACATAGTGAATACATGAACTCCTCAAACTATGGTCATCACCGGGACTGGTCACGATTATTGTCACTTCGGGGTTGCCGGATCATAACACATAGTAGGTGACTATAGACTTGCAAGATAGGATCAAGAACACACATATATTCATGAAAACATAATAGGTTCAGATCTGAAATCATGGCACTCGGTCCCTAGTGACAAGCATTAAGCATAGCAAAGTCATAGCAACATCTATCTCAGAACATAGTGGATACTAGGGATCAAACCCTAACAAAACTAACTCGATTACATGATAGTTCCCATCCAACCCATCACCGTCCAGCAAGCCTACGATGGAATTACTCACGCACGGCGGTGAGCATCATGGAATTGGTGATGGAGGAAGGTTGATGATGATGATGGCGACGATCTCCACTCTCCGGAGCCTCGAACGGACTCCAGATCAGGCCTCGCGAGAGAGATTAGGGCTTGGCGGCGGCTCCGTCTCGTGAAACGCGATAATTCTTTCTCCTTATTTTTTTTCTCCCTGAAAGTGACGATATAGGATCTGGGGGTATGTCGGTGGAGCACCAAGGGGCCCACGAGGCAGGGGGGCAAGCTCCCCACCCTCGTGGACAGGCCCTGGGCCCCCTGGTGTGGATCTTCTTGCAGATATTTTTTATATTATCCAAAATAATTCTCCGTTGATTTTCAGGCGATTCCGAGAACTTTTTATTCTGCACAAAAAACAACACCATGGCAGTTCTGCTGAAAACAACGTCAGTCCGGGTTAGTTCCATTCAAATCATGCAAGTTAGAGTCCAAAACAAGGCAAAAGGGTTTGGAAAAGTAGATACGTTGGAGACGTATCAACTCCCCCAAGCTTAAACCTTTGCTTGTCCTCAAGCAATTCAGTTGATAAACTGAAAGTGATAAAGAAAAACTTTGAAAAACTCTGTTTGCTCTTGTTGTTGTAAATATGTAAGCTGGCATTCAGGTTTTCAACAAGATCATGAACTAACCACATTCACAATAACTTTCAGGTCTCAAGACTACTCACATCAATGGCATAATCAACTAGCGAGCAATAATAATAAACCTCGGATGACAACACTTTCTCAAAACAATCATGATATGATATAATAAGATGGTATCTCGCTAGCCCTTTTTGAGACCGCAAAACATAAACACAGAGCACCTTTAAAGATCAAGGACTACTAGATATTGTAATTCATGGTAAAAGAGATCCAGTCATGATCATACTCAATGCAAATTAGTAGTAATACATGCAACGATAGAGGTGCTCTCCTACTGGTGCTCTTTGATAAGAGGATGATGACTCTGCATAAAAGTAAATAGATAGGCCCTTCGCAGAGGGAAGCAGGGATTTGTAGAGGTGCTAGAGCTCGATTTTTAAATAGAGATGAATAACATTTTGAGCGGTATACTTTCTTTATCAACATAACAACCAAGAATCTCGATATCTCCCATGCTACGCACATTATAGGCGGTTCCCAAACAGAATGGTAAAGTTTATACTCCCCCAACCACCAACAAGCACACTCCACGACCATCCGAATCCACGGGGTACCGTCCAAACAAGCAATAGCCCTGGGGGAGTTTTGTTTAATTATTATGATTTTGAGCATGGGACTGGGCATCCCGGTTACCTGCCATTTTCTTATGAATGATGAGCGGAGTCCACTCATCGTGAGAATAACCCACCTAGCATGGAAGATATAGACAACCCTAGTTGATATATGACTTGTTCGAGCATACAAAACATAATTTCATTTGAAGGTTTAGAGTTTGGCACATACAAATTTACTTGGAACGGCAGGTAAATACCGCATATAGGAAGGTATGGTGGACTCATATGGAATAACTTTGGGGTTTATGGAAGTTGATGCACAAGTAGTATTCCCGCTTAGTACAGGTGAAGGCTAGAAAGAGACTCGGAAGCGACCAGCTAGAGAGAAACAACGGTCATGAACATGCATTAAAATTAATCAACAATGAATGCAAGCATGAGTAGGATATAAATCACCATGAACATAAATATCGTGGAGGCTATGTAGATTTGTTTCAACTACATGCGTGAACATGTGCCAAGTCAGATCACTTAAATCATTCAAAGGAGGATACCACCCATCATACCACATCACAACCATTTTAATATCATGTTGGCATGCAAGATAGACCATTATAAACTCTCAGCTCATTAAGCATGGCATAAGCAGCTATGATCTCTAATTGTCATTGCAAGCATGTTTCATTCATAACAAGCTGAATCAAGAATGATGAGCCATCATATTTACAAAAACAAAAGAGGTCGAGTTCATACCAGCTTTTCTCATCTCAATTAGTTCATCATATATCATCCTTATTGCCTTTCACTCGCACGACCAAACGTTGTGGATAATAATAATAGTGCACGTGCATTGGACTAAGCTGGAATCTGCAGACATTTAATACAAGAGAGAAGACAAGGTAATATGGCTCAAGATTAAATCAACAACAAAGCATATGAGAGCCACTAAGCATTTTAATCATGGTCTTCTACTCTTAACCCCCAAAGAAAAGAAAAGAAACTATTTACACGGGAAAGCTCCCAACAAGCAAAAGAAGAACGAGAAATCTTTTTGGTTTTTCATTTTAACTACTACTACAAGCGAAGAAAGTAAACTAGCTAGAAGCTACAACTAATATTTTTTTGTTTTTCTGGATTTTTCTAGCACACAAGAAAAAGACTAAGAAAAAGAAATTGAAACTAAGCATGATGGTACAGTGAAAGAGTGTGGGCACCGACAACAAGAATAAGTGTGAACATGAATGTAAAGTCGGTGAGAAACACGTACTCCCCCAAGCTTAGGCTTTTGGCCTAAGTTGGTCTATGGCCACGGATCGAAGCCACTCCCTCCAGTTTACTGAGATGCATCCACTTGGTGCCACTGGTTGGCGAGCTCATCCAGCTCCCACCCATAAACAGATTGACGAGAATGAGCAAGTGGTGGCTCCGGCTCAGGCTCTGAAGCTTGTGCCTGGCCCTGGTACTTGTAGAAGGCATCTGATGTGATGAGGTATACGCTGTTCTTTCTGGTCGTTGAGGAAGTCAGTGAGGCCTGCATTATTTGCCAACCAACAAAAGCCTTCGTAAATACCGGCGGACATCATGAAATCATTACAAGGCCATTCGCACGGTCGAACTTCTGCCATGCGAGGAAGATTATATTTGGGCCTCTTATTTTCTTCTTTCTTCTTCTCCTCTGAGCTCTTGCTGGAGGAGCCCCTCAACAATCTCTTTAACATTCTCCTTTTCTGAAAATTTTAGTAACTTCGAAATAAAAGTTAACCAAAATCAATAAGATTGATAGCAACAACTCCTACTAATGCCTAGAGACTATATCATGCATTAGAACTACTTGGGACCAAGGAAATCGGATATGCAAGCTCAAGAACAAGGTCACCACAGCAGCATAAATTTGCAACAAATAAAGCACTAGAACAAAAAATAATTGGACCAATGGAGGAGTCACATACCAAGGAATAATCTTCCCAAACAGTTTGGTGAATGGTGCTTTGAGCAAGGAGATCGAAAATGGCAGCAAGATGAGCTAGAACTCGGGTTTGAGCTGGTTGGAGATTTTTTTTGGGAGGAAGAAGAAGAGCATGGGTGAAGGAATAAGTGGAGGGGGGCCACGTGGGGCCCACGAGGCAGGGGGTGCAACCTGGGCAGGGGGCGCGCCCTGGACCCTCGTGGCCACGTGTTGGCTCCCCTCGCTGTGTGTTCAGTGCCATATTTTCTCAAATATTCTAGAAAAAATCATATTTCATTTTCATGGGATTTGGAGAACTTTTATTTTTAGGATATTTTTTATTGCACCGATAAGTCTGGAAACAGACAGAAAATGCTATTTTTCTTTTTATTTATCCTAATTAATAGAAAGTAAAAGGAGGGTACAGAAGATTGTGCTATCTAGATTCACCTATCCCATGCTCATGAAAAGGAATCCATTAACAAGGTTGATCAGGTCTTGTTAATAAACTCTTTCCGAGTAACATGATACCGGAGAATTTTCGAATAACACTAGGTTACCTCAATGGGGATATGTATGTCCCCAACAATAAGGATGTCATATGTCTTCTTGATAGTAGGAAGAGGAAATTCAAAACCTCCAATAGTGATAGTTGAAGTTTTCCCAATATAATTGATACTGTGGACCTGAGGTTGTTTCCTCGGAAAGTGTACCGTATGCTCATTACCATTGACATAAAAGTGACATTGCCTTTGTTGCAATCAATAACAGCCCCTGCAGTATTCAAAAAGGGTCTTCCAAGAATAATAGACATATTATCGTCCTCGGGAATATCAAGTATAACAAAGTCCGTTAGAATAGTAACATTTTCAACTACAACAGGCACATCCTCACAAATACCGACAGGTATAGCAGTTGATTTATCAGCCATTTGCAAAGATATTTCAGTAGGTGTCAACTTACTCAAGTCAAGTCTATGATATAAAGAGAGAGGCATAACACTAACACCGGCTCCAAGATCACACAAAGCAGTTTTAACATAGTTTCTCTTAATGGAGCAAGGTATAGTAGGTACTCCTAGATCTACTAATTTCTTAGGCATCCCACCCTCAAAAGTGTAATTAGCAAGCATGGTGGAGATTTCCACTTCAGGTATCTTTCTTTTGTTGGTAATAATATCTTTCATATACTTAGCATAAGGATTTGTTTTAAGCACATCAGTCAAACGCATACGCAAAAAGATAGGTCTAATCATTTTAGCGAAGCGCTCAAAATCCTCACCATCTTTTTTCTTGGATGGTTTCGGAGGAAAAGGCATGGGTTTCTGAACCCATGGTTCTCTTTCCCTACCGTGTTTCCTAGCAACAAAGTCTCTCTTATCATAACGTTGATTCTTTGATTGTGGGTTATCAAGATCAACAACAGGTTCAATCTCTAAATCATTATCATTGCTAGGTTGAGCATCATCATTACATCATCATTAATATTATCACTAGGTTCATGTTCATTACCAGATTGTGTATCAGCATCAGAAACAGATATATCATTGGGATTCTCAGGTGTGTCAGCTACAAGTTCACTAGAAGCATGCAAAGTCCTATCATTTTTATTTTTCCTTTTCTTAGAAGAACTAGCTGCATCTAAAGTAGCTCTCTGAGAATCTTTCTCAATTCTCTTAGGGTGGCCTTCAGGATACAGAGGTTTCTGAGTCATTCTACCACCTCTAGTTACAACTCTAATGTCATTATCATTATTCTTACTATTTAATTCATTGAGCAAATCATTCTGAGCCTTAAGTACTTGTTCTACTTGAGTGGTGACCATAGAAGCATGTATACTAATGAGTTTCGTTTCACCTTTAGCTCTAGATAGATAATCACTCAAGCGTTCAATCATATAAGCATTGTGTTCTAATTGTCTACCAACATAAGCATTGCAGTTTTCTTGTTTCACAATAAAATTGTCAAACTCATCTAAGTATTGGCTAGCAGACTTATAATGAGGAATATCACCTTTATCAAATCTATAAAGAGAATTTACCTTTACTACCTCTGTTGGGTTATCAAGACCATTTATTTCTTCAATAGGCGGTAAATTCTTAACATCTTCAACTTTAATACCTTTTTCTTCCATAGATTTCTTTGCCTCTTGCATATCTTCAACACTGAGAAATAGAACACCTCTTTTCTTCGGAGTTGGCTTAGGCGCTGGTTCAGGAAGTGTCCAATTATTTTCGTTGGCCAGCATATTATTCAATAGTAATCCAGCTTGTTCAACTGTTCTTTCCCTGAAAACACAACCAACACAACTATCCAGGTGGTCTCTGGAAGCATCGGTTAGTCCATTATAAAAGACATCAAGTATATCATGCATTTCAAGAGGATGATCAGGCAAAGTATTAAGTAATTGGAGAAGCCTCCCCCAAGCTTGTGGGAGACTCTCTTCTTCAATTTGCACAAAGTTATAAATTTCCTGTAAGGCAGCTTGTTTCTTATGAGCGGGAAAATATTTAGCAGAGAAGTAATACATCATATCCTGGGGACTACGCACGCAACCAGGATCAAGAGAATGAAACCAAGTCTTAGCATCACCCTTTAATGAGAACGGAAATAGCTTAAGGATATAGTAGTAATGAATCTTTTCATCATTGGTAAAAAGGGTGGCTATATCATTCAACTTAGTAAGATGTGCCACAACAGTTTCAGACTCATAGCCATGGAAAGGATCAGATTCAACCAAAGTAATTAACTCAGGATCGACCGAGAATTCATAATCCTTATCAGTAACGCATATAGGTGAAGTAGCAAAAGCAGGGTCATGTTTCATTCTAGCATTCAAGGACTTTTCTTTCAGCTTAACTAATAATTTCTTAAGATCATATCTATCATTGCAAGCAAGAAAGTCTCTAGCAGTTTCTTCATCCATAACATAACCCTCAGGCACAACAGGCAATTCATATCTATTGGGAGTAGTTTCATCATCACTTTCATAAATATCAGTAGTTTCAACATTTGCATTCTCCCTAAACTTAGCAATTTTTTCATCTAGAAATTCACCTAGTGGCACAGTATCAGGCATAGAGGTAGTTTCATCATACATAGAAGAAGTGGCATCATCAAGAACATACGACATATCAGATTCTATAGCAGGAGTAGGTGTCGCAAGTTTACTCATAACAGAAGGAGAATCAAGTGCGGAGCTAGATGATAGTTCCTTACCTCCCCTCACAGTTGAGGGTAAGATCTTGGATTTTGAGTCCTTCAAATTCTTCATAGTGATAAACAGATATAAATCCCAAGTGACTTAAGGAATAGAGCTATGCTCCCCGGCAACGGCGCCAGAAAATAGTCTTGATTACCCACAAGTGTAGGGGATCGCAATAGTTTTCGAGGGTAAAGTATTCGACCCAAATTTGTTGATTCGACACAAGGGGAGCCAAAGAATACTCTTAAGTATTAGCAGCTGAGTTGTCAATTCAACCACACCTGGAAACTTAATATCTGCAGCAAGATAGTTTAGTAGCAAAGCAATATGATAGTGGCGGTAGTGGCAATAAAAGTAACGATAGTGTTTTTGTAGTTTTTGTGATAGTAGCAACGGAAAAGTAAATAAGCAACAAGCAATATAGGAAAATCTCGTAGGCATTGGATTGGTGATGGGGAATTATGTCGGATGCAATTCATCATGTAGAAGTTATAACCTAGGGTGACGCAGAACTAGCTCCAGTTCATCAATGCAATGTAGGCATGTATTCCAAATATAGTCATACGTGCTTATGGAAAAGAACTTGCATGACATCTTTTGTCCTACCCTCCCATGGCAGCGGGGTCCTATTGGAAACTAAGGGATATTAAGGCCTCCTTTTAATAGAGTACCAGACCAAAGCATTAACACATAGTGAATACATGAACTCCTCAAACTATGGTCATCATCGGGAGTGGTCCCATTTATTGTCACTTCGGGGTTGCTGGATCATAACACATAGTAGGTGACTATAGACTTGCATGATAGGATCAAGAACACACATATATTCATGAAAACATAATAGGTTCAGATCTGAAATCATGGCACTCGGGCCCTTATGACAAGCATTAAGCATAGCAATGTCATAGCAACATCAATCTCAGAACATAGTGGATACTAGGGATCAAACCCTAACAAAACTAACTCGATTACATGATAGATCCCATCCAACCCATCACCCTCCAGCAAGGTTACGATGGAATTACTCACACACGGTGGTGAGCATCACGGAATTGGTGATGGAGGAAGGTTGTTGATGACGATGGCGACGATCTCCACTCTCCGAAGCCCCGAACGGACTCTAGATCAGCCCTCTCGAGAGAGATTAGGGTTTGGCGGCGGCTCCGTCTCGTGAAACGTGATAATTCTTTCTCCTTATTTGTTTCTCCCCGAAAGTGAAGATATAGGATCTGGGGGTACGTCGGTGGAGCACCAGGGGGCCCACGAGGCAGGGGGCGTGCCCTGGGCAAGGGGGCGCAGCCCCCACCCTCGTGGGTAGGCCCTGGGCCCCCTGGTGTGGATCGTCTTGCAGATATTTTTTATATTTTCCAAAATAATTCTCCGTTGATTTTCAGGCGATGCTGAGAACTTTTTATTCTACACAAAAACAACACCATGGTAGTTCTGCTGAAAATAACGTCAGTCTGGGTTAGTTCCATTCAAAACATGCAAGTTAGAGTCCCAAATAAGGGCAAAAGGGTGTGGAAAAGTAGATACGTTGGACACGTATCACACCCAAGACACATCAAGATACACCAAGTCGTGTGCTGGCAACCCCGATCCTCTAGTTTATCATTCGTCATAGTTTCCGTAGTGCTTGGCGAAGCCCTATGGAGATCGTTCTTCACCACAACCGTCACCATGCCGTCGTGCTGCCGGAACTCATCTACTACTTGGCCCGTCTTACTGGATCAAGAAGGCAAGCACGTCTTCGAGCTGAACGTGTGTTTAATGCGATGGTGCCGTACGCTCGGTACTTGATTGGGACGGATCATGAAGGTTTATGACTACATCAACCATGTTGATAAGTGCTTCCGCTTAGCGATCTTCAAGGGTACGAAGATGCTATTCCCCTCTCGTAGCTATGCATCTGCATGGATAGATCTTGCATGTGTGTATAATTTTTTTGTTTTCCATGCCATGTTCCCGAACACATTTATGTGGTGCATGCGTTGAAAATCGCACAGTCCCACATAGAGCAAGAGGATCATGACGTGTCATGTGCTCGCCCCCCTCCCCCCACACACACTTCAATCCAACGGGGTGGATTCATGTGTGTACACATGCACTATTATGCAATCTCACATGCCTCATGACCTATACCACGAGACAAAAAAAAATTAATCCCCTCCTAAGTCAAATTAATTAACATCTCGCGCTGACGGTGAAAGTGATGGACCAAGCGGGCCCATAGATGGAAGCATCGTCGAGAACCGTGTGAGTGAGTGACAGAGGACAACCACCATCTCTTGCATGTGTAGTCAGACATATATCTCTACCTACTAATAAACTAGCGATCGCTTCTGGTCGTACGTCGTCGGCAAATTTACAGATAGGTCCTTGTGGCTTTTGTTATTCAACCCGCAACCCTTTGTAAAGTGGCCAATCCCAAAAATGATTCGTTCTTACAAAAAGCACCCTGCATTTTAGAGTATTCAACCCGCAATCCTTATGTATGTTGCTGTTTTGATTTTTGCAGGGGCGGGCATAGCGGGGAGGCGCTGTTGTGCTCGGGCGGCGGCGGTAGCATGGTGGGAGACACACGCGGAGATGGAGGAAATGGAGAGTCGTCCGGGGGTGAGGAGTTCACCGGCATCGAAGCTGCGGACCACGGTGGCGCAGGATTTCAGGGGCAGCAAGAAGGTGAGCACAGGGGAGCATCGGGAAACGGGGATGCCGGCGACGGGACTCCCAGTAACGCCTCAGCGAGGGGAACTGATACCTGCGGCACGAACTGAGAGGAGGCAGCCATGGCTTCCATCAGCGCTGCATTAGGGAAGAATAGAGAGAGGGTGAGAGTGGGAAGATGGGGAATAGAGGGAGGAGGAGAATGCACGCAAGATGCGGGTGGCGGCGGTGGAGGACCTCGTCTTCGGCAGCGGTCGGACGGTGCAGGAGATCGGGCGCGCGCTGGTTCTCTCCTGGCGGCAGAGGGGATCGAGAGGAGGGAGGCAGAGGGGTGATAATCGAGCTAGGGTTGTCTTCAGGTGCGGAAAAGTGGAGGCCCGACTGGGCCTTGGGCTAGCTAGGTGTGTTGGAAATGGACCCGTGAACAAAGCAATTAGGCCTGTCGATTTTTCCTCTATTGGATGGTACAAAATCATGCGAGAGTTCTGTTCTTTTATTTTTCTTTTATTATTAGGCGGTGTGGGGATTGCATCTGTGGCTAAGAGAAATGGTGGAAAAAAGCTCCCTGTAGTTTTATTTAACGTGGATGGGTCATTGGTGTTAATTGGCCGGGATTGTATTACTCTATACAACAGACTCTAATGACTGAACTCAACGAAATATTTTTGGTTTCTATCGTTCACTAACCAATTGAACAACTGAAGCTTCGGTCCTAGGTTTTTTCAGCTTCGGTCTTCGGTTCTCATTTTTTATGATCACCCTTACGCATGAGGGTAGGATTCCACTCAAAATAATCTAATTAATTCCCCAGGAAAATAGATTAGACATTCCATCTTCGGAAACCCACAATTTTGATGTTACTTGGCGTATATAAAGTGGCAACAAGAGAGACATGATAAAGAAGGAATCAACAATGTTGATGTTTCCTCTCCCATTGATGTATACAATGCTACTCAACATGCCCAAGTCGATAATGCTTAAACCGAAATCCGTAGTTTTCACACCCTGATTTTCATGTCACATTGCATAAGCTAGTAATCATGTTAAAAATGTGGATTTACAAAAACTTTTGAGTGTTTTTGACTTTGCTTGATTTGACTTTTGTCTGCTGTTTGCTAGTGCTCTAAAAATCAAATAAATCCTCCAACTCTTATACTTCATCTCCTTGACCCAAAACGTTTTCCCAATGATCATGCCATGTGTGTAGAACAATATAGAATTTTCTTATAAAAATATTTTGGCCAAATAGTATTTTCTAAAATTAGTTTTCCAAAAACCCCTGAATTGAGGTTTGCACTGCAAGTACCTTATTTAGGGTGTGAAAAATCTTTCAAAAAGTATATTTGAATCCTATTAGGTATAGGACTCCCAGAAACCACAAAAGTATAATTTTAAAAGTTATTTTTATATTTTATTTAAAAGCTTTTTCCTAAAGCCAGAAATGGTCTTTAATAGGGAAAAATTATTTAACTATTTCAAAAATATTTGCCAAAATTCAGGGAAACTCATAGGACATATATTATCCATATATAAGAATTTCAACACATGGGCATGTTCAAAATATTTGACAAATCCTTCCAAAACCCTTTCTGGATATTTCAAGCTTTTGAAATATTTACAAAGGAAATATTCACCAAAAATTCCAGGAAAATTCTATCATGTCATATATGACATATTTGATGATCTTGCAAAGCCTCATGCCTTGAAGATCAAGGAGACATCCTCTAATCCCCTCAAAACCATTTCTGTCCATTTTGAAGTTTGAGCAACTTTACATTGCCAAACTTGTCCAAATGCTCTCAAACTTGGTTCACATGCTGAAATGATGTAATTATGCATCTATGCCAAATGGCACAAGTTTTGGAGAAGCATAACTTGGTCTAAGTGCCCCAAAACCATTTCTGTTCAAATTCAAACTTGAACAACTCTACATTGTCAACTTTTTACCTGGGGCCTCAAACTTTGTGGGCATGATCATAACCCCAAATGATGAGGCTACACCAAGTGGTGCATCAAGGGGAGATGATTAGCTTAACTCAAACATGGTGAAACCATTTCTGTTGATTTCTAGGGTTCATCAAAGTTACATTGGCAACTTTGCCCAAATAAGCTCAAATTTGGTGGAAGGGCCTAATTATATGTGACATTTGATCCTGTTAAGTATCATGTCAATTGGATCTATTTTTCTTGCCCAAAACATGATCAAACACCTTCTGTCAAATTACCAAAACCATTGTTTGGACCCCTTTTTCTATTTCCCTTTACCTCAAATTCTTAGCACAGTTTCTCCTGATCATCTTCTACCCCCCAATAACTTCCCCATGGCCTCAGCTCAATTATTGGAGGGGGTAAAACTTCAATGTACTCTTCTGGACAGCAGTTTTCACCTCCTCCTTCACCTCCCTCCTCATTCCAGTGGCTCCCCAGAGCATCCAAGACCAGATCCCCATAGTTTACTACTCCCTAGCACTGCTGGACACTGGGGGACACGGCCAGGAAGCAAGGGCATGACCATGCCGGCCAAAGGCATGCTCTGGAGCGCGCTACAGTGCGCCGAGGCACTGTAGCTCGACTCTCCCGAGGCTTCCAGGTGGCCTTGGGCAGAGCGAGCGTGTCCATTGAGGTCGCCTCGACGTCCACGACACGCCTCGCTGTCGGCCCTATCCTCTCCTGCCCTCCTTCCCCCTCTGCGAGCTCGCCCGAGCGCGTCCATGGACAAAGCTCACGGTGCACCGCAGCCGCATCTATTTAAGCCTCCCCCGAGCACTCCCTTGCCTCTTCTGGACCCTCCTCTCTCCCGTGCATCTCCTAGACATGCCCCCTCTCCCCCTAGTGCTCTCTTTCCCTCTCCATGGCCACCATGGTCGCCGTCGGCCTCTGCCCGGCACTGGTGAACCAGAGCCTCTCCTCATCTTCTTTGGCCACCAGGAGAATCGCAGCAGACCGGCGGAGCTCTCCCACTCTTTTTCTCCTGCTCTGGTGCTGTGTGGCGCCGCAACCATCTTCTCCCGAAGCCTTGTCCGCCGGCGTCAGGGTCACCGTCACCCTGGACCTGCCCAGCCTGCGTGGGGGCCATAGATGGGCGCGGCTCGGCCTCCCGAATCTGCCGATACGCCGGACGTCGTCGGGGATGGCCGTAGTCGCCGGCACGGGAGTCAACCGAGTGCCGGACCCGTCAGTCTCCACGAACACAAGGAGCACGCCGCGCCTCCCTGCAACCTCTCATACGGGTGCGGCTAGGCCCCGCGGCCCTGTCCTTACCGCAGGTCGGCGCCGGCAGGCTGAGCAGCGCCGGCGGCGAGCAAGGCCGGCGCCCTCCTCTGTCTCCCGTTGGGAGGAAGAAGAAGGAGACATGAGAGAGAGAGAGAGAGAGAGAGCCCGGTGGGCCCTGGGTGTAAGTGACCCAGTGGCCGGGCCCCACTGCTTAAGTGGAAACGTCTTCCATGAAAACCGTTTTTGGCAAACGGAGACGTACTTCCTGGAAGGCGCTATCGACGTAGCACATGTGCGCTCGCGGCCGTGCAGCTGGGCCGGCCCATCATCTATCCCTCGCCCGGCGCGCAGTAAAAGGGTATAACCCCTTTTCCCTTTTATATTCTTTTTCCAGTCAACTTCAAAAACCCATAAATAATTCAAATGAACTCCAAATTGCATGATTCAAATTTCTGGTAGTCTCTAAAGTCATGCTCTACCTGTTGGTGCAACATGCACAGTATTCCAGAGACTTTTCCTACACAAATATTTATCAAATGCCAATATTTCATTTTCTGTGATGAACTTTAGAAAATCACAGAGGGCTCAAATTTGATCCAAATGCAGTGGTTCAAATTCCTAGATGCTTGTCATATCCAAACTTAGTTTTGGAACATTTTTATTAATACTTTCTGTACCCCACCAAATATTGAGCCATTTCTTCATATTTATCAGCTTTGCAAAATCCTAGGAAATTCATTTTTATTCCAAATCCAGTGAAACCAACTCCTAGATGCTTCTAAAATCATGACTTGTTGATGGGTGCCTTTGCTCATCATTTAAGAATATATTTCTGTACACTTCTTTCAAAATCCATAAACCCCTTGGTTCCATCATATTGAAATGATCCAAACTATCCATTGATCCAATGCCTATGAAAACACCTTGGTCATTTCTAATATGACCAGAGGTATCCTAGAAAAGTCCAACTCCTATTTTTAGAGCACTTTTATTTTTGCTTTGATTGTGTTGCTTATTATGATTGTTTCCATCGTTAGTTGACGAAGTAAACAGAGTCTCGGAGATGGACCAGAAGGTTTGAAGACTCGGAAGGATAAGGCAAGCAGCCCTTTGACCATGTTCGAGAAACCTTTTTATGCATGTCTCATAGCACCTTATTACCAATGCATCGGAATCATGTTGAGGTGGAGACAACTTTGGTTGCTACCTTTGATTGCTTTACTATTGAAACTTGCATCAAGCATGACCCTACCTTCCTATGAGGGTCATGCGGGTAGGAGTAGTTAGGTTGCTTTAATAGTGGCTACGCAAATGGGACGGGTATATGCATGGTGACGGAGGCAGAATACTTTCAAAAGACTTTTCGAAAACCCCGTCGGGTGCCATTTATGCCCGAGGGAGATGGTGAGATGGGTAACCACTTGATGACGAAGTGGTGTACCGAGGAAAGTGTGTGTGTTGTTTTGAAAACGGATTGGTTTAAGTTGCGACCGTTATTCCAACCTTTACATGTGCAACCACTCTACCCTTATATGAGAAAGGGCATTATTGATTACCTAGGTCGATACTAGCATGGTGCTCGCATTACTAGTGACGGGGGTGACATGAAGTCACTCTCGGGACGGGGTCGTGCTTGGATAGGCGGCCATGACTGTTCTCACAGGGCACCGGACACACCGTTGGTACCCCGTGTCAGTGGTATGTGATGAATATGGGAGCAAGGCTCCACAATCTATAAGATGTGAAATGTGGGGCACGGGGCTGTTACCAATCGAGTGGACTCTATGTTAGTGTCGTCTAGGGAAAGATAGTGATCGGGTGCTTACCTCGGGTACTTGAGGTACCGCGGGTCGTGGATGTCACGGAAGTTCCCCGGATCTAGTGGGTAAAGTGTGCAACCTCTGCAGAGTGTAAAACTATTCGAATAGCCGCGTCCACGGTCAAGGACAGTTGGGTAACCGCTCTTGGGCTACGTCCAATGTTTGCGAAACCTGGTGTGTGTGTGTGTGTGTGTGAGGAAACAACACGGTTTGGGTAAATCTGTTGATGTGATTGTGAGAAAGTCACAATGAGCTTGAGCATGAGTTGATTACAACTCTTTCTCGATAATGTTGTTTGTGACCTCCTGATACTTGTTGCAGACACATGCATGTCCATGTTATATGTTGATCATACTTGCATATGAAAAACTAGCTTTCCGCAAAACTGCCAATCCAGCAGTAGAGCCTTGCATAATTATTCTGTCATCACACTTGGGTTGCTTGCGAGTACATTCAAAGTACTCATTGGCTTGCCACTGGTTATTTTATTGGCCAGGCATGAGAGAACAGGATATGATGAAGATTTCTTGGTGACGAGCATGCGAGCTAGGACGCTTCCCAGTCAGAATGCCTGTAGGGTTAAGGCAGATGGCATGGGTCCAAGTTGTTATTGAAGATTTCTGCTGCGATGATATACTCAAGACTTGACCATTATGGTCCTATTTGTGTAATACGGTATGTATGGATGTAAGACTCTTGTTATTCAGCTTCTATGCGTTCAGTGAGCATTGATCTTTGGGATCACTGTACACGTGCATTCGGTGATCACGACTTATGAGTCGGGGTCCCCACAGTAGTTTGGCAAATCTAGAAGACCGACTGTACCATGTCCAATTTGTTCGCGTTGCAACGCACGAACCCTTTTGCTAGTATATATATATATATATATGGAGAGGTGTGTGGTTGTGATGTTTTGAATACCTAATTCACAACTTTGATGTGCCATCTGCCTCGAAATCCATAAAGTCCCCACACAGAGTGAGGTTGATGATGCCTAGTATATGCTGGTAGCCTGGTAGCATCTCCCCTTCTACACGTACTATATACTCCTATCGTAACACAACCCTAAACGAATTATTCCTCCTTGTTCGTCAAACTATACCTCTCTCTCATTGGGTCAAAGTGATGGATGACGACCTCGCGGGCCCACATGAGTGAAGCGTACGTCTCACGCGAGTGAGCATCCTATATGGGACAATCACCATCTGCGTGTGGCCCAAAGAGGTGTTTGTGTGAAGTTTAAATATGCAATGCACAACTTTGATGTGGCACGTATACCTCGGAAGTCGAAAAGTCCCCGTAGAGAGTGAGGTTCATGATGTGTGGTATGTTCTACCCCCATTCGACGCGTGGTATATATACTCCTATTGTAGCACAAATAAAAAAGAATCATTCCTTGATGGTCAAATATAACCTCTCTTTGGGTCAAAGTGATGGAGGACAACTCGCGGGCTTACAGATGGAAGTGCCGCATGCAAGTGAGTTCCTATAGGGAAACCACCGCCTGCAAGGTTTTGTATGATGTCTGAATAACAATGCACAACTTTGATGTGGCACCTGCCTCAGGAACCGGAACGTCCCCACATGGAGTGAGGTTATGAAGCATATATATAGTATACATGATGACCCCTCTTTGACATGTGTACTACATACTCCTACGGTGCATATACGGAACACAAACCGAAAAAGAACCATCCTTGTTGGTCAAATTAACCTCTCTCTCACTGTAGGTTCAACTGATCGACGACGACCTCGCGGGCCCACAGAGAGAGTCACATGCGGGCGAGTGTCATAGGACAACCACCGCGTGCATGTGCCCAAAAGAGGTGTGTTCTGTGATATTTGAATTACCCAATGCACAACTTTGATGTGGCACATGCTTCACAACCATAAACACACTACACAAAGGTTCACGACGCGTAGCCCCCTCACTTCGAGCCGGTGGGAGGGACTTATGTGTACACACATGCCCTAACTTTGATATGGAATCTCACCATGATCCACACCGAATGACACACATGATAAAGATGAATACACCTTTTGGTCAAATGCCTCTCATTGTCGATGCAAACTGAATACCTTTGTAGGCTAACGAATGGGCACATCGCTGATAACCGCACGAGGGAGTGTCTGACAGGACCACCAATATATGCATGTGGCCCGAACATGTATATATGAAAGGGTTGTGTAATGTTTTAAATAACCAATTCATGACTTTGATCTGGCATATATTGATGGAAATATGCCCTAGAGGCGATAATAAAGTTGTTATTATTATATTTCCTTATTCATGATAAAGGTTTATTATTCATGCTAGAATTGTATTGACCGAAAACTTAAATACATGGGTGGATACATAAACAAATACAGTGTCCCTAGTGAGCCTCTACTAGACTAGCTCGTTCATCAAAGATGGTTAAGGTTTCCTAACCATAGACATGAGTTGTCATTTGATAACGGGATCACTTCATTAGGAGAATGATGTGATGGAGAAGACCCAACCGTTAGCATAACATATGATCGTTCAGTTTATTTCTACTACTTTCTTAATGCCAAATACATGTTTCTTCGACCATGAGATCATGCAACTCCCGGATACTGGAGCAATACCTTGTGTGCTATCAAACATCACAACGTAATTGGGTGATCATAAAGATGATCTACAGGTATTTCCAAAGGTGTCTGTTGATTGGCATGGATCAAAACTGGGATTTGTCACTCCGTGTGACAGAGAGGTGTCTCTGGGCCCTCTCGGTAATACAACATCACAAGAAACTTGCAAGCAAAGTTCCTAAAGAATTAGTTGCAAGATGATGTATTATAGAACGAGTAAAGAGACTTGCCGGTGACGAGATTAAACTAGGTATGGAGATACCGACGATCGAATCTCGGGCAAGTAACATACCGACAGACAAAGGGAACTACGTATGTTGTCATAAAGGTTCGACCGATCGAATCTTCGTAGAATATGTAGGGACCAATATGGGCATCCAGGTCCCACTATTGGTTATTGACCGGAGAGTCGTCTCGGCCACGTCTACATCATTCTCGAACCCGTAAGGTCCGCACGCTTAATGTTCGTTGACGATATAGTGTTATATGAATTATGTTAATTGGTGACCGAATGTTGTTCGGAGTCCCAGATGAGATCATGGACATGACGAGGAGCTCTGGAATGGTCCGAAGGTAAAGATTTATATACATGACGATACTATTTGGTCTCTGGAAAGGTTTCGGAATGCACTGGGTAATTATCGGATCACCGGAATGAGTTTCGGGAAGGCCACGGGGAGTTATTGGGCTTATTGGGCCAACGAGGGAAGCACACCAGCCCATAAGGGGCTGGTGCGCCCCACCTCTCGGTCACCGAGCCTAGGAAAGGAAAGGGGGAGGGCTAGCCCCTCCTGCCTCCCCCTCCACATGAGAGAAAGGAAAGGTGGGGGAGGGCGCCTCCCCTCCTACCTTCTCCCCAGGCGCTGAAGAAGGAAGGGGGCGCGACCAGGCCAGGCTCTAGGCTGGCCGCTGGACCCTTGGGGGTGCCCTAGGCTGCCTCCCCTCCTCCCCACCTATATTTATGTGAGGAGGGAAGGGGGCAACACACACCATGATTGTCACGCCCAAGATGCGATTGTATCCCGATCACGTGATAACTTCGTGATTGGGCACAACCGCATTTCGGGCGCTTAGCAAGATGGATATCATTACATCGTACCATTACATAAATAGATGGGGATACATACAAGTCATACAATTGCCACATGAATACATCAACATCATACACGAGGCATCCGACTACGAATGAAAAACATGAAAAGCACAACGACATCCATCCTGCTATCCCAGGCTACCGACCAAGAACCTATCCCAAGATCGACGAGGAAGAAGAAGAAAGAACCCCAACACAAGTAAACATCGCTCTCACGTCAAGTCATCGGAAACCTGTACCTGCAACTATTGTTGTAGTATTTGTGAGGAACGAGGACTCAACAATCCCATAACCATGGGTATCAAGATTAGCAAAGCTTAATAGGTATGGAAAGGGTAGGTGGTGAGGTTGCAATAGCGGCTAAGCATTTTATGGTGGCTAACTTACGATTCCAGAGAAAGATGAGAAGCTACGCAAACGGTCACAAACTAGAAATGATCACTAAGTGATTCTGAACTACCTACGAGTCAAACATAACCCCACCGTGTTCTCTTCTCAAATTGAAAAGAGATGGTCATGGTTACTCACATGGTTGGTGTATTTTAGTTTGGATCCTCTATCAAGTTCTCTACAACCGGACATTAGCAAATTCCAATCTACCACATAACCGTGGGCACGGCTTTCGAAAGATCATAACCCTGCAAGGGTGTCCCAACTTAGCCCATCACAAGCTCTCTCAATCAGCAGAGGTAAAACCTCTTATCTTAGGGACCACCCGATCAGACTCGGAATCCCGGTGCAGAAGACATTTTGACAATGGTAAAACAAGTCCAGCAAGACCTCCCAGCGTGCCGACACCCTGATAGTAGCCGCACGTATCTCGTCTCAGGCCACATCCGAATGAGCACTACATACAGCAACCGAAGATCCCAGATAACTGGGTGGCACCGCAAGTGGCTCTAGTTTGGGACCAACACCATCAGCACTGGCCCCCTGTAAAATGTGGTACGAACCTCGGGTAGCACTAACTCCCTATGCGTCAAATTGAATCATGTTTATTATGTTGGGAAAATGGTAAAACCAAAGCTGGGCCTTGCTTGAGGAGTTTTATTCAAAGCGAACTGGCGAGGGGGTCCAATAACCCCCAACCGTGTTAGGAACGCAAACTGAAGGAACATAACACCGGTTTATCGGTTCTTAAGTCGGCTTGAGTGGAACAAAACACCGAGCAAAAGGCCAAGCCTTCCACCCATTGCCAAGTATATAGGTGCATTAATTTAAATAAGTGATATTGTGATATTCCTACATATCCATGTTCTAACATGGAGCAAACTTCATCTTCACCTGCAACTAACAACGATATAAAATGGGCTGAGAAAAGCGGTAACATAGCCAAACAACGGTTTGCTGGGAGGGTGAAAATGTTAGAGGTTCTTTCATGGCATATTGGGAGGCTTGATAAACAAGTGGTGGGTAGAGTAACATATAGCGATATCATCGAAACAACTAGCATAGCAATGATAGTAATGCGATCCAAGGTGACGGTCATCTTGCCTGAGATCCCGCTAGGATGAAGAACGAGTCCATGAAGAAGACGAAGCCACGTAGATGAATTTAGTGTAGTCAAACAAATCCTCACGATCGCAACGAGACATGAACTAATGAGAAGAAGCAAACAACATGGTAAACACACAACACATAACCAAGACATGATGCTCAACCAAGTATGATGCATGACAAGGCTACATGATGCTAATCATGGCAAGGGATGATGCATACAAGACCACACAACAAAGCAAGTTTAAATGACTCCGGAAACAACATATAACAATTCCGGTAAGTCCTTATATGCAAATTTCGAAATTGGTCCAGATCTGAACAAACCTTATGTTAGAGTTGTGAAATAGCAAGTTAACATGCACCATGATGATCTACACGATTTTCTAGTCAAGTCAAATATAAAGTTCATTTAATTCAGAGCTACGGCCTAGAAGATATGAAGAAAACAAGTTAAACGTGGCATTGATGCAAACTGCTTCCAAACATGAAGCAAACACACCCAAGACATGTATGCAACATGACATGATGCATCTACATGCAAAACCAAGCTAGTTTCATATAGAGCATGCCCCAAATGGAGCCACGGTTCAACACATATAGATGAAACAAGTTTGAAACGCAATCTGTCCATAACAACTAGACATCTTACAAGCATCAAAACAGCATACTACAAGTACAAGCTAGGCACACGCATGGCATGAACTCAAATTAAAGATTACATGCTTCCAATATCATCAAGTATCAGGTTCATATGCAACAAGAATAATCCAACATGATCAAGGCAACAAGCAAACTTTATACCATAGATTATGAATTAGTGAAAAACTGGGCATATACATAAGCAGAATTAATATGATGACATGTTGGAGGCAAGAAATAATTAAGCTACAGTGCAAGAACATGACAAGCAAAAGCATGGTATGATAGTCCATAACATGGATCTCAAGGAACACAACACGGCATATACATGGGAGCAACAGGTTCATGACATTCATCAAAACAAGATGCAAACATGGTATAGCTGATTCTCAGACTTAGTGAAAATCTGGGAATGTAAACAACAACATCATGATGCTAATTTGGAGACACATAATAGAAAGCATAGCAATTCTAATAACCATGAAAAGGTCATGAACATGTAGTAGGCATGGCATACTCCAAATAACTCCATTGGCACAACTCCATAAGATGTATAGATTGATTACAATGAGCTTTGCCAATTGTAACATGCTGTTAACAGAGTGATAGTTATAATTTCAAGCAACTTGAGAGCAAGAGAACAACAAGCTACAACAAGCCATAAATGCCAACAAGGACATGGATGGATAGAGCATCACAATTACTTCAAAATATGATCACTTGACATCTCCAAATGTGCATAGATTTGACTGTAGCATCAAGCAAACATAGCATCACAAAATAACAGTTTCAGACTTATCAAATTTGCTAAGTCCCAGATTATAGCAAACAACGGGTATGTCACTTTACAAGCTTGTTGCACTCACTATAATGCATATCATGAAAAGTGGATTACACCAATGCAAATATGACATGATTATGCTACTAAAACAGGTTGACATGATGCTCAAAAGAAAATCACACAAAATGCTATGAAAAAGACAAAACAACAAGTTATAACAGTTTTCAACACTTAACAACAACATGCACTTTTTCAACAGGAATAAACATTTTAAAATGCACCCTAAAATGTATGCAAATACAACCATCATGTAGAGTACTCAGAGATGAATATTTCAATATATTATACACACAAAATGGACATTCATGCACAAAGCTATGCTCCTCCAAACATGCACACATATTATGATCAATCAGGGACTTAGCAGTTTTTCTATACCTAGCAAAACGGGATGGAGTGGTTTGGGGACGAAGGCGCGCAGGCGCGTTTGGATGGCGGGATGAGGTCCTCCCGGGACGCGGCTGTCCTGGCGGCGAGGTCGAGCGGGCCGCGGCCGCGACGGTCGCCAGCGGCGAGGATGACGGGTGGCGAGGGGCGACGAAGGTCGGAGGAGTCGTCTCGGGGCCTTATCCCGCCGGAGTTGGGTCGAGGGCGAGCTCCAGTGGCAGAACTCGGGGCGGCCATCAACGAGATCCCGATGGCACGACAGCGAGTTGGGATGGCCGGCGGGGCTAAGAGGGCGACGGCGAGCTGCGCCCAGGCAGCGGGGTCGGCAATGGCGGAGGTGGAGGCGGTTGTGGCGGGTTGGAGGCTGCAGGGAGCGCATGTGCGGGGAGGGAGCAGCACGGAGGCGGGCGCTCGGGCCCTCGCGGGCTGCGGTAGCGGGCCCCTATGGGCTCTCCAGGGCCGGGATTGGGTTCCACAGGCTCGCATGGTGGCGGCATGCTGGCTGGCGGCGGGACGGCGATGTGGCGCGAGGCCATTGGCCTGGAAGGCAGCACGGGTGGCGGCTGCCCTGAGAGACGACGACACATGGCAGCAAGGCTGTGGGCGGGCATGGATTACGAGGAGTGGCGGCGGCTGGAGGTTAGGGGAGGACTAGGGGCTAGGGTTTCGTCCCAAAATAGGCAGGGTAGGTTGCCTATTTATAGACAGTGGGCTAGGAGGGGTGTCAGGGATATACCCCGTGGTATGACCCGGCCGGAGATATGACCTGGCTAGGGCTTGGTGTTTCATTGGTAAACATTCTGAGCCTGGTGACTCGTTGGTGACCCGGCAAATTGTAAGCCGGCGGACAGTTATAAGCTGAGTTATAAGCTGGATTGTAAGCCAGATTGTAAGCCAAATTGTAAGCCAGATTGTAACCGGCAAGTACTTAGCCATGAAAATGAGTCGTCTGGAGTTAAGAAGCCCAAGACGTTAAGAAGCCCGTGGTGAGAAGCCCGTGATAAGAAGCCCATGTTGAGACATCAGAATATGTTAAGTCCTAAACCAAGTTGGACTCTACATGTAACCCACCCCTTCAACTTATATAAGGAGGGGCGGGGCACCCCAAGGGGGACACGATATAATCTCTAGAGCTAGACATGACTAGAGAAGGGCCAACTTATACGGCGACTCCCTCATGATCATAATGAGACTTAGCCACAAACAACATGTAGGGCTATTACCGGATGGTTTTTCTCGGAGTCCGAAACTGTCTAAACCCTTGTCTTGTGTTGCGTATCTCGATTCCGATCAACCCCTCTCAAGATACTACCTAGTTGCGTTTGCCTCACGACAAGTCCTCTCACTAGGACATCTGGGCGTGGAAGATCCATGACAGTTGGCACCCATCGTGGGGCCTGTGCACGATGGTGATGAGTTCTTGGAGGGATGTCTACCAGGGATCGAGAAGTTCGTGGCCTTCCAGATGAAAAAGAACCAGCATGGAAGAATTCACGTTAACTTCAAGTGCATCCGTCAAGATTAAAGAATGATTCAGCGGAGGTGCATATGAGATTGAGATCGAGAGAGTTAGGGTTGCATCTATACATTGCCATGTCGAGTAAACTGCGAGACTGCCGGGAGATGATTTGGTTTGTGCGCCATAATACCCCTGAGTCGCCGAGATCGGACTCGCCGAGGTGAATCGAAAGCCTTATGTGATCTGTTAAAATTAGCAAGTTCTGTTGAACATAGCAGGCACGTTGAGTCAATCCACGTCCAAGCCAAATCAGTGAGAAGCTGATGTGATCGAAACCAGCTACGACCCGGAGAGGGATGAGTCAAACCTCCACGACTTGGAAGAGGACTCATCCATGGTTTGCGAGTGCCTCCGAGCCGCTCTCGGATCGTCCTGCCATCGCCATGGTTTGCCGCATCACCGGCTCTATGTGACCAAGGAGCCACCTGGTGCAGTCCTCACGATGAGCTGCTACCATCGCTCGCCTCTGCCTCCGTGCCAAGCCGACCTCACCTCCTAGCCGAGGCCCACCCGTCTCCGTCATTATGTTCGCCTCGCCGTAGGCCTCCCCAAGCCGCACCGCTACCGGCTCGCTATGCCTTGCTGCCACAGGCCCGCCAGCGTACCAAGCCGCAGACGCACCCCGTCACAACCCGCCAACCTCCGTCATCGCTGGTTCGCACCTCCAACTCGGTGGCGCCGCCTCATCTCGCCTCTGGCTCGTCAAGCCACCCGACCACCTCTTAAGCCCTAGCTGCGCCGAGTCTCCATTGCGCCATCGTGTTGTATTACACGCCCATCTCCGTGCCGGGTCTCCAGGCGCTGGGCTTCCTCAAGCCGCCGCACCTCCATAGCCGGATCACGCCGAGCCGCCCCGTCGCCGCATGTGGCACCCCGGCTCAGAGAAACCGGAGCGCCCCGTATTCCAGCCCAAAGATTGAGGAGAAGTCTTCTCGAATACGGCACTGCTTAGCATAGAACAAACTAGCCTTCTATTATTACACGAATATGGATACAAGGTCTCCAATATTACAAGGGGATTACACCGGCACGACGACACTACGCCTGCCATGGTTGCTCTATGCCAGCAGCAGAACAACTCGAGGCAGCGGAACCTCTACTAGCAGCGGAACAACGAACGACGATGATGGACTCCAATCCGCAGGGACTCTGGCTGGAACGTTTATCCTAGCTCGCGAACACCGGAACCACACCAAAACAAGCAAGCAATCCATGCACGTCCTGCAAACTGGCATGACACGCCAGGTCAGTACATTGAATGTACTTGCAAGCTCACAATAAACCAAAAGCATTCAAGACAAACAACAGCATGACATTAGCATGGTAATTTAATTCATGAAAATGATACTAACAAAACAACATGGCATGCACAACTGATCATAATACATCTTAGCACGGGCATAACATGAACATGATTACATGCAATAGGATGATACTATCATGCACCAACTTACTCTGTTCGGGTTACCTCGTAACCATCACATGCACAAACTTAACAACACGGACATCACACGATCATCTCAGGATCAAATCAAGCTTGGTATAAGCAAAACCATAGTAATCATTAAACGACTACAAGGAGCTTGATCTTTACCATTGATTCTCGTACAACATCACAAATATCCAACACTTGGTATCCTCGATACCATGGTGATCTTTCCGGCTACCACAAACAACTTATCATCGAACCGGGGTTGTTATTACTCAAGTTATTATTATTATTATTACTGTTGACTCACGATGTGACCGACACGAACTGGGCCCTTATCCGCGGGTGCGACTATTGATAGATTTAGACACACACACTCTGTAGAGGTAGCGCACTATACCCACACCATAGAACCCATGGCCTCTTTCTCCCATTCGGGTGGACCAACGGTGTTTCGACAAAACCGATCTATTGTCATGACACTCTCCCGGCCACTCCGACTCACTTCCCTTTTGGGCTAAGTCCTGGGTGGCCCCGTGTCTACCAAAGACACAACGACCACCGTCGTGGCCAAACGGTCCCAAACGAGGACCCGAGCTCAAAACAATAACAACAACGGGCACACAATGTTATGTCCGCCTACCTGATCAAGGTAACTCGTGTCCATAACCTTCCCTCGTTGGATGTACCGGCGAGAGGCATGACAATAGACCCAGTTAGGACCTTCCCATAAAGGTAAGTGTGGCTACACTGGTCAGCTCGATATGGTGGCACCATGACTCAGCCAACAGTTGTTCAAGTTCATTATTATCCGGTTAAACTTGAATGCAATAAGCTAAGTCATAATAAAATAACATGATGCAACTACAATGCAAGAGCATGATATCAACATAAGCATGGATGTGCAACATAATCATCGAGCATAACCATAATGAAATATTTAACCAAATGAGCATGACATACTGACTAGCATAAACATTACAAGCATACGCTACTCATGGCATACATGACTACTAGCATCATCAATAAATACTATGCAAGAACATACTAGCATCAACAATAAATACCATGCAAGAACATAGCAAGAACAGTACCAAGTAAGCATGTAACTAGCTAGTTGCAACGGATCATGCATATCATGGTACAACAAGCATGCATCAAGACTACTGCTAGCATGTACTTCTACTACCAAGCATAACATGTGAAAATGATACTAACAACAAAAAGCATCAGATCATATCATGAAAGTGAACATGAAACCACGGGCATAACCGAAACAACGACAGCAGTAGCAAACAAGCAGACATATAACAGCAAACTTTCATTAAAGATTCAAGTTGTAAACCATGGCTACTGCATGACTATCATGCAAGTGGTTATTGTGGCTTGCCTTTGAAAGAAGAATACTGTGGGAAGAAATGCGGAAAGCTCGCGAAAATAATCGCCGAAAACAGTTCTCTCTCGGAGGGGGCTGTTTATGGCAAGGGCAAAATGGTCATCTTCATAATGTTATGACATGGTGAAAATGATACCATCAGAACGGGCTCGACGAGACGAAGAGATAGACTTTGGATTCACCTCAATCGGAGGTACGAGCAAAAAGATATAAGGGTTTGAAGATGAGGGACTATTTTGTAAATAAATTATTCTCAGACAGGCCCCTGGTAGCTCGGCGGGTTGCGCACTCCAGGAAAATGTGCTTTCCCACGGGGAATGCGTAAAGCGCAGAATGCGCTTCCACTTATCCCACGTGGCAGTTGGGCCTGGGCGCTTGGGCCTTGGACAGGCGGGTCCCACCCGGGTTCTCTCTCTCCTCCTCCTCTTTCTCCTTCAACCTCCCGACGCGGCGCAGACCAGAGGGAGGGGCGTCGGCACCAGCGCTGTCCTCGCGGCTCCGGTCAACGTTTGCTGCGCTACGACCACCGATGAGCTCGGGGCAACAGGCCGCACCCAAAGGTGACGAGGGAAGCACCCGAGGAGCACTGGAGCCAGCAGAGCTGCGGCCACGGTGGACAGCGTCTTCGGCCGGACTCGGGCACGACGCTCCGACCAAAAAGAGGAGGCAGAAACCACTAGGGAATGGTGAAGGATGGTGGTGAGGGTTCTGGTGGAGAAAAGAAGGGAAGGGGAGGCTCGGTCTGCATGAATTTGAGCGGTGGAGGGCGACGACCATGGCGGCCTACTGCGGTGAGGAGGGGCTCCGGGGCTCGGGAGACTAGCTAGGGAGGGGTCTGGGAGTGAGGCACGACTGGTGGTGAGCTCGGAGGCGCTCGGGGTGGGCTTAAATAGCCGCGGGGAGAGGGAGCCGCACTGGCGTCGCCGCGGACACGCGGCCGCGCCGCGGATGCATGCGCACGCGCATGAGCTCAGTGGTAGACGACGTAGGAGGCACATGGGGAGGTTCTCACGGGGCAGAGAGGCCAAGGGAGCACAGGGAGAAGCGGCCGCGGCGCGAGCAGAGCCGGTCGGCCATAGTGCTCCCGTGGGCGCGCGGCGACGAGTGCCAACAAGGAGGCTTCTGCAGGGGGAGAAGGCTCCGGGGAGAAGACGACGGCAACGGGGAGACGCTAGACACGCTCGTGCTCGCCGTGACGCTGAGCAGAGGAGGGGCCCGAATCAAACGACGTTTTGGGCGCGGCCATTGCATGCCAAAGAGGTGGTCACCGCGTGAGCTGGGGAGGAGAAAGAGGCCGAGGCTGTAAAAAGGTGTCTAGTGGTACATTTGTCCATGGTAGATGTTAACTATGGTGGTAGCTTGGTGAAAACTGCTCTGGTTAAATGGTAAACCAGCTCTGAAGTTTACTGCATCAAAATTGGCAGAGCACTGCTGATTAACAGGAAAGGGTTTGGAGCCAATGGAGTTGTCTAGTAGATTGAGGTAAAGAAGGACTACATTCCTGGTAAGTTTGAGAAGATTTGGACCAAAAATAAATATAGTTGCTTCACAACTGCATATTTGGTCCAGGAACAAGAACATGATGTTGCACTCACTTGGTGAGGCCAATTGAGCTGAATTTTTGCAAGGCTTGGTCATTGGTCATATAGAGATTCTGTAGAAATTTCATACCAATTGGAAAAGCCAAAATGGTATTTCCTTCACAAACATCTCCACTGACCAGAAACTTGCAAAAATTCTAGAGGAATAATGGCTTGATGAACAATCCCCAAAATGGGTGGAGGTGAGTTATATGGATAATAGAAGGCCTAGAAAATTTGGCAGCCATAATGGAGCAAGATAAATTATACTTGCTTCACAAACTGAAATTTTGGACAGAATCAAAGAATTGAAGATGATCTCACATGGAGGCATTACATGAGCTCTACTTTGGTGGAGACTCATTATTGGGTCAAATGAAGGATGTGACCAAGTTTCTTCTCATTTGGACAAGCCTAGAATATACTTCCTTCACAAAGTTCCTTTCTGGATAGAAACTTTGGAAAATCATTGAAAAATATTCACTAGGCAAATGAGTGTGAAAATTGGCACATGTTAATGATATGGACATGAAAATATGTCCAAGGAGTTTGGAGTCAATTGGCCAAAGATAAATAGCACTTGCTTCACAAAGTGCCATTTAGGGCAGAATAGGAAAAGGAATATTGGAGGGTTATTTTTGAACATGGCAATGAAATGTTTTGCCATAATGGATGAAGATATGACCAACCAAATTATTAGAATTTTTTTGGGAATTTTTGGAGGGACAAAAATATAGGTTGCTTCACAACCTAGGGCAGGCAGGGTTATTCCTTTAATAGAAAAAGGAATATTCCCTAGAAAAATAATATTGAGGTTGGTCCAAGGTGGTAAATGGCAAGGTCTAGAGATAGATATGAGGATGACAAGCCACTCTGGAAACAAAGAAAAGGTCATCTTCTTCAGTTTCCAGACCACATAGCCACGAAAAAAGAAATCTCAAGCAAAAATCTCAGAAAAACAAAAGAAAAAGAAAGGGCCAAAAATCAGGCTGTGACAACTCTTCCCCCCTTAAAGAAATCTCGTCCTCGAGATTTGGTTGCTCACGGAACAACTATGAACATACTGACTTAATGAAACCGTTTCCAACTCGGGTATCCTTTTTTCCTTTTATTGATGGTTCCCATTAAATTTCATATGACTGTCTGTCTGGCTCGGGGTGGTTTGCTTTACTGTTTCCATATGCTGACGGACCTTAGCTCACATGTTCATGCTGATGCAGGCTTCCATTATTTTTACACAGGCTGACTCGGCTGAGTGTGATCGATTATTATGACGGAAATATATGTCCGTCTCACAAGTACAAAAGTGATCTTCTTTTGATGTGTCATCCAGCACCTGCAATCTTTCATGAAATTGTGAACAATTTTTTCCTGGTGGACACCCAATCTTTTCTCCTTGCATTGGGTTCCTCAACCAACTGTGGGTCCTCCAGGTTTAAAATAGTAAGGTAGCTCATAACCGTTCACCTGACGTATTCTGACTTCTTGCAGGAGTTTCTGAATCATCTTAACGGGTTCCACTATCTTGAGTGTCAGATTTGTACCAATTATTTTACTGACTCCTGTCGTGGCCAACATAAAGGGATATGCCCTTTTATGATAATATCCGCAGATTGGACTGACGGTGGAGGGCTTGGCCATATCTCTTAATTCTTCGCGTGACCACGAGTTCGGTCTGGGGAATTATTTTGATAGGCGTATCTTTATCCTTATCCCATGGCAGGTAACATTTCTTCAATGGCAGGTTTATCGTCTCTCAAGTTTTAATCACAGGGAAAATGATCACCTGAACCCTTGCAAGAAATCGGCAAATAAATCAGTAGCCACCAGAACAGTCTTTTACAACTTAGATCTAGGACATTACTGAAATAACTCAACCACGGCTCAAGACGGCCGAAAAGCAGCGCAGAACATGAGACCGAGTTGATAAGAAGAAGGTGATAGCTCCTTAAAATAGCCAAAAAGCAGCTATAGGGCTACTGTCACAAAAATAAACTCAACAGCTGTACGAGATGGCCCAAAAGCAGCTCAGAACTCGTGATAGTCGTTGAAGAGAGAAATAAAAATCGACATCCACCCCGGATAGCTAAAAATAGCTTAGATCATAGGCGTGGTGCCGTCACTGGGGAAAAATAGACAAGGGCTCATCAGGATCACATTCCAGGTTCATTGGTGCTTGTACAGAGCTCAGTGTTGTCGTCAAACTTGTTAGTCCTTTGTCACACTGAGGTATATATTTGGCTTCCTTTTCATATATTTGAGAATCTAATTCCCGAGGCAGACTTGTTTTCTGACAGATTCTTGCATATGACCAGACGGTTGCGGATTCAATTCTCGGGATGCACTGCCATATGCTGTCATTTTAATATTTTTCACAAATGCTGTACTGAGGGAGATTGGATGGCTTATACTAGAAACCATTGAGAGCATCTTGCTGAGGAAGAATGTGTACCGTGCTTCAGAAGCTTCCCCATTAAAGAATTGCTAGGGAAAACTTGGTACCTTACACCGGAAGCTTTTTGTGGTTGCTTGCTGAAGAAGACAGAGTACCTGGCACATGAAGTCATCCATACATCGCACGGAGGAATCTTGCAGTTGAAGCTTCTCTGGTAGCTTGCAAGGGAAGACTGAATTGATTACCGCAAAAGCTTCTCACTGAGATATGCGGACCGATTACCGCATATTTAACCATCTTAATATTTTTGCTCTTGATTTCTTGTATGAAACGGGGTTTTGCAGGACTATCTTCCTTGCTGAGTACATGCCATATTTTTGCTTTCTTCTAGGTACACCGGGTTCCAAAATTATCCTGAACGAAAAATTAAACTTGTATATGAGCCATACCTTTGATAATATTCTGTCAACCTTGCACACAATTTAACTTCTTGCGCTTTTCTGCTATGAAGAGTGTACGTTGAGGGAGACATGGTTATTTGCACTGTGGTGAGGAGTGCATGCTGATGCAAATTTAATTAGTAGCATCCAGATCAGGCATTCTCCATTTTAGTGCAGTCAGCTGAGAATTCCATTTTATTTATGTGAGCTTCCAAATATTTGAATTCCTTGCTGATTCTTCGGGTCCGATGTCGGTTGGCGAGCAACTTTAATAAGGGGAAAGTAATGCCACACCGAAGGCCCAAAGAAAGAAGCAAAAGAAACGACTAAAATAAAAGCACACAGTCATATAATTAATCAAGCAATCATCACATATTACTGCTACTCACAACAAAATATGCATGCACACCTAAGCACACAAATCGCACGGAAACTCCGGTATGCATGAAAATTATATCCATGTGTGGAAGGAGTTGGCGTAACCGAAGCTACACCAAGCACCGGCTAAACAGTGGCCGGATCTGGATGGATACACAGGTGAGGACGGACTTGACGATCCAGTAGCGCGACACAAAAGTCACGACCATCTCATCATCAAGCGTACGAAGGGAGTCGTACCCGTCCAAAGAATGAAATGATGGTAAGATAATAGTGGAAGACTGGGTTTATTGGCATTGCCCTTTTCTGATAACAAAGATCAGTAAGGGTTGCCAAGGGGACGAGATGAAAGACATGGTTCATGATAGAAACAAGTGTATCACTGGAATAATATGGGTGGATGGCAGAAAGATATTACCCGGCTAGGGCTTGGGCTTGGTATTACCCGGCTAGGGCTTGGTGTTTCATTGGTAAACCGTCCGAGCCTGGTAACTCATTGGTGACCCGGTAGATTATAAGCCAGCAGATTGTAAGCCGGCAGACATTTATAAGCCAGATTGTAAGCCAGATTGTAAGCCATATCGTAACCCAACAAGTACTTAGCCATGAAAATGAGTCGTCTGGAGTTAAGAAGCCCAAGACGTTAAGAAGCCCATGGTGAGAACCCCGTGATAAGAAGCCCATGGTGAGACGTCAGAATATGTTAAGTCCTAATTCGGGTTGGATTCTACATGTAACCCGCCCCTTCAACTTATATAAGGAGCGGCGGGGCACCCCAAGGGGGACAAGATATAATCTCTAGGGCTAGACACGACTAGAGGAGGGCCGGCTTATAGGACGACTCCCTCATGATCATAATGAGACTTAGCCACAAACAACATGTAGGGCTATTACCGGATGATGCTTCCCGGGGCCCGAAGCTGTCTAAACCCTTGTATTGTGTAGCGTCTCTTGATTCCGATCAACCCAACTCAAGCTACTACCTAGTTGCGTTGGCCTCATGACAAGTCCTCACACTAGGACATCTGGCCGTGACAAATCCACGACAAGGGGGTTCTGGAGGCCATTTTCGGACCGTTTGATCTCCATCGGACGGTCTGAAACGGAGGGGTAGAGTAGGTAGGCGAGTGGGCTGTGTAGGAGGTCTAGTGGGCTGAGAGGAGAGAAGAGAAGAGAGGGCTAGCGGCAGTTTCAGAGATCAAAAACGTCCGACTACAGTACCAGCAACAGTGCCGCTCTAAGTTTAACGGTTGGGCTATCAAATGGACTCCGAATGCGACGGAATTTGGCAGGCGGTCTACCTACACTATAATAAGACCGCATGCCAAGTTTCAACCCATTCTGAGAACATTTTTCCGCCACTTATACAATAATATTCCTGAGGTGCCGCCGGCACGTGCAAGTGTGTCTAGGCTCAGAACGGACAACGAAGAGGACATGGGATCGAGCAACTACGAACAAATGCAAGTTTTGAAAACTATGCAGATGAAATGCACATCATGACATGGCAAAGGTGCAACACGCAAGCGGATGACATGGCAACAACGATGAATAATAGGAAGACATCTGGCGCACCGGCCTCGGGGTGTCACAACACTCCCCAACTAACAAGAGATCTCGTCCCGAGATCTTAGGAAGGAGACCGAAGAGGAATAGGAAGAACAAAGTTCTTCTTAGAGAAATGAGTGAAACAAAAGAATCTTGAGAGGTTAGACAATTTGAAGGAAAGGATACAACAGAGATGAACGAGATTGAGAAGCTTCGGTATAATGAGGAAACAAGGCATACGACCAGAACCAAGAGCTTAAATGATAAGAGAGACATTGAAACCACTTCGGTTAAGCGAGATAGACAAGGAATTCGAATGAAGGAATTTGGGAAGCCCTCCAGCTAAAATGGAAGGAATAGAGCAAGAACTTCAGAAGATGGGACGATACTTGACGAGAGGGACAACACAATGCCTCTGGAACAATTGCAAGAATGGAATGAAAGGAACGGAGAAGAAGATGACAACATCGGCCACTAATGAATTTGAAAGTGTCCTTAGAAGGAAGGGTTGAACGGAGTTGTTGAGAAAATCAACAACAAAAGAATAATCTTGATGTGTACTTACAAAAATTATCCCAATATTTGGGTGAAATTATGCCACAACCAAATGCTTGAATAGCTGAGAAGAACGACGAATTGCAAAACTCCACTTCAAAAGAATAGGGAGAATTATTTGCACTTCGAGAGGCAAGATGAAGAATACTTGAGATACTCCACTAGAATTTGATGTATATTTGAGGAATGAATTAAATCATGAAGAACCACCATGAAGAACTAGGGTAACAAAAGGATGATGAGATCGGAACATAGTATGAAAAGAATAAGATTAACGCCTTGCGATGATTTAGATGGAGGTTTCGACAGGATAGCTGAGAAAGCTTTGAACTCCGGAAAGATAAGACGAAAACACTTGGGATTAGAATTTATTCCTCAAGAACAAACTCTGAAGAAAGGGATTAATCAACTTAATGGAAAAGAATAATAATTATGTTATGCTCATCCTATTTCAATTAAATTGATGAGAAGCAATGGATTTGCGTACTACTTATTCGCGTTGAAATTTACTAAAGAGAGATATAGCGCAAAACTCGAGAAAGTCTTCATGAAACACCGGTAGGATTGGAAAGAATAAATGAATTGATTTGATAACAAAGGAAAAGGAATCTTGCACGAATCACCGTATGAGTTGCAACCGAGTGATGAAAGAGAACGAATCGCCAGGAAGAACTAGAAAACGAATAAAGAACTTGACGGAATTTAGATACAAGAGAACGAAGGGATCGCGAACTGATTAAAGGATACTTGAACATAGCACCGGAAGAATATGGAGACGAACGAAGAGGCATCAATTAAGAATAGTTGGAGGACGAAGTTGAAAACTGAGAACGAAGAAATCTTATGAAATGATGGCCTTTGGAGAATCACAATGGAAGAATTCATGAAATACTCTGGATGTGTAAGCAAAGAATTTGTCATGATCGGAACAAATTAAGAGGATAGCACCAAACAAGCATCACGAATCTTCAAGAGAATGGACAAGATTTGGAGGAAATCTCTTCTTCAGTCTTCAAATGATGCCAAGAAATACCACCAAAATTGTTGAGATACTCCAGAAAATGAAAAGAGGAACAAGTTGAACCACACATGAAAAGAATTTGAAAGCGATCTTTGAAAAGGCATATGATCGATGGAATCCATACTTACGTCATACGTGAAAAGATTTGAGAATCACTCCAGAAAATTAGAAGAGTCAGGTAAGATCATGGGAAAAGACTTGTGGGTCTTGGCCCACTGAAAGAAAACACTGTTTGGAAAGGATTGAAAAGGAGATGATGCACCGGAATGATTGAATGACTCAAATGAGGTAACAACCTCAAATTAATTGGAACACAGACGGATCTGCTGAGATGTCTTCAGAACTACGGAACAATTAAATGGTGAGAGGTGAACGAGCAAGGGAAAACATTTGAGCTGAGGGAAAAGAATATGTAGAACACCGAAAACTTGAACTCGATCCACCGAAAAAGAAAAGAAATGAGGAATGACGAACTAGACGAGAATTAACGAGTTGAAATAATTGAGGAAAATAAGGCAAAGGTTTTGCACAAGTAGGATGGATACTCGATTAAGGACTCAGGCTCCGAGAAGGCAAAGGGTGGGCGGGTGGGAAAAGAAAGACCACATCAGCTGGGGAAAACGACGCTGGTTGGAAAGAACTGAGGATTGAACTAGCAAAAGATGAAGAGGAACGGATCAACTTGACGAAAATTGCACCGGATGAAAAAGGCTGACATCGCAACAATTGGAAGACTAACTGCATGATCCTAAAAAAATTGAAGGGGAAGAGGAGTAATTCAAAACACCTATGTCAAGATTCCTCACTAGAGTGACGAAGGGGCTAAGGAGTAAAAAGAATTCCTACTCTTTGATATAACTAGACTCCGAAAGCAGTTTTTGCTAGACTTGACAACAACCAAACTACGATCAATCAAGGGGGCTCCTATGGTCGGTTGATGCTCTGATACCAACTTGTCACGCCCAAGATGCGATTCTATCCCGATCATGTGATAACTTCATGATTGGGGCACAATCGCATTTCGGGTGCTTAGCAAGATGGATATCATTACATCGTACCATTACATAAATAGATGGGGATACATACAAGTCATACAATTGCCACATGAATACATCAACATCATACACGAGGCATCCGACTACGTATGAAAAACATGAAAAGCACAACGACATCCATCCTGCTATCCCAGGCTGCCGACCAAGAACGTATCCCAAGATCGACGAGGAAGAAGAAGAAATAACTCCAACACAACTAACCATCGCTGTCACGTCAAGTCATCGGAAACATGTACCTGCAACTGTTGCTGTAGTATCTGTGAGCCACGAGGACTCAGCAATACCATAACCATGGGTATCAGGACTAGCAAAGCTTAATTGGTATGGAAAGGGTAGGTGGTGAGGTTGCAGCAGCGGCTAAGCATTGTATGGTGGCTAACTTACGATTCCAAAGAATGATGACAAGCTACGCAAACGGGCACAAACTAGAAATGATCACGAAGTGATCCTGAGCTACCTACGAGTCAAACACAACCCCACTGTGTTCTCTTCTCAAATTGAAAAGTGACGGTCACGGTTACTCACACGGTTGGTGTATTTTAGTTTGGATCCTCTGTCAAGTTCTCTACAGCCGGACATTAACAAATTCCAATCTGCCACATAGCCGCGGGCACGACTTTCAAAAGATCATAACCCTGCAGGGATGTCCCAACTTATCCCATCACAAGATCTCACGATCAGCAGAGGTAAAACCTCTATACTTAGGGACCACCCAATCAGACTTGGAATCCCGGTGCACAAGACATTTCGACTATGGTAAAACAAATCCAGCAAGACCTCCCGCGCGTATCTCGTCTTAGGCCACGTCTAGATGAGCACTACGTACAGCAACCAAAGACCCTAGATAACTGGGTGGTACCTCAAGGGACTCTAGTTTGGGACCAACACCATCAACACTGCCCCCCTCTAAAATGTGGTACAAACCTCGGGTAGCGCTAACATGCGTCAAATTTAATATGTTTATTATGTCGGGCAAATGGTAAAACCAAAGTTGGGCCTTGCTGGCGGAGTTTTATTCAAAGCGAACTGTCGAGGGGGCCCATAACCACCCACCGTGTTAGGAACGCAAACTCAAGGAACATAACATCGGTTTATCAGTTCTTAAGGCAACATGAGTGGAACAAAACACTGAGAAAAAGGCCAAGCCTTCCACCCATTGCCATGTATATAGGTGCATTAATTTAAATAAGTGATATTGTGATATTCCTACATATCCATGTTCTAGCATGGAGCAAACTTCATCTTCACCTGCAACTAACATGTAACATCCCAAATTTTCAATTTTGAATGTTATACATAGATCATACTGCATTGCATGCTCTTTGCATTTTTGTTGAGGCGTTCCTCGAAATTCTAAGCAACTCAAGGACCTACGGGGAGAGTTTGGAATTTTACCGTTTTCGTATTTGAGTTCGCTCGAATACCGGTACGAGGACAGTGTGGTTTTAATTATTTTTCTTTCCTAAAAATATTTCTAAATACAATATATGAGCGGAGATAATATGACTTCTCCAAAATAATAGAGATATTGGAGGAAAAATGTTAAAATCACTTTTGGTTTTATTCTGCATTTATTTGCGATTTTATTTGCATAGGAAAAATGCGTGTTTTTTCAAAATTGCATTTAGGTCCGGGAAAAATGTTCACTTTGTCCTAAATGTTATTAGAGGACGGTGAAAATTTATTTCGGGATTTTTGGAGTCCGTTTGGTATTTCTTTCGTTAGTTTTGCTACGTTAGGACTCTTTAAAAAAACGAACCGACTCCGAGCCGTATTAGGCCAGGACTCTCGCTGTCGGGGGAAACTGTCCTCCCACGAGCACCTATGGGACCGGAGCACCTTCTATGTTGCGGTAAGGGAGCGGAGGGAGCACGGAGAGCAGATCGAGGAGCACACGCGGGCAGTTTTACCCAGGTTCGGGCCGCGCGGACGCGTAAAACCCTACTCCTGCCTTGGTTGTATTGAGTTCTTGAGCTCGGGAGCTTGAAGAGCTACAGTACTAGCTACACCGAGCGAGAGAGTTGTCTAGGTTTCGAACCTTTTCTACGTTGTGCATGGGCCTCCTTTTATAGCTCAAAGGGGTCACCGACAGGTGTCAACGTAGAGGAGGGTAAAAGCGTAATTTTGGTGGTAGTTGTAACAGTGCATGAACAGTATATGAACAGTGGTCTTCACCTAACTTTGACAGTGGGGGACAAGGGCCTTAAATGCCCATCGCCATCGACCCCAAAAGTGTCCGTCCATGCTTCTCCGTTCGCCACGGCGGTAGCCTCGTCACCGTGGCTTGCCACCGTGTGCCTCAAGCTGCACAGCCATCTGCCAAGTGCCCCTGGAAGGGCCCCAGGGCGACGCGTGGGCCGATGAGCTGGAGCGCGGGCACACAGCGTAGGTTTCCCCGGCAAGCACCTTGCCGGGGTAGTGATCTTTCCGGGCCCGGAAGCTTGTCGCTCTCCGGGTCCTACCGGGGCGCAAGATGCGCCGAGGCATCTCTTGAGGTATGTGTTCCTTGGCCTTCCTTGCAAGCCCCTCTTGCCAGGGTCTTGTGCTAAAGTGATAACCTTGAGCCTGGTGCGGCCTTCCCGGCAAGCTCCTCTTGCCGGGGCCTTGATCTTCTGTCTTGTATACTTTGTTTTTGAATGGCTTCATAGAGACAAGAAAGGTTCTTGGCGAGCACGTGGTAAGCCCAGCCACGGGAAGCTGCTACTGCCCGTGCACAAGTTGGGGTACTAAGGTACCCCTATCTTAGTACACCGACAGGAGCCCCCGGGCCTGGGCCACACACGGTGCCGAGCGCTGTTGGGCCAGGCCCAAGACAGTGCACGGGCACGCGCGGCCCACGGCAAGCCGTATCCCCTTTCGTATCCGCCGCATCCCTCCCTAACGGCACGCGTCGATTGCGGCGTCGTGGGAGAGATCGTGGCTTGTTCTTTAATGGGAAATGCGGAACATCCCCCACTTCCCCCTTAAAAGCAAAGGAAGCAGGGGCAGTTCCCCTCCATCGTCTTTATTGCGCCTTGATTCTCCAGAAACCCCCGTCGTCCTCCGCCTCCCAAAGGTCGACAGAGAGCCAAGCCCCTTTCTTCCTCCGCCGTCTCCCGCATCCGCGGCACCGTCGACCCCCTCGCCTCTTTCCTCGCCACCCCCGCCATGGCTCCGAAGAGCGACAAGGCGAAGAGCGACAAGGCCAAGAAGGAGAAGTCCGAGCAGACGGTGAAGCTGGCAGCCCTGCGGAAGAAGTGCGTGGTCTTCGCGCCGAGGCTTGGCGCGAGGGAGCTGCGGGACAAATACTATTTGTTCTGGGCAAGGGAGACCAAAGCTCATCCCCGCACCCAAGTCTTCCCCGCCGTCGCCAAAGATATGTTCCCCGGCGGGTACTTCTTCTTTGCTGCATTCTTCCATTGTGGTCTGTGCCCTCCGTTCTCGGAGTTCTTTTGTGATGTCATGAATACATATGGCCTCCACCTCCTAGATTTCACCCCCAACGCCATCCTTACGATGGCCGTTTTCGTACATCTGTGCGAAAACTATGTTGGGGTTCATCCAAATGTAGCTCTTTTCCGCCACTTCTTCATGCCTAGAGTAGAGTCAGGTGCCCCCCTCTCCGGCGGCATCTCCTGGATCTTTAGGCTGAACAAGAAGGACTCGTACTTGAAAGGAGAGCTTCGCGGCAAGTGGGAGGAGTGGAGAGCCGATTGGTGCTGGGTGCTGGAAGCTAATCCTGAGCCCTTTACCTCGCCGCGCCAGACTGCCATAGTGCGCGGCGGGGATTGGAGTGAATTGGCCCCGGAGGACATCAAGCTTAATATCGCCCTCATTAGGATCATTCGTCTCCGGGTCGCCAATCTGACTATCGGAGAAGTTGGAGCAGATTTCCTCCGCCGCCGCATCGCCCCTTTACAAGAAAGGAAGAGGCCCGCCTGGGAATTCGGCAATGCGGCCGACATCATGAGGCTGCGCCCTGGATTGAACTACAACTTCACCGCCTTAGAGTTGAAGGGGATGGTCCGGGAGCTCTTCAAGCATGACCCGGCCCACCCGGAGTGGTTCAAACCTTCCCGGGGAGTGGTGCCGCTGTGCAACAGCACTGCCCGCGATTCCCTACGCGCGATGATGCCCGAGTGCGACTCCCACGGCGTCGTCCCCACTTGGCTGGAGCCTCCACCGGAGACCGTGTTGACCTTCTTCGACAACTTGGTCGAGAAGCCCCGCAACGCCGAGGAGAACAAGGGCCTTACCCGGGCTACTACCGAGCGGGATATAGCTTACATCGCCACCAGGATGGAGGAGGCCGCCGCAGCTGCGGCTGCGGGCGACTTTGGATATACTGTGGAAGAGGCGCAGGCCGCGGGCGCAGTGAGTCAAGCAGAGGAGGCGGAAATCCTCAAGCTGCTGAAGATTGCGCCCGAGGAGTTTGCCGGGGAGCCTTCCGTGAAGTTTGCCGGGACGAGCAAGGTTGCCGGGGGGAGCGAGGCCGCCGGGCATGGCGCTGAGTCCAGCGGGCCTGCCGAGGAGGAGGAAGACGCCGAGGCTGGATAATCCGACGAAGATTCTGGTGGATCTCTGAATCTTGACGACGATGCCTCCTCGTCCTCGGAGAATTCTCCGCCTCCGCCAAGCCCCACGCAGCAACCGAAGAAGCGCCTCCGCAAGGCAGCTGAGGCGGCGAGGCCACAGGCGTCTCGACAGCAGCCGGCGCGCCGTGCGACGCGCGCCACCAAGACGAGCGAGGTCGTCAAGGAGGCGCCCCGTGCCCGAGCGCCGAGCGGAGGGGGATCTTCCCGGAGCGGAACGAGTGCTCCTTCTGCCCCTCGGTCCTCGGCGACGACGGGGGCCGGGTCTTCACAGCCCACAGCCCCGGAGACCGCCAAGCGCCCGAGGGAGCCTTCTCCTCCACCTCCTCGCGCGGGAGCACACCAGGCGGAGTTTGACTTCTCCGCCCTCAGCTCCGACGAAGAGGAAGAGGAGTAAGTTCTTGCTATTCTTTTAGTTCCTTTGATTTTGTCTTGATTTTCCTTGCTGGTTCTGATCTTGCTTTTGTTTTGCTTCGCAGGACCCTGACCCAGCGGATGGCGAAGAGGGCCAAGATCCCTGTGGTCAACGTTGAGGACGACGAGCCCGTCGTGGCGACAAGCGACGCACCGGCGACGAGCTTGCCGGATCAGCCTGCTGCTCCGAGGAGCAGCCCCCAGCGCAGCCCCCAGCGTAAGTCTGGTGTTCGTCTTTCTGCTTGATGGGCGCGCTCGAGGTTGTTGCTTGTACTGATGTCTTGTTGTTTTGTGTAGAGGTGGAGCCGCAGCCGCAGGAGCACCAGGAGGTTGCCCCCGACGAGCCACTTGCTCCGCCCTCCCCGCCAAGGAGGAGCTCCCCGGCGAGGGAGAACGCTCCGCCAAGGACAGGCACTCCGCCAAGGGTGAGTACCCCGCCAAGGGTGAGCAGCCCGACAAGGGTGAGCACCCCGCCAAGGGAGGGCGCAGGCGGCCCTCCGCCAGCAGGGGCCACCACTCCGCCGCCAAGGGAGAATTCCCCGGCGAGGGACCCCATCGTTGAAGAAGTCCGTGAAGGTAAACCTTGCAACTTTTTCTCCTTGGACTTGTCCTTTTGGATATTTGCTTGATTCTTTCTTTTCTTTTTCTTCTGTTAGACCCTCCCGCCCCAGAGCCGATGGCGACGGAGGCCACCGCTGAGGAGGAGGTGCACGGCGACGGTGGCAACACCACTGCCACCGAGGGAAGGGCTAGAGCCGACGAGCCTGCCGCTGAAGAGACCGCCCCGACCGCAGACGCCGCGGCTGGGGAAGGGACCGGCGACCGCACTGCTGGCCCGGAGGCTGCAGGAGCGCCGGACTCTGCTTCGGCCGCCGGCCCTTCCGCCTCCGCGGCTGGGCAAGGCGTCTACCTAGAGGCCGCCAACGGGGTTTTTATACAAGTCCCGTGGGCGTCCTCGTCTCGAGCACCCGCGGAGGGAGAGACCTTTGACGGAGAGGTCCTCGCCTCCGCCGGATTGAAGGTTGTTGAAGCGCCCGGCAGCAGCGACGAGCCCGAAGAGGAGAGACTCCTTCGTCGGCTCCTGGCCTTGTACCGGGCCAGGCAGGCGAAGTTGGAGTCTCGGGAGGCTCTCGCCGCCAAGGCTGGAGCTGACTTGGAGAAGCGCGCCGCGGAGCTCCGCGCCGCCAACCAGGCGGCCCTCCGCAACTTGGCGGAGGAGCGTGAAGAGCTTGCCGGGGCGCAGCAAGCCTTCCTCCTTGAAAAAGCTGAGGCCGAGGAGCAGCAGCGGTTGGCCGCCGAGGAGCTGTCCCGGCGAGAAGGAGTACTCAACCAGCGGAAGGTCGACCTCGATGCCCACGAGGACGACCTCGCCGCCCGGGAGCAGGCCATTGGCGGGGCTCTGAAGGAGGCGATGAGCGCCGCAGCCGCCGCCGAGACCGCCAAGAAGGACCTGGAGGCCAAGGTGGAGCAGCTGGAGTTGTTCCTGAAGGCGAGCGAGGACAGAGTCACTGCGCTCAATGTGGAGCGGGAGAAAGATGCCCACACCAACTCTGAGCTGCAGGTACGTCTCTCCGAGAAGGGCACAGATCTCTCTGACGCCAAGAACTCCATTGCTGACTTAGAGCTGAAGGTCTCCACCCTGACTGGTTCGCTCGACGCCGCCCGGGACCGCGAGAAGAAGCTGAAGGACGAACTCCGCAAGGAAAAGGCCTTGGTGGAGAGCGCCGCCGTCTCGGCGAACAACTTCAACCAGGCTGTGGAGCAGTGGACTGAGGAGCTGGTTACCTCCGCCGCCAATATTGACGCGGAGATGATGGCGCTGAGGGCGGAGCATCTCGTGTACTCCCCGGACGAGAGTCTCCCCCACAGCGCCAAGTTGAGTCTGTTCTTCAGGGGAATTGCGCCGGCGCTTGCGCGGCTGCGGGAGAAGATCCCCGTGCAGCTGGCCGACGGGGCGCGTCGGCTCTGCATGGGCACCTTGGAGTGGGTCTTGTCGAAGATCGTCTACCGCAACCCCGACATCAACCTCGTCAATGTCCTCCGCACCTTACCGCCCGAAGCTGATCAGGAGGCATTTAAGGCGCAGGTTGCCCACATCGTCGCCAAGGTGGGCAAGATCACGAGGCATGAAGGCGACCGCGTAGATTAGATTCCTTTCTTTCTGCATCCTTTGCCGCTGTCAATTAAGTCATAGGCAGTAGTTGATTAGAACATCGGCAAGCTATCTGTGTAATATACACTTTTATTTTGGGTAATCAATGCAGTGTTATCTCCCTTGCTTTTGGTCCTTCACTTTGTATGCTTTTTACCCTACGCTTTTAGGGAACTTGCCGGCAAGGGGCCCTTGCCGCGAGCGTTGAGTGCTGGACTCTTAGCAGCCTGCTGGCAACACCCTTGCCGGCAAGAAACCTTGCCGCAGCTAGTCGCAACGCACCTAGATTGCTGAGCGAACTCGAAAACGAAGTAAGGGCGTGACACATGTCGCAGCTCACTTAAGTCGTTGAGCGTGCTCGAAACAAAATAAGGGTGCGGCTAGCCACGGGTAGGTTCCTCCGCGCACAGGTTTTCCATACAAAGTGTGGTTGTTCAAGGAAGATAACTAAAATTTAAAAAGGTTTGAATTACTCAAACTTTGGTAACTTAGCTTTCATAGATTGTTTGCTCCCCGACAAGGCTTCTCTTTCTTGAACAGCACTTGGTTCATGTACCTCCATCTCCTTCCCCCCCCCGGCAAACTTGTGCGCGAGGAATATTCCTTCTGCTTAAGAGGGAAAGAAAAAGAGGAGGAAAAACAAGTATAGGGCCTCATGGCTTGCTAGTGCTCACCGGGGATGTGCGTTGCACAAGGTGCCAAACGATGCATGCAAATAACAAAGAAAAGCATGGAAATGACAAATAGTGCGAAGCACAAAAGCTTTACTGATGCACGGGGTCCGCGCCCGGCTTTGTACAAAGGTTTACATGCAACAGCGGCAAGACTTGTACAAAAGGTGGTTGCCGGAGCGGATCACGGCAACCGCGCCTTACGGGTGAAACTTGCGAAGATGCTCTATGTTCCAGGAGTTGCTCACCGGTAAGCCTTCTTCGGTCTCAAGGCGGATAGCGCCGGGCCTTGTGACTTGTCTCACCCGATAAGGGCCTTCCCACTTCGGTGTCAACTTGTTGGAATTCTTGGCGGACTGAACACGCCGAAGAACAAGGTCGCCTCCCTCGAGACTCCTGGCCCTGACCTTGCGGCTATGATAGCGACGCAAGGCTTGCTGGTATCGGGCAGCTCGTACAGCAGCCTGGAGACGTTCCTCCTCAAGGAGCAATGCATCATCGTGTCGCAGTTGCTCTTGCTCGAGCTCATCATAAGCGAGCACTCGAGGAGATCCGTATACGAGTTCCGTGGGGAGAACCGCCTCTGCTCCATAGACAAGAGCAAAGGGTGTCTGTCCGGTGGCTCGATTTGGTGTCGTCCTGATTGACCAAAGAGCCGCTGGCAACTCCTCTATCCAGTTTCTTCCGCACTTGTGCAGCCTGTCGAAGGTTCTTCTCTTGAGCCCGCGCAGCACTTCAGCATTGGCCCTCTCCGCTTGACCATTGCTCCTCGGGTGAGCAACAGAAGCGAAGCAGACCTTGGCGCCAAGGTCTTGGACGTACTGCATGAAGGTGCGACTTGTGAACTGTGTGCCGTTGTCGGTGATGATCCTATTAGGGATTCTAATACGGCAAACAATCGTTCTGAAGAACCTGACTGCTGACTGTGTTGTCACCTTTCTCACTGGTTTCACTTCTGGCCACTTTGTGAACTTGTCGATTGCTACGTACAAGTACTCAAAGCCCCCGACAGCGCGGGGAAAGGGGCCGAGGATGTCGAGCCCCCAGACCGAGAAGGGCCAGGATAAAGGGATCGTCTGGAGAGCTTGAGCTGGCTGGTGAATTTGCTTGGCATGGAACTGGCACGCTTCACACTTGGTTACTTGTGCAGTTGCATATTGGAGGGCTTCTGGCCAGAAGAACCCTTGCCGGAACGCCTTCCCGGCAAGCGCCCTTGCGCCAATGTGGTGGCCACATATGCCTCCATGTATCTCTGCCAACAGCTCCTGTCCATCTTCTCTGGAAATGCACTTCAACCTGACACCGTTGAGTCTTATTCTGTACAGTTCATTGCCAACGAACTGGTACATACTTGACTGCCTGGTTATTTTCTCTATCTCTTCTGGCTCGTCGGGAAGTTCTCCAGTTTGCAGAAAACGGACGATCTGCTGTGCCCATGCTGGAGCCTGAGGCTCAACAGCAAGGACAAAAGGCATGAGGGCTGCTGCGGGGACCTCAGCTTCTACGGCAAGAACCCGCGGCTCTGCCGGAGCTGATGGTCCCCCGGCAAGCCTGCCGGGGCAAGGCTTGTCGGGAACGCCTGCTTCAACTGTACAGACCCTTGGATCTGCAGGAGCAAACTATTCCTCAGCATCTTGGCTGTTGTTCTTGGGGACCTTGGCGGCGGCTTCGGGAAGATCCGCCGGCAAGTTGTCACCGGAGACCAACTTTCTCTTCTTGTTTTGCCCAACTGATGGTGTAACGGATGGCTGAGTTAACTTGAGCACGAAGGTCCCTGGTTCCACAGGTAGCTTCATTGCAGCACACTTTGAGAGGCCATCTGCAATATCATTCTGAGCTCTTGGGACGTGCTCCATTTGCAGACCTTCAAAGTGTTCTTCAAGCTTCCTCACTTCATCAACATAAGCTTCCATCAAAGGGCTCTGGTAACTCTTGTTCACTTGTCGGACCACCAACTGTGAATCTCCCCGCACAATCAACTTCTTGATCCCAAGCTCGGCCGCAATTCTGAGGCCGGCAAGCAAACCTTCATACTCAGCGGTATTGTTTGTCGCTTGTTCCTTGGGAAAGTGCATCTGAACAACATACTTGAGGTGCTCTCCGGTGGGTGCTATGAGTACCACGCCGGCACCGGCGCCTTGCAGCGAGAAAGCACCATGAAAGTACATCATCCATTCGTTGCTCACTTCTTGGACGGGGATGCTTGTCTCTTGGACTTCTTCATCTGGCGTTGGGGTCCATTCTGCTATGAATTCTGCCAAAGCTCTGCTCTGTATGGTTGAAGTACTTTCAAACTTGAGACCAAAGCTTGACAGCTCCAGTGCCCACTCGACGATCCTGCCTGTTGCCTCTGGATTTTGCAATATCCTCTTCAACGGAAAGCGAGTGACCACCGTTATCTCGTGTGCTTGGAAGTAATGGCGCAGTTTCCTTGAGGCCATCAGGAGGCCGAAAAGCAACTTCTGCACCGCAGAGTATCTTGATCTAGCCCCCTGCAAGAGGGAACTTACGAAATACACTGGGCGCTGCACCATCTTCTTTCGCACTCCTTCCTGTTCCTGCGCGGACTTGTCCTTGTCGGGGCCAGAGCTTGTCGGGGAAGCTCCCTGCTTGTCGCTGGATTCGCTTGCCGGGGATGTGGGCTCCTCATCCGCCTCCCTCTCCGCTACTAACGCAACACTAACCACTTGATTGGTTGCCGCTAAGTACAGCAGCAACTTCTCTTGTTGCCTAGGTGCGACAAGTATCGGAGTGGAGGACAGGTATCCTTTCAAGTCTTGCAGCGCTGCCTCCGCTTCCGGAGTCCATTTCATAGGACCTGCCTTTTTCAAGATTTTGAAGAAAGGCAGGGCGCGTTCTGCAGACTTTGAAATGAACCTGCTGAGGGCAGCCACACAACCAGCAAGTCTTCTTACATCCTTGACGCGCTTCGGGGGCTTCGATCTGCTCGATGGCTTTTATCTTGTCGGGATTGGCTTCAATCCCCCTCTAGGACACAAAGAACCCGAGAAGCTTACCGGAGGGAACTCCGAAGACGCACTTCTCGGGGTTCAGTTTGAGCTAGATCTTGCGCAGATTCTCAAAGGTTTCCTCTAAGTCTTGGATCAAGGTATCTTTGCTCTTACTCTTGACCACTATATCATCCATGTAGGCTTCTACATTTCTGTGGATCTGTGGCTCAAAAGCAGTGTGCACCACCCTTGCAAATGTCGAGCCTGCATTCTTCAATCCAAAGGGCATGCGTATGAAGCAATATGTGCCACATGGAGTAATGAATGCAGTCTTTTCTTCGTCTTCCTTGGCCATGAAAATCTGGTGGTAACCTGAGTATGCATCAAGGAAGGAAAGCAGCTCGCATCCGGCGGTGGAGTCAACAATCTGGTCAATACGCGGCAAGGGAAATGGATCCTTGGGACACGCTTTATTCACATCAGTGAAGTCTATACAAAGTCTCCACTTCCCATTGGCCTTGCGCACGACAACTGGATTTGCTAACCACGTATGATGGATTACGCCTCTAACGAGGCCTGCTGCTTCCAACTTATTTATCTCTTCGGCGATGAATTCTTGGCGCTCCACGGCTTGCTTTCTGACCTTCTGCTCGACGGGCCGCGCATGAGGACAAACAGCAAGCTTGTGCTCAATTACCTTCCTGGGAATGCCGGGGATGTCAGATGGTTGCCATGCAAACACATCGACATTCGCCCGCAGGAAGGAAACGAGCGCGCTTTCCTATTTGTGGTCGAGTGTAGCACTGATGGTGAAGGTACCACCAGTGCCGTCCTCCTTGGCGGACACCTTCTTGGTTGTCGGTGGAGCTGCCATTCCTTTCTTGCACTTGCCGGTGGAGCTCGATGGCGCGTCCTCGACGGCAGCGCAGCACTCCGAGGAGGTGCGTTTGCCGGAGTGGGCCCCAGAGCTCTTGCCAGACTTGGTCTTGGTCTTCCCCCCGGGAGCTTCAGCGGCAAGTGTGTTGCTTTCTGCTGCGGCTGCTGCATCCCGATAGATCTTGTCGGCGCAGATAAGCGCGTCCTTCTTGTCGCCAGGGACAGAGATGATGCTTATCGGCCCCGGCATCTTGAGTACGTTGTATGCATAGTGGGAAGCTGCCATGAACTTGGCGAGGGCAGGACGGCCAAGTATCCCATTATATGGTAATGGGATATCGGCAACATCAAACGTGATCCTTTCCGTCCTGAAGTTGAGCTCCCCGCCAAAGGTCACTGGCAGAGTAATCTTCCCCTTCGGCTTGCTCCTTCCCGGGTTGATCCCTTGGAACGACCCGGTTTCCTCTAGCTCGCTGTCGGGGATCTGTAGCTTCTTGATCACAGCTGAGGAGATCAAGTTCAGGCCGGCCCCGCCGTCAACCAACATCTTGGTGACCTTGAGGTTGCGGATAGTTGGTGAGACCAACATAGGCAAGCACCCGACCGCAGTGGTGCGGTCAGGGTGGTCCTCAAGGTCAAAGATGATGGGCGTGCTGGACCACTTCAGCAGCCTGCGTGACTCGACGGGCGGCTCAGCTGCATTAACTTCTCGCACCCACTCCTTGAGCTGGCGGTGGGAAGTGTGCAGAGAGGCACCCCCGTCGACACACAGAACCTCTGTGGCCTTCTGGAACTCCTGCTCACTGTTGTCTCCTTCTTCCATGTCGTCTTCGTCGTCTTCATCGTCATCCTTGTCGCGGCCCCGGGGAGGTCTGTCACCTTGTTGCTGCTTGGCCTTGCCGCGGCGTCCTCCCCGGCCATTGAACGGCCGCTTCTTGCTGGGTTCTCCTCCGCCTCCTTGGGCCTTTTCCTTGTCGCGACGTTCGTATTCAGCCTTTTGCTGCTCTATGAGGTACTTGACTCTTTTGCAGTTCTGAAGATCGTGGCCCTTGGTGCGGTGGATCTTGCAGTACTGCTTGTCAGAGCTGTCCTGCTTGTCGGCTGCCGCTACAGGGGCGGGCTCCTTGCCAGAACCGCCAGCCCGTGCCTTCTTGGCGGGAGCCTCCTTGCCGGACTGCTCGACAACCAGCACCACCTTGCTCTTCTTCTTTCTGTTGTTCCGCCGCCAGCTCTTCCTTGCCGGGGAGGCATCCTCGCTGTCGCTTCCTCCTGCGCCAGCATCCTCTCTGGGGAGTCTCCTCCCCTCTTCAGCGCGCGCGCACTTGTCAGCCAGAGCGTAGAGCTCGCTGACATCCCGGATCTTGGTCATGGCCATCTCCTCCCTCATCCGGCGGTTACGCACGTTCTGGTGGAACGCGTTAATAACCGCGACAGGGTGGACGTCGGGAATGTTGTGCTGGACGCGGCTGAATCTTTGGATGTACTTGCGCAGGGACTCTCCCTCCTTCTGGGCGAGGATGTGGAGATCGCTCTCCTGGCCGTGGGGTTTGTGGCCGCCCGTGAAGGCGCCAACAAACTGGTGGCACAGGTCCGCCCACGAAGAGATGGAGTTCTCCGGCAAGTGCATAAGCCAAGACCGGGCGTTTGGCTTAAGCACTAGCGGGAAGTAGTTGGCTAGGATCTTCTCGTCGCGTCCCCCGGCAGCCTGCACCGCGATGGTGTAGATGCTGAGGAACTCCGAGGGGTGTGTCTTGCCGTCGTACTTCTCGGGTACGTCGGGCTTGAAATTCTTCATGCTGGGCCACTGGACTTGCCGCAGCTCACGGGTGAACGCAGGGCAGCCTGCCGCGTACGGCAAGTCGCCTGGTCCACCGGGCGCGTGCGCGTCGACAGCGGTCCCAGCGCGCTGATGTGACTGTCTTCGGGCTTCTCGTCGACGCTCGATGCGAGTCCGAGCGTCTTCTTGCCGCCTGTCGTCTAGGACTTGGCGCTGATCGCGGCGAGCCCGCGGATCCGACGACGCCGTGGAGTCGTCGTCGACGTTGATCCGGCGGGGTGGCGATTTCTGCTTCCGCGGTGGGGAGTGCACGGTAGTTGCACCCCCGGCGGTCTTGTCGCCATTGGCCTTCGCTTGGTCGACTTGCCGCGGCCGCGAGGTTGCCGGCTGCTGTGGCGCGTCGTTGTTAGCGAAGGCGATGAGGCTCTGAATCGTCGCCCTCCAGTCTTCGGCCTTGTCTGCCGCTGGAGGGAAATCGAGGAGCAGCTGTGCTCTTGCTAGAGCTTCTGCTGGAGAAGAGGGGAACGACGGCGAGCGGTGCGAGGAGCGGGACACGCTCGGACTTCTAACCGCGTTAGAAGGAGCATGTTCCCGCCCCGGCGACCGCGCCTTGCTTGTGCCAGCACGCTGGCCTTGAGCGTCCCGCGATCCTCCGGCTTGGCCACGCCCCAGCAAGCGTATGGTACCTCCAGTACCACGCCGCTGCGGGTCTTGTACCTCCTGAGAGAGACGTGGCGCGTCCACGGACACCGAGGCTTTGAAATTCGCCCGGTCGTCCGTCTTGTCCTTGGACTTGGTGGCGCCGTGAGTCCCCTCGCCGGCGACCACCCTTCCGCCGGCGTCTCCTCCACCAACCGTTGGTTCTGGTGGCGGTGGAATCGACGCAGACGGGCCTCCGACCTCCGAATCCTTCTTCTTCGGAGGCATGTCGTTGTAGCTGATGAAGTTGATGAAGCTGGAGAGGTTAATGAAGAATGCGCCCGCGTGAGCGCCGGATCAGGTTCGCACAACCTCGACGCCCCCTACCTGGCGCGCCAAAGATGTCGGGGGAAACTGTCCTCCCACGAGCACCTATGGGACCGGAGCCCCTTCTACGTTGCGGTAAGGGAGCGGAGGGAGCACGGAGAGCAGATCGAGGAGCACACGCGGGCAGTTTTACCCAGGTTCGGGCCGCGCGGACGCGTAAAACCCTACTCCTGCCTTGGTTGTATTGAGTTCTTGAGCTCGGGAGCTTGAAGAGCTACAGTACTAGCTACACCGAGCGAGAGAGTTGTCTAGGTTTCGAACCTTTTCTACGTTGTGCATGGGCCTCCTTTTATAGCTCAAAGGGGTCACCGACAGGTGTCAACGTAGAGGAGGGTAAAAGCGTAATTTTGGTGGTAGTTGTAACAATGCATGAACAGTATATGAACAGTGGTCTTCACCTAACTTTGACAGTGGGGGACAAGGTCCTTAAAAGCCCATCGCCGTCGACCCCAAAAGTGTCCGTTCATGCTTCTCCGTTCGCCACGGCGGTAGCCTCGTCACCGTGGCTTGCCACCGTGTGCCCCAAGCTGCACAGCCATCTGCCACGTGCCCCTGGAAGGGCCCCAGGGCGACGCGTGGGCCGATGAGCTGGAGCACGGGCACACAGCGTAGGTTTCCCCGGCAAGCACCTTGTCGGGGTAGTGATCTTGCCGGGCCCGGAAGCTTGTCGCTCTCCGGGTCCTGCCGGGGCGCAAGATGCGCCGAGGCATCTCTTGAGGTATGTGTTCCTTGGCCTTCCTGGCAAGCCCCTCTTGCCAGGGTCTTGTGCTAAAGTGATAACCTTGAGCCTGGTGCGGCCTTCCCGGCAAGCTCCTCTTGCCGGGGCCTTGATCTTCTGTCTTGTATACTTTGTTTTTGAATGGCTTCATAGAGACAGGAAAGGTTCTTGGCGAGCACGTGGTAAGCCCAGCCACGGGAAGCTGCTACTGCCCGTGCACAAGTTGGGGTACTAAGGTACCCCTATCTTAGTACACCGACACTCGCCTTTATAAGTGCCAGCCACCGACCCGCACAACCCAGCCGCCCCGCCAACCCTAACCCACAGCGCCGCCCGCCCGCGCCGCCGCCGCCAGGCGACGCTGCCCCGCCGCCCACGCCGCCACCCCGCCGCCCCGCAGCCACCGCGCCGCCGCCGCCAGAGCCGCCGGACTTCCGCCGCCGCCGAGGTAGCCACCGCCGCCGCCGTCGGTCTTTTCTCAGAAACCAATCGTTTTTTAGGAAAACCCTAGATCCGTTTTTAGGGTTAGATCGGTTTTTTCTCCGGTTTAGCTATTTAGCGAACGTTCATCCGTATGTTCGTTTTAACGAACGCTTTTCATCCGTTAGCCGCAGACAGCGAACGTTCATTCGTTAGCCTGTTCGTCAGTTTTCTTTTTCGGGGTGTTTATCTGCGATTATTTCGATCGCAATTTCTGCCCTGATCTTGTTTTTTGTTTTTCTTTTCGCTCGAGAGTCGGAATCAGGTGATTCAAAATCCCAGATCTTCATCTCGATGCCCTCTTTCTGTTTAACCAACTTGAAAAAAGTTTTGGCTACTGTAAAATTTGACTTTAGATCAATTAGTAACCGGAGCTCGTTTCTTTCACAGTTTGAGTTTTGTTGCTTCTTTCGATTTGATTCCTTTTGCAAACCGGAGTTCTTAAGTTGAACTTTCTGGTTAGATCTTATCTTTTGGAGTTTTGATTGTACATTATTGCCTGTTTGCTTATGTATGCTATTGTTTGCTTGCGATAGAATACCCGGACTGTGAAGCATGCTACTACATGTCTCTAGGTTTTGTGAATCGTCAGCAAGGTAAGTAACACTTTGATCATACCCTTTATTACCCAGTTTTTTTGCATTAGATCAAACCCTCACACATTGCGTGAGTAGGATCTCTTAACTTATGGGACTGGGAAGTAGATTGAGGTAGAACCTATTACCTGCATTACTTTCAAACCCTCGGGAGTTACTTCTACGTTTGCTTAGGTTGCTATGCTATGCTCGTAGACGTGGTTTGGGTTTGAGTGAAATCCATGATAGATGTGAGTTGTTAATTAAGGATTCAACTTAAGGTGGCTACTTGAATACACATCTGGGTGGATTGGTTGCAGGGCACCTGGGGAATCTAGTGTTGTCCTAGGAAATCCTGGGGTTCCGTGTGATTTTTCCTATGGAATGCCACCCAGGCTCAAAGGGATCATAAAACTATTCATGCTAGAAACTTCCGTGTGCAGCCACATGCCAATATGGGCTCTGGCATAGTTGAGTAAGTTGTGGGAAACCTTTCCGTGATGGGCTAGCAGATGTAGAGGGATTGTAGGTGTACCGGCCTATCTATCTGGTTAAGGGGACCTCTTCGGAAAGACTGTGTCTCGGTCATCCGTTTCTCAAACACCATGCAGTGCGAGAAACTAAACGAAGGCGATCGAGTCTTGTAGGAAAAGTGCACAAACCTCTCCAGAGTGTACAAACTGATCTTGATTAGCCATGTCCCTGGTTATGGACATCTTGAGTATCTGGTACTTGAATTATTGGTTGATCTCATCACTCTATAATTTAATTTGTTGGGTTAATGATTACTTTAATTTGGGATTGAGTTGGAGGTACCTTCTCAATGATTTTCGACTACCATGATAGTTAAAATAAAATTAATTCCTTTGTGGTAGGGAAAAGTTGGCTTTACACAAAAACTTTAACCTTAGAGCCTCCATCAGCCAAATATGCATATAGTATAGCCTTTATTCTGTTACTTGCATCTTCTATGTTATCTTGCCAGCATATTCCATGTGCTGACCCGTTTTCGGGCTGCAACATATTACGTTGCAGACTTCTCGGACGAGGAATAAGGCGTTCTAGGTCGTTTGTCATGCACTCAGCTATGCCGTTGGAGATGATGGACTCACTTATCTTCCAAGCCTTCCGCTGTTATTTCGTTAGATGGCCTTAAGCCATAGATTTTTGTAATAAGTTCTCATTGGAGATATTCGATGTAATAAGTTTGTGATTGCCACTCTGTTATAAATCCTTCAAGTACTGTGTGTATCAGCATTACCGATCCAGGGATGACACAGAACACAGAGACTTTGGTCCATTCGGATCGTGGTCGCTACAAAGATGGTATCAGAGCACACGCTGAATGTAGGACACGACCACTAAGACAGACCCTAGATCACTCTTCTCTACTCATTTATGACTTCTCTCCATTTTCTACTTCTTTAGGATGGTGGACCGAAGGAACAAGTTCACTCAACCGGATGAAGACACACCATTTGGACGACACCTGAAGGAGGTCACTAGGTACCTGAACATAGGAATACCAAGCTTTACCGGGACCTACTCCGCCACTTTACCGGAAGAGGAGCGATGGAGTATACAAGTTCAAACTCCCGGAAGAACCTTCGCACCCTCCAGCGAGCCAATAGAGTTTTCTTTTGATGCGCCAACCTGGAGTCTAGGCAAGAGCATGGCCGCCCACATCTCGATGGGAAGGATCGGAGAACTCTACAAGCAGGATCTAAAGGACACCATCTACCAGATTTGTGGACGCCGAGATGAGAGTTGGGATATGATCAGCACCCGGAAGGATAGGTCCATTGCAGTGTTCATCTAGGAGTTGAACCAGCACATTCGACGACAGGAGCACCAGATGTGCGCTGGGATTATAGAGTTGAAGAAGGCACTAAACATGACTTTGGAGCTAGAAGATGAACTTAAGTCTACTCGTGACGGATACAAGGAGGAGATGTTGATACTAGTGGAGAAGAATGATGATTTGACAGGGAAGCTAGGAGTATTCATGGGAGATCCAGCACCAGGAGGTGAATAAGAGGAAGAAGAACCCAAGGAGATTTGTCCTAAAGATTACATTATCATCGACGACACGGATTCAGAATCCGATGATAGTAAAGACGAAGACTATGAAGATGAAGCTGGAGCAGACATCATGGAGTCTTCCGCCGATCAATATTTTTAGATGACCACCCTGTGACTAGTAGTTTACCCCCCCCCATACTAGTATTAGAGCACTCTTTGTAACGGTAGTTAGATTTGTAAGATCTTGCTTGAAATTGATTGGTGTGATATGATTGTGTTTGTCTCATGTGCATATGGGTAGTGATTTTCCCTTAGACCTCAATTCTGTTCTAATCTCTTCCCTCTACACCCATCAGATGCCTCCAAGACATGAGCCCGGATTTGAGTTTCCCCCTGAGCTCACCCAGTTGATCTAGCAGCAGAACATCTTAATGCAACTTCTTGTCCAGAACACTCAGAACAACCAGAACAACAACAACAATCCTCCTCCACCACCACCCATGGACAACCTGACACGTTTCTTAAGGTTGCAACCACCAGTGTTTGCTAGCAGCATCGAACCAATAGTGGCTGATGACCGGCTACGCAAGATTTGGAAGGGATTTGACCACCGCCAATTGCTCGGATGCTGAGAAGGTGCGATTTGCCGCACACCAGTTGTTTGGACCAGCCGCAACATGGTGGGAGAATTACACAGCCACTTTCCCCATAGCCAATGTTACTTGGGAGCAGTTTCAGCAAGCTTTCCGTACTGCCCATGTCTCAACTGGAGCTATGAGCATGAAGAAGCAGGAGTTTTGCAACTTGCGCCAAGGAAACCATACTGTAGCTCAGTACGTGGATGAGTTTAGTACCCTGTCTCGTTATGCCCTAGATGATGTGGCCACAGATGCCGCTAAGCAGGAAAGATTTATGGAAGGGCTGAATGATGAGATGAGCATACAGTTGATGGTGGCAACTTTCAACAACTACCAGGAGTTGGTAGATAAAGCTCTTATGATTGAAGGGAAGCACCAGCAGATTGAAAGCCGCAAGAGGAAGTATGGACAAGGAAGGAATAATTCTGGAGCCTAGCAGAAGCCCCGATTCACTTCGAAATCAGGAGGATATACCCATAACCATGGAATTCCCCACAACCACAATGGCCCTAAGAATGGAAATGGGAATGGATTAAGTAGTAACCCGAGCCGCCCTACCCCGTCCATACCCGCAAAGAAGGATTTCAGCCATATCACCTGTTTCAAGTGCGGGAAGAATGGACACTATGCCATGGACTGCCCTAAAGCTAAGAATGGGAACGACAATGGAAGCGCCGGGAAGAAGCCCAACCCGTTCAACAAAGGACAAGTGAACCACGTGACCGTGGAGGAGGTAGAAGATCAACCAGATACTGTTGTCGGTAAGTTTTTGGTTAAGACATTTACCGCAATAGTTCTTTTCGATACTGGTGCATCGCATTCATACATTTCAAGGGGATTCGTAAATAGACATAGGATGTCCACCCGAGTTATTAAGACCCCCATGTTAGTAAGTTCACCAGGAGCAGAGTATATGGCACACCAAGGATGTTTTCAGACGCCATTGACCATAGGACGCCACACTTTCCCCTCCGACCTAATAGTTCTGGAGTCACAAGGATTGGATGTGATATTAGGTATGGATTGGCTATCGAAGTATGGAGGTAACATCGATTATGCCAGTAAGTCTATTTTGCTCACCACCCCGGAGGGAGAAAGGATTAAGTATGTATCTAGGCATTCGCCTATAAGGACGCAAGTACATTCTCTCACGGGAGTTGTTCATGAGGAAGTGCCAGTAGTAAAGGATTATCCGGATGTGTTTCCAGAGGAGTTACCTGGCATGCCACCGGATAGAGATATTGAGTTTTTGATAGAGTTGTTGCCTGGCACCGGACCAATATCTAAGAGACCGTATCGGATGCCAGCGAATGATCTGGAGGAGATCAAGAAGCAGATTAAGGAGTTATTGGAGAAAGGTTTTATTCACCGAAGTTCATCACCTTGGGGAGCCCCAGTGCTTTTGGTCGAGAAGAAGGATGGATCATTAAGAATGGTCGTTGATTATCGTTCGCTGAATGAAGTGACTATTAAGAATAAGTACCCGCTGCCGATGATCAATGATTTGTTCGACCAACTCCAGGGAGCGAAAGTATTCTCCAAGATAGATCTACGATCTGGATACCACAATTTGAAGATCCGAGAGACGGATATACCTAAGATGGCCTTCACCACACGTTACGGGCTATATGAGTATACGGTTATGTCATTTGCATTGACTAACGCGCCTGCCTATTTCATGAGCATGATGAACAAGGTGTTCTTGGAGTTCTTGGATAAGTTCGTCGTGGTATTCCTTGAAGATATTCTGGTGTACTCAAAGGATGAAGAGGAACATGCAGAGCATTTGCGTTTGGTATTGGAGAAGCTTAGTGTCGGGGGAAACTGTCCGCCACGAACACCTATGGGACCGGAGTCCCTTGTCTGTGCGGTACGAGGGCGGAGGGAGCACAAAGAGCAGATCGAAGCAGACGCGCGGGCAGTTTTACCCAGGTTCGGGCCGCACGGATGCGTAAAACCCTACTCCTGCTTGGTTGTGTATTGAGTGGGACGCTCGGGAGCTTGAAGAAGCAGCTACACCGTGCGTGAGAGTAATCTAGGTTTCGAACCCCCTCCACGTTGTGCATGGGCCTCCTTTTATAGTGCAAAGGGGTCACCGACAGGTGTCAACGTAGGAGTAAGGGGTAAAAATGTAAAAGAGGTGGTAGTTGTAACAGTGCGGGAATAGTGGAGCTACAGTACAGAACAGTGGTCTATACCTACTTTTAACAGTGGGGGACAAGGGCATTTAATGCCCGTCGCCGTCGACCCCAAAAGCTCCCGCCTTAGCGTCTCCGTCCGCCACGGCGACGGATTTATCACCGTGGTGTGCCACCGTGTACCCCAGGCTGCACAACCATCCGCCACGCGTCCCTGGTTAGGCCCCAGGGCGACGCGTGGCCCGATGAGCTGGAGCGCGGGCACACAGCGTAGCCTCCCCGGCAAGCACCTTGCCGGGGCCTTGATCTTGCCGGGCCCGGGAACTTGCCGCTCCCCGGGCCCCTTGCCGGGGCGCGCATAGCGCCGAGGCAATATCTTCTAATCTTCCTGGCAAGCTCCTCTTGCCAGGGTCTTGTGTTAGTGGAACAGCCTTGAGCCTGGTACGGCCTTCCCGGCAAGCTCCTCTTGCCGGGGTCTCGATCTTCTGTCTTGTATACTTTGTTTTTGAATGGTTTAATAGGAGGCAGGAAGGTCTCCGGCGAGCACGCAGTAAACCTTGCAGCGGGAAGCTGCAACTGCCCGTGCACAAGTTGGGGTACTGGGGTACCCCTACCTTAGTACACCGACAGGAGCCCCCGGGCCTGGGCCACACACGGTGCCGAGCGCTGTTGGGCTAGGCCCAAAACAGTGCACGGGCACCCGCGGCCCGCGGCGCGCCGAATCCACTTCCATATCCGCCGCACCCCACGGTAACGGCACGCGTCGATTGCGGCGCCGTGGGATGGGACGTGCCCACGATCTCTTAATGGAAAGGGGGAAACGCCCCCCACTCCCCCATAAAAGCAGAGGCAACGGGCGCAGTTCCCCTCCCTGTGCTCTCATTACGTCGTCTTCCTCCTGCAAAAAGATTCCTTCTTGCGCTCCGCCTCCACAGCTCCGCCGCCGCCTAGCTCTTCGTCCCCTTCCTTCCGCCGCGCCCGCCATGGCCCCAAAGGCCGACAAGGGGAAGGCGGAGAAGTCCAAGAAGGAGAAATCCGAGCAAGCAGCCAAGCTCATCGCTTACCGGAAGCGGAACGTCGTCTTCTCGCCGAGGCTCGGCGTGCAAGAACTCTGGAACAAGTACTACTTGTTCTGGTCCAAGGGCACCGACGCGCACCCCCGCACCCGAGCATACCCGGCCGCCGCCAAGGACAACTATCCCGGCGGGTATTACTTCTTCGCTGCCTTTTTCCACTGTGGCCTCTGCCCTCCTTTTTCGAACTTCTTCTGTGATATCATGAACACGTATGGCTTCCATCTGCTTGATTTCACCCCCAACGCCATCCTCACCATGGCCGTTTTCGCACATATGTGCGAAAACTTCATAGGAGTCCACCCCAACGTAGCCCTTTTTAGACACTTTTTCACCCCTAGAGCCGAGGCCGACGCCCCTCTCTCCGGATGTATTTCTTGGGTCTTCCGTCTCGGGAAGAAGGGGTCGTACTTGCCGGGGGAGCTCCGCGGCAAGTGGGAGGAATGGCGAGCGGAGTGGTGTTGGATTGTAGAGGACCAGCCGCAAGCCTTTACTGCGCCGCGCACAACGCCTATCGCGCGCGGCAGAGATTGGAGCGAACTAGACTCCGACGACGTCAAGCTCGACATCGCCCTCGTCCGGATCCTCCGTCTTCGGCTGGCCCGGCTGTCAGTTGCCGAGGTGGGCGCAGATTTCCTCCGCCGGCGCATCGCCCCTCTCCAAGACCGGAAGAGGCCGGCTTGGTTGTACGGCGGCCCGGCAGACATCATGAGGCTGCGCCCCGGGCTTAATTTTAACTTCACCACTCTGGAGCTGCGCGGGATGGTACGAGAGCTCTTCAAGTACGACCCGGCGCACCCCGAGTGGTTCAGGACTCCCCGGGAAGTGGTGCCGCTCTGCAACAACGCCGCGAGGGACCGAATCCTTGCCATGATGCCGATGTGCGACTCGCATGGCCTGGACCGCTCGTGGATCCCCCCGAAGCCAATCGACGTCCTCAACTTCTACGACAACCTCGTCGAGGTGGCGAGCAACAAGGAGGACCTCAAGCTGCATACGCGGGACACCACCGAGCAGGAAATCGCCTATATAGCTTCTCGGGCTGAGGAGGCCGCCGCAGCCGCGGCGGCAGGAGTCTTCGGGTTTTCGCCGGAGGAGGCGGAGGCCGAGGAGGCGTCCACCCAGGCGGAAGAGGCGGAGATCCGGCGGTTGCTGAACCTCCCACCCGACGCGCTCACCGGGGTCCCCTCGTTGAGGCACTCCGGGATCCATGGGATCGCGACGGAGGCCGCGGCAAGGGAGGGCACCGCCGGAGGAAGCAGAGGCGCCGCGAGGGGCGGAGGCGCCAAGGGGAAGAGGGCCGCAGCGCTGGATGCTGGGCCCAGCGAGCCGGCCGAGGCAGAGGAGGAGGAGGAGGAGGAGGCCGAAGACTCCGGCGGATCTACGGAGTTATACGCCGACGACCTCTCCTCGTCGGAGAGCTCCCCGCCCCCGGCAAGCCCGAAGGAGTCCCCGGCAAAGCGTCTCCGCAAGGCGGCGACGGGGGAAAGGGCGCAGGCGCCCCGGCAACAGCCACCTCGGCGGGCGGCTCCTCGGGGAAGTCAAGCCGCGCCAAGGCCGTCCGGCGCACCAGCCGCAGCAGAGGCGGGTCGTGCGCGGACCACGACGGAGGCGCCCCGCAGGCCGGCCGCGAGCCGGCAAGGGTCTTCTCGGAGCGGAGCAACGGCTCCGCCCGCCCCCCGGGCGCCGGCAGCCACAGGGGCTGGGTCTTCGCAGCCCCCAGCCCCGGCGAGTATCAAGCGCGCGAGGGAGTCTTCGCCTCCCGCTCCTCGCGTCGACGCGCCCACGGTGGAGTACGACTTCTCCGCCCTGAGCGAGGACGACGAGGAGGACCAGGAGTAAGGATCCGAGATTCTTCATCTTCTTAATTCTTGTCTTGAGCTTCTGTTGATGCTAACTCTGTCTTCTATTCTGGTTTCAGGACCCTGGCCCATCGCGCCGCGAAGAAGGCCAAGGCGCCCGAGGCTGAGGTCGCGGAGGACTCGGCGGCGGCGGCAACAGAGGGCGCGCCGGAGCCGAGCCTGCCGGACTCTGGTACTGCTCCGATGAGCAGCCCCCAGCGCAGCCCGCAGCGCAGCCCCCAGCGTAAGTCTGGGGTTCTTTCTTTTTGCTTGTCGGGATACGTCTGAGGCTTTTGACTTTATCTTCATGTTTTGACATTTCGTGCCTTGTTCCGTGCAGAGGAGGAGCCGCAGCGGGAAGAGCGCCCGGAGACCACCGCCGAGGAGCTGCAGGCACCGCCATCCCCGCCAAGGCAGGACTCTCCGGCAAGGGAGAGTGCTCCGTCAAGGGCGGGTACTCCGCCAAGGCAGAGTACCCCGCCAAGGACGAGCAGCCCGGCAAGGGCGGCCACCCCGCCAAGGCCAAGTTCCCCGGCGAGGGCGACTACTCCGACGAGGCCGAGCTCTCCGGCGAGGGAGCCCGTCGCTGAGGACGCCCGCCAAGGTAACCTTTGTAACTTGTCTTCTTGGCTTGTCTTTTTTTGGATATTTGCTTGAGTCTTGAATTTCTTTGTCTTCTTCTTCTTTCTAGATCTTCCTCCTCCTGTGCCTATGGAGACGGAGGTAATTATCCTTGAGGAGGAGGACGCGCAGGGCGGCGGCGGCGACGCTCCAGTCGTCGAGGAGGTGGGCGAGGCCGCCGAGCCGGCCGCGCAAGAGACTGCTCCGGCTGCGGATGCAGCGGCCGGGGAGGGGGACGGTGGCCGCACCACCGACCCGGAGGTGGCGGGAGCATCGGATGCTGCGCCGGCCACCGGTCCCTCCGCCGGCGAGGAGCAAAGGTTCTATCTCGAGGCCCCCAATGGCGTCTTCATCCAGATGCCGTGGGGGTCTTCGTCGCGGGCTCCTGCGGAGGGCGAGGCGTTCGACGGAGAGGTTCTCGCCTCCGCAGGCCTGAAGATAGTCCAGGCGCCCGGTGGAGGTGAGGGGCCCGAGGAGGAGCGATTGCTTCATCAGCTCCTGGCCCTTTACCGGGCCAGGCAAGCAAAGCTCGCTTCCCGGGAGGCTCTTGCCGCCAAGGCCGCGGCGGAGATGGAGAAGCGTGCGGCGGAGCTCAGCGCCGCCAACCAGGCTGCTCTCCGCCAGGTGGCGGAGGAGCGAGAGCGTCTCGCCGGCGAGTACCAAGAGTGGGTACTTGAGAGGGCCGAAGCCGATGAAGAGCAGCGCCTCGCCGGGGTGGAGATGTCCCGGCGAGAGGGAGAGCTCGCGCAGCGGAAGGTGGATCTGGATTCTCATGAAGAAGACCTTGCCGCTCGCGAGGCTGCCCTTGGCGGGGAGCTGAAGGAGGCGAAGGCCGCCGCGGCTGCCGCGGAGGACGCCAAGAAAGAGCTCGCCGCCAAGGTTGAACAACTGGAGAAGGCGATGAAGGTGAGCGCCGAGAAGGTTGCCGCGCTCATCCTGGAGCGCGAGAAGGATGCTCACACCAACTCAGAGCTCCAGGTGAGTTTGTCCCAGAGGGGTGACGAGCTGAAGGCCGCCAAGGATTCCATTGAAGACTTGGAGCTGAAGGTCACCACCCTGAAGGAATCGCTCGATGCTGCCCGGGCCCAGGAGACCAAGCTGAAGGACGAGCTCCGCAAGGAGCGAACCTTGATGGAGAGCGTCAACAAGGCCTCCGAGCTCTTCCGGCAGACTATCGAGGTGTGGACCGAAGAGCTGGTTTCTTCTGCGTCCAACATTGACCAGGAGTTGCTTGCTTTGAAGGTCGAGCATCTTATCTACTCGCCGGATCCAGATCTCCCGCACAGCGCCAAGCTCAGCCTCTTCTTCAGAGGCGTCGCTCCAGCCCTTGCAGGTCTCCGGAACCGCATCCCCGCGCAGCTGGCCGAGGAGTCGCGCCGTCTCTGCGCGGGAACTTTGGAGCGGGTCTTGACGAAGATCGTGTACCGCAACCCGGGGATTAACCTCACAAACGTTCTTCGCACCCTGCCAGCAGATGCAGACACGGAGGCCCTGAAGGAGCAGGTCGGCCACATCATCGCCAAGGTGGCAAGGCTTGGCAGGAAGGAAGGCGACCGCGTAGACTAGGGCCCCATTTATCTTTATCTTTTTATTGCTGCATATTATGTTATGAACTCATTAGTCCATTGCGACAAGCTATCCTTGTAAGATATTTGCTTTACTTCAATCAATCGACGCAATGTTTATCTTCCTTGTTCCAATCTTTGACTTTGTATGTTTTTCGCCCCACGCTCCCGGGGAGCTTGCCGGCAAGGGGCCCTTGCCGCGAGCGCTGAGTGCTGGACTCTGAGCAGCCTGCTGGCCAAGGTCCTCGCCGGCAAGCAACCTTGCCGCAGCAGGTCGCAACGCACTTAGCTTGCTGAGTGTACTCGGAAACGAGGCAAGGGCGCGACACTTGTCGCAGCTCACTTAAATCGTTGAGTGGACTCGAAAACAAGATAAGGGTGCGGCAAGCTGCGGGTAGGTTCCTCCGCGCACAGGTTTTCCATACAAAGTGTGATCGTTCAAGGAAGACAACCAAAATTTAAAATTTGAACTGGTCAAATTCTAACAACTTATCTTTCATATGCTGCTTGCTCATGTTGTTTGCTTTCCGGTAAGGCTCTTCTTACTTGAACAGCACTTAGTTCCTCCTCCATCTCCTTCCCCCCCGGCAAACTTGTGCGCGAGGAACGTTCCTTCTGTTTAAGAGAAAAGGAAAGGGAGAGGGAAAAAGCATATTGCCTTTCGGCGTAATAGTGCTTACCGTATGTCCGAGTGTTGCATCAAATGCCAAACAAAACATGCAAATAGCAAAGAGAAGCATGCAAAAGGCAATCGATGCGAAAACACGAAATCTTTACTGATGCACGGGGTCTGCGCCCGGCTTTGTACAAAGGGTTACATGCAACAGCGGCAATGCTTGTACAAAAGGTGGTTGCCGGAGCGGATCACGGCAACCGCGCCTTAGGGGTGAAACTTGCGAAGATGCTCTATGTTCCAGGAGTTGCTCACCGGTAAGCCTTCTTCGGTCTCGAGGCGGACAGCGCCGGGCCTCGTAACTTGTCTCACCCGATAAGGGCCTTCCCACTTCGGCGTCAACTTGTTGGAATTCTTGGCGGACTGAACACGCCGAAGAACAAGGTCGCCTTCCTCGAGACTCCTGGCCTTGACTTTGCGGCTATGATAGCGGCGCAAAGCTTGCTGGTATCGAGCAGCTCGTACAGCAGCCTGGAGACGTCCCTCCTCAAGGAGCAATGCGTCATCTTGCCGCAGTTGCTCTTGCTCGAGCTCATCATAAGCGAGCACTCGAGGAGATCCGTACACGAGTTCCGTGGGGAGAACTGCCTCTGCTCCATAGACTAGAGCAAAAGGTGTCTGTCCGGTGGCTCGACTTGGTGTCGTTCTGATTGACCAAAGAGCCGCCGGGAGCTCCTCTATCCAATTCCTTCCGCACTTGCGCAGCCTGTCAAAGGTCCTTGTCTTGAGTCCGCGCAGCACTTCAGCATTTGCCCTCTCCGCTTGGCCGTTGCTCCTCGGGTGAGCAACAGAAGCGAAACAGACCTTGGCGCCAAGGTCTTGGACGTACTGCATGAAGGTGCGACTAGTGAATTGCGTACCGTTGTCGGTGATGATCCTGTTAGGGATCCCGAAACGGCAAACAATTGACCTGAAGAACCTGACTGCTGACTGTGCTGTCACCTTTCTCACTGGCTCTACTTCTGGCCACTTTGTGAACTTGTCGATTGCAACGTACAAGTACTCAAAGCCCCCGACAGCGCGAGGGAAAGGGCCGAGGATATCGAGCCCCCAGACCGAGAAGGGCCATGACAAAGGGATTGTTTGGAGAGCTTGAGCTGGCTGATGAATTTGCTTCGCATGGAACTGGCACGCTTCACACTTGGTTACTAGTGCAGTTGCATCTTGGAGGGCTTCTTGCCAAAAGAACCCTTGCCGGAAAGCTTTCCCGGCAAGTGCCCTTGCGCCAATGTGGTGGCCGCATATGCCTCCGTGTATTTCTGCCAACAGCTTCTGTCCATCTTCTCTGGAGATGCATTTCAACCTGACACCGTTGAGTCTTCTTCTGTACAGCTCGTTATCCACAAACTGATACATACTTGACTGCCTGGTTATCTTCTCTATCTCTTGAGGGTCGTCGGGAAGTTCTCCAGTTTGCAGAAAACGGACGATCTGCTGTGCCCATGCCGGAGCCCGGGGCTCGACGGCAAGGACTAAAGGCTCGAGGGCCGCTGCGGGAACCTCAGCTTCTACGGCAAGGACCTCTGGTCCTGTCGGAGCTGACGGTCCCCCGGCAAGCTCGCCGGGGCGAGGCTTGTCGGGAACACTTGCTTCAACTGTACAAGCCCGAGGGCTCGCAGGAGCAAACTGTTCCTCAACGTTGTCGTTGATCTTGGGAATTTTGGCGGCGGGTTCAGGAAGATCCGCCGGCAAGTAGTCGCCGGAGACCAACTTTCTCTTCTTGGACTGCCCAATCGATGGTGTAACTGATGGTTGAGTCAGCTTGAGCAAAAAGGTCCCTGGTTCCACAGGTAACTTCATCGCGGCGCACTTTGAAAGGCCATCTGCAATCTCATTTTGGGCTCTTGGGACGTGCTCCATCTGCAAACCTTCAAAGTGCTCTTCAAGCTTTCTCACTTCATCGACATATGCTTCCATCAAAGGGCTCTGGTAGCTCTTGTTAACTTGTCGGACCACCAACTGTGAATCTCCCCGTACAATCAGCTTCCTGATCCCAAGTTCGGCCGCAATCCTGAGGCCGGCAAGCAAGCCTTCATATTCTGCAGTGTTGTTTGTCGCTTGCTCCCTGGGAAAGTGCATCTGGATAACATATTTGAGGTGCTCTCCGGTGGGCGCGATGAGCACCACGCCGGCACCGGCGCCTTGCAGCGAGAAGGCACCGTCAAAATACATTACCCATTCACTTGTCGCTTCTTGCACGGGTACACTTGTTTCTTGAACTTCATCTTCTGGTGTTGGGGTCCACTCAGCAATGAACTCTGCCAAAGCTCGGCTCTGAATGGTTGAAGTACTTTCAAATTTGAGTCCGAAGCTTGACAGCTCCAGTGCCCACTCGACGATCCTGCCTGTTGCCTCTGGATTGTGTAATATCCTCTTCAACGGAAAGCGAGTGACCACTGTTATCTCATGGGCTTGGAAGTAGTGGCGCAGCTTTCTCGAGGCCATGAGGAGGCCGAAAAGCAATTTTTGCACACCAGAGTACCTTGATCTAGCTCCCTGGAGAAGGGAACTTACAAAATACACTGGGCGCTGCACTATCTTCTTCCGCACCTCTCCTTGTTCCTGCGCAGAGTCTTCCTTGTCGGGGCCAGAGCTTGTCGGGACAGTCCCCTGCTTGTCGCTAGATTCGCTTGCTGGTGACGCTGATTCCTCGTCGGACTCCCTCTCCGCTACTAACGCAGCACTAACCACCTGGTTGGTTGCCGCTAAATATAGCAACAACTTTTCCTGTGGTTTAGGTGCGACAAGTATAGGAGTGGAGGACAGGTACCGTTTCAAATCCTGCAACGCCGCCTCCGCTTCCGGAGTCCACTTCATGGGACCTGCCTTCTTCAAGATTTTGAAGAAAGGTAGGGCGCGTTCTGCGGATTTTGAAATGAAACTACTGAGGGCAGCAACGCAACCCGCAAGCCTTCTGACATCCTTGACGCGCTTCGGGGCTTCTATCTGCTCGATGGCTTTGATCTTGTCGGGGTTGGCTTCAATCCCCCTTTGTGATACAAAGAACCCGAGAAGCTTGCCGGAGGGAACTCCAAAGACGCACTTCTCGGGGTTCAGCTTGAGCTGTATCCTGCGCAGGTTCTGAAACGTTTCTTCCAAGTCTTGAATCAGTGTTTCTTTGCTCTTGCTCTTCACCACGATGTCATCCATGTAGGCTTCTACATTCCTGTGGATCTGTGGCTCAAAAGCAGCGTACACTACCCTTGCAAAAGTTGAGCCTGCATTCTTCAATCCAAATGGCATGCGGATAAAGCAATAGGTGCCACATGGAGTGATAAACGCAGTCTTCTCTTCATCTTCCTTGGCCATGAAAATCTGGTGATAGCCTGAGTATGCATCAAGAAAACAGAGTAGCTCACATCCGGCGGTGGAGTCGACGATCTGGTCAATGCGCGGCAAAGGGAAGGGATCCTTGGGACATGCTTTGTTGACATCAGTGAAGTCTATACACAATCTCCACTTCCCGTTGGCCTTGCGCACGACGACTGGGTTTGCCAGCCACGTCGGATGGATCACACCTCTGACTAGGCCTGCTGCCTCTAGTTTCTTGATCTCCTCGTTGATGAACTCTTGGCGCTCCACGGCTTGCTTCCTCACTTTTTGCTTGATGGGCCGCGCGTGAGGGCAGACAGCAAGCTTGTGCTCAATCACCTTCCTGGGAACGCCGGGGATGTCAGATGGTTGCCAAGCAAACACATCAACATTCGCCCGCAGGAAGGCGACGAGCGCGCTTTCCTATTTGCTGTCAAGGGTGGCACTGATGGTGAAGGTACCACCAGTGCCATCCTCCTTTGCGGACACCTTCTTGGTTGCCGGAGGAGCAGCCATCCCTTTCTTGCTCTTGCCGGTGGAGCTCGATGGAACGTCCTCGACGGCGGCGCAGCACTCCGAAGAGGTGCGGTTGCCGGAGTGGGTCCCAGAGCACTTGCCGGACTTGGTCTTCGTCTTCTTCCCCCCGGGAGCTTCAGCGGCAAGAGTATCCTTCTCGGCCGCAGCTGCCGCATCCCGGTAAATCTTGTCGGCGCAAATAAGTGCATCTTTCTTGTCGCTATGGACAGTGATGACGCTTATCGGCCCCGGCATCTTCAGCACGTTGTAGGCATAGTGGGAAGCCGCCATGAACTTGGCGAGGGCGGGACGGCCGAGTATCCCATTGTAGGGCAATGGAATATCAGCAACGTCAAAGGTGATGCGCTCAGTCCTGAAATTGAGCTCCCCGCCAAAGGTCACCGGCAGAGTAATCTTTCCCTTGGGCTTGCTCCTTCCCGGGTTGATTCCTTGGAATGAACCGGTCTCTTCGAGCTCGCCGTCTTGAATCTGGAGTTTCTTGATCACAGCAGAGGAGATCAAGTTCAGCCCGGCCCCGCCGTCAACCAACATTTTGGTGACCTTGAGGTTGCGGATGGTGGGGGAAACCAGCATCGGCAAGCACCCGACCGCCGTGGTGCGGTCAGGGTGATCCTCAAGGTCAAAAATGATGGGCGTGCTGGACCATTTGAGGAGCCTGCGCGACTCCACGGGCGGCTCCGCTGCATTCACCTCGCGCACCCACTGTTTCAGCTGGCGGTGGGAGGTGTGCAGGGAGGCGCCACCGTCGACGCACAGGACCTCCGTGGCCTTCTGGAACTCCTGCTCGCTGTTCTCGTCGTCCTCCATGTCTTCATCGTCGTCTTCGTTGTTGTCGCGGCCCCGGGGAGGTCGATCTCCTTGCCGCTGCTTGGCCTTGCCGCGGCGTCCTCCCCGGCCGTTAAACGGCCGCTTCTTGCTGGGCTCTTCCCCGCCACCTTGGGCCTTCTCCTTGTCGCGCCTCTCGTACTCAGCTTTTTGTTGCTCGACGAGGTACTCGACGCGCTTGCAGTTGGAGAGATCGTGACCCTTGGTGCGGTGAATCTTACAGTATTGCTTGTCGGAGCTACCCGGCTTGTCGGCCGCCGCCGCAGGGGCAGGCTCCTTGCCGGAGCCGCCAGCCTGTGCTTGCTTGGCGGGGGCCTCCTTGCCGGACTTCTCGACGGCAAGCACTTCCTTTTTGCCCTTCTTCCTGTTGTTCCGCCGCCGGCTCTTCTTTGCCGGGGCGGCGTCGTCGCTGTCGCTTCCCCCTGCGCCAGCATCCTCCCCGGGGAGTTTCCTCCCCTCTTCTGCACGGGCGCACTTGTCGGCAAGAGCGTAGAGCTCGCTGACGTCCCTGATCTTGGTCATCGCCATCTCCTCACGCATGCGGCGGTTACGCACGTTCTGATGGAACGCGCTGATAACCGCGGCAGGGTGAACGTCTGGGATGTTGTGTTGCACCCGGCTGAAGCGTTGGATATATTTGCGCAGGGGCTCGCCTTCCTTCTGGGCCAAAATATGGAGATCGCTCTCCTGGCCATGGGGTTTGTGGCCGCCGGTGAAGGCGCCAACAAACTGATGGCAGAGGTCGGCCCAAGAAGAGATAGAGCCTTCCGGCAAGTGCATGAGCCATGAACAGACGTTCGGCTTCAGCACGAGCGGGAAGTAGTTGGCTAGGATCTTCTCGTCGCGCCCCCCGGCGGCTTGCACTGCGATAGTGTAGACGCTGAGAAACTCCGAGGGGTGCGTCTTGCCGTCGTACTTCTCCGGTACGTCGGGCTTAAAGTTCTTCATGCTGGGCCACTGGACGCGCCGCAGCTCACGGGTGAACGCAGGGCAGCCTGCCGCGTACGGCAAGTCGCCTGGTTCACCGGGCGCGGGTGCGTCGACAGTGTTCCCAGCTCTCTTGTCGGATTGTCGCCGAGCTTCTCGGCGGCGCTCGATCGTGGTTCGAGCGTCTTCATCTCGCCGGTCGTCGAGGACCTGGCGCTGGTCCCGACGGGCCCGCGGGTCCGACGAGGCTGTGGAGCCGTCGTCGGGGTTGTTCCGGCGGGGCGGCGTCTTCTGCTTCTGCGGCGGGGAGTGCACGCTTGTCGCACCCCCGGCAGTCTTGTCGCCGATAGCCTTCGTCTTCTCAGCCTGCCGCGGCCGCGAGGCCGACGGCTGCTGCGGAGAGTCGTTGTTGGCGAAGTCTATCAGGCTCCGGATGGTGGCCCTCCATTCTTCGGCCTTGTCGGCCGCCGGAGGAAAATCGAGAAGCAGCTGCGCCCTTGCGAGCGCTTCTGCCGGAGTAGTGGGGAACGCGGGCGAGCGGTGCGAGGAGCGGGATACGCTCGGACTTCTAACGACGTTAGAAGGAGCGGGGTCCCGCGCCGGCGCCTTCGCTTTGCTTGTGCCCGGACGGGGGTCCGGGGCGTCCCGCGAACCTCCAGTATGGCCTTGTCCCAGCAAGCGGATACCACCTCCCGTGGTATGGCGCTGCGGGGTCGTCGTATGTTGCGATGGACGTGGCGCGTCCACGGAGACCGAGGTCCGGTCGTCCGTCTTGTTCTTAGATCTGGTGGCACCGTGAGTGTCCTCGCCGGCAACCACCCTTCCGACGGCGTCTCCCCCGCCCACCGTTGGCTCTGGTGGCGGCGGATGAGACGCAGACGGGCCCCCGACCTCCGAAGGCTTCTTCTTCGGGGCCATGGAGTTGTCGCTGATGAAGTTGTTGATGAAGCTGGAGAGGTTGATGAAGAATGCGCCCGCGCGAACGCCGGATCAGGTTCGCACAACCTCGACGCCCCCTACCTGGCGCGCCAAAGATGTCGGGGGAAACTGTCCGCCACGAACACCTATGGGACCGGAGTCCCTTGTCTGTGCGGTACGAGGGCGGAGGGAGCACAAAGAGCAGATCGAAGCAGACGCGCGGGCAGTTTTACCCAGGTTCGGGCCGCACGGATGCGTAAAACCCTACTCCTGCTTGGTTGTGTATTGAGTGGGACGCTCGGGAGCTTGAAGAAGCAGCTACACCGTGCGTGAGAGTAATCTAGGTTTCGAACCCCCTCCACGTTGTGCATGGGCCTCCTTTTATAGTGCAAAGGGGTCACCGACAGGTGTCAACGTAGGAGTAAGGGGTAAAAATGTAAAAGAGGTGGTAGTTGTAACAGTGCGGGAATAGTGGAGCTACAGTACAGAACAGTGGTCTATACCTACTTTTAACAGTGGGGGACAAGGGCATTTAATGCCCGTCGCCGTCGACCCCAAAAGCTCCCGCCTTAGCGTCTCCGTCCGCCACGGCGACGGATTTATCACCGTGGTGTGCCACCGTGTACCCCAGGCTGCACAACCATCCGCCACGCGTCCCTGGTTAGGCCCCAGGGCGACGCGTGGCCCGATGAGCTGGAGCGCGGGCACACAGCGTAGCCTCCCCGGCAAGCGCCTTGCCGGGGCCTTGATCTTGCCGGGCCCGGGAACTTGCCGCTCCCCGGGCCCCTTGCCGGGGCGCGCATAGCGCCGAGGCAATATCTTCTAATCTTCCTGGCAAGCTCCTCTTGCCAGGGTCTTGTGTTAGTGGAACAGCCTTGAGCCTGGTACGGCCTTCCCGGCAAGCTCCTCTTGCCGGGGTCTCGATCTTCTGTCTTGTATACTTTGTTTTTGAATGGTTTAATAGGAGGCAGGAAGGTCTCCGGCGAGCACGCAGTAAACCTTGCAGCGGGAAGCTGCAACTGCCCGTGCACAAGTTGGGGTACTGGGGTACCCCTACCTTAGTACACCGACACTTAGAGAACATCAGTTGTATGCCAAGTTTAGCAAATGCGAGTTTTGGTTGAAGGAAGTTGGATTCCTAGGGCATGTTATATCAGGAGAAGGTATAGCAGTAGACCCCATCAAAGTGTAGGCAGTCACTGAGTGGTTGGCACCCACTTCAGTTGGAGAGATCCGTAGTTTTCTTGGACTCACGGGATACTACCGGAGGTTCATAGAAAATTTCTCCAAAATTGCAAAACCAATGACGACATTGTTGAAGAAGGAGACCAAGTTCGATTGGACTGAAGATTGTGAAGAAAGTTTCCAGGAGTTGAAGAAACGGTTGACGACAGCCCCAGTGCTGATAGTGCCAGATATATGCAAGGATTTCCAAGTGTACTGCGATGCTTCACGCTTAGGATTTGGAGGAGTACTTATGCAGGATGGAAGAGTTGTTTCCTATGCATCCTGTCAACTGCGACCGCACGAGTTGAATTACGCGATGCATGATCTGGAGTTAGAAGCTGTAGTGCACACACTGAAAACCTGGAGACATTTCCTTATTGGAAATCGTTGTGATGTGTACATGGATGACAAGAGTTTGAAGTACATTTTCACACAGAAGGAGCTGAACCTCAGACAGAGGAGACGGTTGGACCTTATAAAGGATTATGATATGAAGCTGCACTATCATCCCGGAAAGGCCAACGTCGTGGCAGACGCTTTGAGCCGAAAGAGTTATGCCAATACCCTAAAAAAATGGGGATTGCCACAGGAGCTAGCAGAAGATCTCAGGGAGCTTGGCTTGGAGATAGTCCCTAGAGGTTTCATGGCAACGTTGGAAGTTCAGTCGACATTGCTGGGAAAGATACGTGAAGCCCAGAAGGATGACATGGAAATTGCAGAGATAAGGAAACGGATGAGTGAAGGAAAAGCCAAGAGATTTCGTGAGGACGAACACGACACCTTGTGGTTTGAGGATCGAATCTATGTGCCCAACGACCCGAAGATCAAGAAGTTGATATTGCAGGAAGCACATGATTCGCCATACTCGATACACCCCAGAAACACCAAGATGTAGTTGGATTTGAAGGAACGTTTCTGGTGGACGGGAATGAAGAAGGATATTGCCGAGTATGTAGCCGTATGTGATTTATGCCAAAGAGTAAAGGCAGAGCATCAGAGGCCAGCAGGATTGCTGCAGCCTATGCCGATACCCGAATGGAAGTGGGAAAAGATTGGCATGGATTTTATCACCGGATTGCCCAGGACCAAATCAGGATATGACTCAATCTGGGTAGTAGTGGATCAATTGACAAAAGTAGCCCACTTTATCCCTGTGAAAACCAAAAACACCAGTGCGAAGCTGGCCAAGATATACATGACCAGGATAGTATGTCTGCACGGAGTTCCGAGGACCATTGTATTAGATAGAGGAACACAGTTCACCTCAAAGTTTTGGCATCAGCTACACCAAACTTTGGGAACGAGGCTGGAATTCAGCACCGCCTTTCACCCGCAGACCGATGGACAGACCGAGAGAGTCAACCAGATCCTGGAGGACATGTTGAGAGCCTGTGTGTTAGATTATGGATCTAGTTGGGATGATAATTTGCCCTACGCGGAGTTCTCGTACAACAACAGTTACCAGGCCAGTTTGAATATGGCACCATTCGAGGCATTGTATGGAAGGAGTTGCCGAACACCGTTAATGTGGGACGAAGTTGGAGACCGACAGTTGTTTGGACCAGACTTGATCAAAGAGTCTGAGGAGAAGGTGAAGTTGATTCGAGATAGATTGAAGGTAGCTTAGTCCAGGCAGAAGAGTTATGCAGACTCGAAGCGCAAGGAGATAGCCTATGAGATCGGAGATAGAGCGTACTTGAGAGTATCGCCTCTACGAGGAGTTAAACGTTTCGGAGTTAAAGGAAAGCTAACCCCGAGATTTGTGGGACCTTACCGTGTTTTGGAATGCATGAGAGAGGTTGCCTATAAGTTGGAATTGCCCAAAGGACTATCAGGAGTGCACGACGTGTTTCACGTTTCGTAGCTTAAGAAGTGCCACGCGGAGATGGCCGACATACCGCTTAGAGACACAGTACCCCTGGAAGCAATTCAGTTGGACAGTGATCTGACCTATGAGGAGAAGCCTGTTAAGATTCTCGAATTTTCGAGCAGAGTCACCCGCAGTAAAGTTATCAAGTTTTGCAAAGTTCAGTGGAGTCATCACACCGAGGAAGAAGCCACCTGGGAAGGAGAAGACGATCTACGCAAGGACCACCCACACCTGTTCTCTAGCCAAGTCGAATCTCGAGGGCGAGATTCATTCTAAGGGGGGTAGGTTTGTAACATCCCAAATTTTCAATTTGGAATGTTATACATAGATCATACTGCATTGCATGCTCTTTGCATTTTTGTTGAGGCGTTCCTCGAAATTCTAAGCAACTCAAGGACCTACGGAGAGAGTTGGGAATTTCACCGTTTTCGTATTTGAGTTCGCTCGAATACCGGTACGAGGACAGTGTGGTTTTAATTATTTTTCTTTCCTAAAAATATTTCTAAATACAATATATGAGCGGAGATAATATGACTTCTCCAAAATAACAGAGATATTAGAGGGAAAAAATGTTAAAATCACTTTTGGTTTTTTTCTGGATTTATTTGCGATTTTATTTGCATAGGAAAAATGCGCGTTTTTTCAAAATTGCATTTAGGTACGGGAAAAATGTTCACTTTGTCCTAAATATTATTAGAGGACGGTGAATATTTATTTCGAGATTTTTGGAGTCCGTTTAGTATTTCTTTCATTAGTTTTGCTACGTTAGGACTCTTTAAAAAAACGAACCAACTACGGGCCGTATTAGGCCAGGACTCTGGCCTTTATAAGTGCCAGCCGCCGGCCCGCACAGCCCAGCCGCCACGCCAACCCTAGCCCGCAGCGCCGCCCACCTGCGTCGTCGCCGCCGCTGCCGCGCCGCGCCGTCGCCGCCCCACGCCGCGGTCGTCGCCGTCGCCCCGCGCCGCCCCGTAGCCACCGCGCCGCCGCCGCCGGACTTCCGCCAGCGCCGAGGTAGCCACCGCCGCGGCCGTCGGTCTTTTCTCAGAAACCGATCGGTTTCTTTTTAGGAAAACCCTAGATCCGTTTTTTAGGGTTAGATCGGTTTTTTCTCCTGTTTAGCTATTTAGCGGACATTCGTCCGTACGTTCGTTTCAACGAACGCTTTTCGTCCATTAGCCGCAGACAGCGAACGTTCGTTCATTAGCCTGTTCATCAGATTCCTTTTTCGCGGTATTTATCCGTGGTTATTTCGATCACGATTTCTGCCCTGATCTTGTTTTTCGTTTTTCTTTTTGCTCGAGAGTCGGAATCAGGTGATTAAAATCCCAGATCTTCGTCTCGATGCCCTCTTTCCCTTTAACCAACTTGAACAAAGTTTTGGCTACTGCAAAATTTGACTTTAGATCAATTAGTAACCGGAGCTCGTTTCTTTCACAGTTTGAGTTTCATTGCTTCTTTTGATTTGATTCTTTTTGCAAACCGGAGTTCTTTAGTTGAACTTTCTGGTTAGATCTTACCTTTTGGAGTTTTGTTTGTGCATCATTGCCTGCTTGCTTATGTATGCTATTGTTTGCTTGCGATAGAATACCCGGACTGTGAAGCGTGCTACTACGAGTCTCTAGGTTTTGCGAATCGTCAGCAAGGCAAGTAACACTTTGATCATACCCTTTATTACCCAGTTTTTATGCATTAGATCAAACCCTCACACATTGCATGTGTAGGATCTCTTAACTTGTGGGACTGGGAAGTAGATTGAGGTAGAACCTATTACCTGCATTACTTTCAAACCCTCGGGAGTTACTTCTACGTTTGCTTAGGTTACTATGCTATGCTCGTAGACGTGGTTTGGGTTTGAGTGAAATCCATGACAGATGTGAGTTGTTAATTAAGGATTCAACTTAAGGTGGCTACTTGAATACACATCTGGGTGGATTGGTTGTAGGGCACTTGGAGAATCCTGTGTTGTCCTAGGAAATCCCGGGGTTCTGTGTGATTTTTCCTATGGAATGCCACCCAGGCTCAAAGGGATCATAAAACTAGAAACTTCCGTGTGCAGCCACATGCCAATATGGGCTCTGGCATAGTTGAGTAAGTTGTGGGAAACCTTTCCATGATGGGCTAGCAGATGTAGAGGGATTGTAGGTGTACCGACCTATCTATCCGTTTAAGGGGACCTCTTCAGAAAGACTGTGTCTCGGTCATCCGTTTCTCAAACACCATGTAGTGCGAGAAACTAAACGGAGGCGATCGAGTCTTGTAGGAAAAGTGCACAAACCTCTCCAGAGTGTACAAACTGATCATGATTAGCCATGTCCCTGGTTATGGACATCTTGAGTATCTGGTACTTGAATTATTGGTTGATCTCATCACTCTATAATTTAATTTGTTGGGTTAATGATTACTTTAGTGTTGGATTGAGTTGAAGGTACCTTCTCAATGATTTTCAACTACCATGATAGTTAAAATAAAATTTATTCCTTTGTGGTAGGCAAAAATTGGCTTTACGCAAAAACTTTAACCTGAGAGCCTCCACCAGCCAAATATGCATATAGTATAGCCTTTATTCTGTTACTTGCATCTTCTATGTTATCTTGCCAGCATATTCCATGTGCTGACCCGTTTTCGGGCTGCAACATATTACGTTGCAGACTTTTCAGACAAGGAATAAGGCGTTCTAGGTCATTTGTCATGCACTTAGCTATGCCGTTGGAGTTGATGGACTCACTTATCTTCCAAGCCTTCCGCTATTATTTTGTTAGATGGCCTTAAGCCATATATTTTTGTAATAAGTTCTCATTGGAGACATTCGATGTAATAAGTGTGATTGCCACTCTGTTATAAATCCTTCAAGTGACGTGTGTGTCAGCATTACCGATCCAGGATGACATAGAACACAGAGACTTCGGTCCATTCGGATCGTGGTCGCTACATAACAACGCTATAAGATGGGCTGAGCAAAGCGGTAACATAGCCAAACAACGGTTTGATGAGAGGATGAAAAGGTTAGAGGTTGTTTCATGGCATATTGGGAGGCTTGATAAAAAAGTGGTGGGTAGTGTGACATACAACGATAGCATCGAAACAACTTGCATAGCAATGATAGTAATGAGATCCAAGGCGACGTTCATCTTGCCTGAGATCCCACTAGGAATAAGAACGTGTCCATGAAGAAGACGAAGCCACGTAGACGAACCAAGTGTAGTCGAACGAATCCTCACGATCGCAACGAGACAGGAAGTAACGAGAAGAGGCAAACAACATGGTAAACACACAACACATAACCAAGACATGATGGTCAACCAAGTATGATGCATGACAAGGCTACATGATGCTAATCATGGCAAGGGATGAGTATGTGAGTTCTTTATGACTAATGTTGAGTCCATGGATTATACGCACTCTCACCCTTTCACCATTGCTAACCTCTCTTGTACCGTGCAACTTTCGCCGGTATCATACACCCACCATATACGTTGCTCAAAATAGCCACCATACCTACCTATTATGGCATTTCCATAGCCATTCCGAGATATATTGCCATGCAACTTTCCACCGTTCCGTTTAGTATGACACGCTTCATCATTGTCATATTGCCATGCATGATCATGTAGTTGACATCGTATTTGTGGCTAGGCCACTATGCATAATATTTCATACATGTCACTCTTAATTCATTGCACATCCCGGTACACCACCGGAGGCATTCATATATAGTCATACTTTGTTCTAGTATCGAGTTGTAATCAATGAGTTGTAAATCAATAGAAGTGTGATGATCATCATTATTAGAGCATTGTCCCAAAGGAAAAAAGAAGAAGGAAAGGCCAAAGAAAAAAATAAAGGCCCAAAAAAAAAAGGAAAAAGAAAAGAAAAAGAAAAAAAGGAAAAAAGGAAAAAGAAAAGAAAAGAAAAAAGGGGACAATGCTACTATCTTTTTCCACACTTGTGCGTCAAAGTAGCACCATGATCTTCATGATAGAGAGTCTCTTGTTTAGTCACTTTCATATACTAGTGGGAAATTTTCATTATAGAACTTGGCTTGTATATTCCAATGATGGGCTCCCTCAAATGCCCTAGGTCTTCGTGAGCAAGCAAGTTGCATGCACATCCACTTAGTTTCTTTCGTTGAGCTTTCATACATTTATAGCTCTAGTGTATCCGTTGCATGAAAATCCCTACTCACTCACATTCATATCTATTGATGGGCATCTCCATAGCCCATTGATACGCCTAGTTGATGTGAGGCCATCTTCCTCTTTTGTCTTCTCCACAACCACCACTCTATTCCGCCTATAGTGCTATATCCATGTCTCATGCTCATGTATTGCCTGAAAGTTGAAGAAGTTTGAAAAAATGTAAGTATGAAACAATTGCTTGGCTGAAACCGTAGTTGTGCATGATTTGAGTATTTTGTGTGACGAAGATGGAGCATAACCAAACTATATGATTTTGTAGGGATGAACTTTCTTTGGCCATGTTATTTTGAGAAGACATGATTGCTTTGTTAGTATGCTTGAAATATTATTATTCTTATGTAAACATAGACTTTTGTCTTGAATATTTCGGATATAAACATTCATGACACAATAAAGAAAATTACATTGAGAATTATGTTGGTTAGCATTCCACATCAAAAATTCTGTTTTCATCATTTAACTACTTGAGAATGAGCAGGAATTAAACTTGGGTATGTTTGATACGTCTCCAACGTATCTATAATTTTTTATTGTTCCATGCTATTATATATTCTGTTTTGGATGTTTAATGGGATTTATTCTACACTTTTATATTATTTTGGGGACTAACCTACTAACCCAGGGCCCAGTGCAAATTGCAGTTTTTTTGCCTATTTCACTGTTTCGTAGAAAAGGAATATCAAACGGAGTCCAAACGGAATGAAACCTTCGGGAGAGTTATTTGTGGAACGATATCAACACAGAAGACTTTGAGTACACGCCAGGAAGCAAGAGAGGCGGCTACGAGGGCAGGCGGCACGCCCAGGGGGGTAGGAGCGCCCCCACCCTCGTGGACCCCCTGTTGCTCCCCTGACGTCCCTCTTCCTCCTATATATACCTACGTACCCTGAAACTATCGGGGAGCACGACGAAACCCTAATTCCACCACCATAACCTTCCCGTGAGATCCCATCTTGGGGTCTGTTCCGGAGCACCATCGGAGGGGGCATCGATCATGGAGGGCTTCTACATCAGCACCATAGCCTCTCTGATGAGTTGTGAGTAGTTTACCACAGACCTTCGGGTCCATAGTTATTAGCTAGATGGCTTCTTCTCTCTCTTTGGATCTCAATAAAAAGTTCTCCTCGATCTTCAAGGAGATCTATTCGATGTAATCTTTTTGCAGTGTGTTTGTCGAGATCTGATGAATTGTGGGTTTATGATCAAGATTATCTATGAACAATATTGGATTATTTTCTGAAATCTTTTATGTATGATTTAAATATCCTTGCAAGTCTCCTCAAATTATCGATTTGGTTTGGCCTATTAGATCTATAGTTCTTGCAATGGGAGAAGTGCTTGGCTTTGGGTTCAATCTTGCAGTGTCCTTTCCCAGTAACAGCAGGGGCAGCAAGGCACATATTGTATTTTTGCCAACGAGGATAGAAAGATGGGGTTTATATCATATTGCTTGAGTTTATCCCTCTACGTCATGTCATCTTGCTTAAGGCGTTACTCTGTTCTTATGAACTTAATACTGTAGATGCATGCTGGATAGCGGTCGATGTGTGGAGTAATAGTATTAGATGGAGAATCGTTTCGGTCTACTTGTCACGGACGTGATGCCTATATACAATGATCATGCCTAGATATTCTCATAACTATGCGCTCTCGACAGTAATTTGTTCACCCACCGTAGAAATCTGCTATCCTGAGAGAAGCCACTAGTGAAACCTATGGCCACCGGGTCTATCTTCATCAACTATTTTACTTTACTTTGCATTATTTACTTTCAACATCTATACCAAAAATACCAAAAATAGTATCTTATCATATCCATCAGATCTCAGTTTTGTAAGTGACCGAGAAGGGATTGACAACCCCTTTTATCGCGTCGGCTGCAAGGTTCTTATTTGTTTGTGTAGGTACACGGGACTCGCGTGTGGTCTCCTACTGGATTGATACCTTGGTTCCCAAAAACTGAGGGAAATACTTACGCTATTTTGCTGCATCACCCTTTCCTCTTCGAGGGAATACAACGCAAGCTCGAGAAGTAGCACCCCCTCCACCGTTTACACCCTCGATCATATTTTCGTAGTTCTTAGGCAAAGCCCTGCGGAGATAACTTAACCATCACCGTCACCAGGCCATCGCGCTGCCGGAACTCATCCACTACCTCGTCGTCTTGCTGGATCAAGAAGGCGGAGGATGTCATCGAGTTGAACGTGTGCTGAACGCGGAGGTGTCGTACGTTCAATGCTCGATCGGTTGGAACACGAAGAAGTTCGACTACATCAACCGCGTTGTCTAACGCTTCCTCTTATGGTCAGCGAGGGTACATAGACACACTCTTCCCCTCGTCGCTATGCACCTCCATGGATAGATCATTGTGTGTGCGTAGATCTTTTTTTTTGTTTTCCATGCAACGTTCCTCATCATTGGAGTGTTCTGGAAGGTCTCTTTTATCTATTCCTCCGGTGTCATTGTTTTGATAATATTAGTTTCAACATTAATAGGCGTACCTGAAATATAGTGCTTAATTATTTTCCATTGAACACCTTTAGATTAGTGCCTTCTGGATTATTGAATTTAATAGCTCCATACCAATAAACTTCTTCAATATTATTTTGCTTCCCACTTGGAGAGAAGATATCCTGCAAGAAATCTAGAACGAGAACTGTATAATAGAACATACTCGCCCACTTTGAATCCTGCTTTTGGATTCTTTTATCATGCCATCTTTTATCATTTTCTTTGAATAATTTGGCATTTTCATAAGATTGGGTTCTCCATTCATCTAATGAGCTAATATCTAATAACCTCTTTTCACCAGCAAGTTGGAAATCAAACTTGAGTTCCTTAATTGCCCAATATGCTTTATGTTCTAACTTGAGAGGTAAATGACATGCTTTTCCATAAACCATTTTATATGGAGATGTACCCATAGGATATTTATAAGTTGTTCGGTTGGCCCAAAGTGCATCACCTCATTTATTAGACCGATTCTTTCGGGGCCTATTGACAGTCTTTTGGAAAATTAATTTTATTTCCCTATTGCTTAATTAAACTTGAACACTAGATTGGGGGTGATAAGGGGATGCAATTCTATGATTGACATCGTACTTAGGAAGCAATTTACGGAAATCACCATAAATAAAATGTGAACAACCATGAGTCATTAAATATCTAGGTACTCCATACCTCGGGAGAATAATCTCTTTAAGCATTTTAATGGAAGTGTTATGATCAACACTACTGGTTGGAATAGCTTCTACCCACTTAGTGACATAATCAACAACAACCAAAATGTGTGTCTACCCATTAGAGGAAGGAAAAAGTCCCATATAATCAAAGACCCAAACATCAAACGGTTCAATAACAAGTGAATAATTCATAGGCATTTCTTGACGTCTACAAATATTACAAATTCTTTGACATTCATCACAAGATATGACAAACTTATGAGAATATTTGAAAAGAGTAGGCCAATAAAATCCAGAGTGTAATACATTGTGTGCAGTTCTATCTCCTGCATGGTGTCCTCCATCAGCCTCAGAGTGACACTTCCATAGGCTTTTTTCTTGTTCATGCTCAGGTATACAATGTCTAATAATACCATCTACTCATTCTTTATAAAGATGTGGGTCATCCCAATAGTAATGTCTTAAATCAAAGAAGATATTTTTTCTTTTGTTGGTAGGTGAAACTAGGTGGTATAAATTTGGCAACAATGTAATTAGCATAGTCAGCATACCAAGGAGTGTTATAATAAGCATTAAGGACAACAAGTTGTTCTTCAGGTAAGCTATCATCAATAGGTAGTGGGTCATATAGAATATTTACTAACCTAGATAACTTATCGGCTATGGGATTCTCAGCTCGTTTCCTACCAGTGATATGCAAGTCAAATTCTTGTAGGAAAAGAATCCACCTAATAAGTCTAGGTTTAGCATCTTTCTTCTCCATAAGATATTTAATAGCAGCATGATCAGTGTGAACAATTACTTTAGAGTCAACAATATAAGATGTAAATTTATCACAAGCAAACACAACTGGTAAAAATTCTTTCTCGGTAGTAGCAACTTTCTTTGGGGACAGTCTAGAGTTTCACTAGCATAATGGATAACATTTAATGTCTTATCAACTCTTTGTCCTAGAACAGCCCCGACAACATAGTCACTAGCATCACACAATTTCAAAAGGTAAGTTCCAATCAAGTGGTTCAACAATAGGTGCGGTGGTTAAGGCTTTCTTAAGTGTTTCAAAGGCTTCTACACAATCATCATCAAAAACAAAAGGAACATCCTTCTGTAATAAATTGGTATGAGGCCTATAAATTTTAGAGAAGTCTTTAATAAATGTCCTATAGAAACCAACATGACCAAGGGAACTACGATTACCTTTTATTTAGGACATGGCATTTTCTCAATTGTGTCAACTTTACCTTTATCCACCTCAATAACTCGTTTAGATATTTTATGCCCCAAGATAGTACCTTCATTCACCATAAAGTGACACTTCTCCTAGTTCAACAAAAGATTAGTTTGCTCACGTCTCTGCAAAACTCGCTCAAGGTTGCTTAAGGTATCATCAAAAAAAGTTTCATAAATGGAAAAATCATCCATGAAAACCTCAACAATCTTTTCATAAAAGTCAGAGAATATACGAGTCATACATCGTTGAAACGTAGCAGGTGTCGGCATTTTGGGAACCAGGGTACCCAAACTTGCCTTTCCTGGGGCCCATGGCGTGGCTTCGTCAACGACCTGGTATGGCCCATCTTCAGCATCAACAAGACAAGACCCTCGCGAGGGGCCAAGCCTCGCGAGGCGGACGACGCCAAGACCTCCGGAGGGAGCGGCCTCCTTGGGCCGCCTCCTGAGAAGAGATTCCTATACAAGTGACCATCTCATGAGGTTGAGGTGACGCAAGCCATGAAGACCGCTGCCAGGCGGGCGCCAACGGGCGCACAGGAGCAGGTTTCCTCTTTGGTGCTAAGGAGGCAAGCGCAGACGCGAGGTCCCGAGGAATCAGCCAAAGGTTTCCATTCCCGTGCAATGAGACCAAGGCCGCCAGAGCGGCATGATGGATGTCATCGCCGAGCCCACCACGGTGTCACAACTAGAGACTTTGCAAGCGAAGACTAACTTTCATCAGGATAAGACGTACTATGTTTCCCCTTCCAAAGTGGCCACTGTGGGATCCCTTCGCGCCTACATTTTGGGGGAAGAGAACGAAGGACACTATAAGTATAGGCTAGCCACCAACAAGAAGGGGATCGAACCCTCATCTACCTACACCCACACCAGAGCAGACCTCTTGAGGTTGTTCTTCCCCTATACTAGTTCATCCTCAGCCCCTCGTGAGGCAAATCCACCACAAAGCTGGAGTAGGGTTTTACACCGTAAGGTTGCCCGAACCTGGGTAAAACTGTTGTGTCCATCTTCTTCCTTGTTTGTCGAGCTAGGCCGTAGGAGCGACGAACTGGTTGGCTAGGGAAGTTGAGTTTTTCGCACATGCCCCAAAGTTCGAACCTTTCTTGGGTCTGCGGAGCCCTGAATCCGACAACAGGTGCATTGCATAAATGAAAAGGCATACATCTATAAGTGTAAGTTCCAAAAGGATAAGTAAAGGTGGGTTCCTCTTGATCAGGTTGTGAAACAGGTATTGAGAGAAACCAAAATATCCATCAAGAAAGCAAAATGTGTGTGCTTTGACAATATTTCTTGCATTTGGTCAATGAAAGGCAAAGGATAATGATATTTCCTAGTTGCTTTATTTAATTTTCTAAAATCTATCACCAGCCTATAGCCAGTCACAGTTCTTTGTGGGTTGGGTTCATTTTTATCATTATGAACAATAGTAATACCACCTTTCTTAGGAACACAATGAACGTGACTCACCCATCTACTATCAGTTATAGGAGCTTCCAGAAGCTTTAATATTTCATTTCTTACCACTTCTTCCATTTTGGGATTCAATTATTGTTGATGATCAACAATGGGTTTAGCATCCAGTTCCTTATGAATCTTGTGCTGACATAGAGTGGGACTAATGCCCTTAAGATCAAAAAGAGTATATCCAACAGCGGCATGATGCTTCCTCATAGTTTTTAACAATCTCTTTTCTTCATGTTCTGTAAGGTTAGCACTGATAATAACATGATATATCTTATTTTCATCAAAATCAACATATTTCAAAGTGTCTGGTAATTATTTTAATTCAAACACATGATCACCCTTAGGTGGAGGAGGACCTCCTAGAGTTTCAACGGGCAAGTTGTGCTAGATAATAGATTATTGTTCAAAGGACATCTTATCTATTTCATTTATTTCATGCAAGTGCATATCATTTTCATGGTCTAGCAAGTATTGCTCTAATGGATCAGTAGGTGGAATGGCAATAGAAGCAAGACCAATTATTTCATATTTACTAGGCAATTCTTTACTATGAGGTTGCCTACGAAACTTAGAGAAATTAAACTCATGAGACACATCACTAACACTAACACTGATGGTTTCTTTCTCGCAGTCCATTTTAGCATTAACAGTGTTCAAGAAAGGTCTACCAAATATTATGGGACAAAAGTAGGAGCCACAAGCAAGTCCCCAATATATGCACCTGCACAAACTAACAAACACTTGCACACAACGCGAAAAATGTCAATCCCTTCACGGTCACTAGAAAGAGTGAGATCTGATAGAGATATATTTAAAATATAAGTAAAAGGCAAAATAAAGTAAACACTAAATTGTAGCAAGGTATTTTTGGGTTTTTGGTTTTATAGAATTGATAATATATGATAAGGAATAGACCAAGGGACCATAGGTTTCACTAGAGGCTTCTCTTTCAAAGAAAGCATATAGTGGGTGAACAAATTATTGTTGAGCAATTGATAGAAAAATGCAAAGTTATGACGACATCTAAGCAATGATCATGTATATAGGCATCACATCCATGACAAGTAGACCGAAACGATTCCGCATCTACTACTATTGCTCCACACATCGACCGACTCCTACCTCCATCTAGTGTATTATGTTCATAAGAACAGAGCAACGGTTTAATCAAGACGACATGATGTAGAGGGATAAACTCAAGCATATGACATAAAACCCGTCTTGTTGCCCTTAATGGCAACAATACAATACGTGCCTCGCTACCCTTCTGTCACTGGGTGACGACACCACAAGATTGAACCCGTCACAAAGCACCTCTCCCATTGCAAGAAAAACCAATCTAGTTTGCCAAACCAAATCGATATATCGGAGATAAATACAAAGATATATTAATCATGCATAAAAGAGTTCATAGAAGACTCAAATTATATTAATAGATAATCTGATCATAAATCCACAATTCATCGGATCTCAACAAACACAACACAAAAGATTATTACATCGAAAAGATCTCCAAGAACATCGAGGAGAACACTGTATTGAAGATCAAAGAGAGAGAAGAAGCCATCTAGCTACTAGCTATGGACCCGTAGGTATGTTGTAACTACTCACACATCATCGGAAGGGCAGCAAGGTTGATGTAGAAGCCCTTCATGGTCGAATCCCCCTCCGACAGAGTACCAGAAAAGGCCCCAAGATGGGATCTCACGAGAACAGAAGGTTGCGGTGGTGGAAAAGTATTTTTGGTGACCCCTCTGGCATAGGGGGGATATTTGAGGATTATAGTGCTGGGATTAGGGTTAGGAGACCCCTGAGGGGCCCATGAGCCGAGGTGGCGACCCCCGGGGCACGCCCCTAGGGCTTGTTGCCTCCTCGTGTGTCTTCTGGCCACCTCCCTAAGCCTCCTAGGTTTCTTCTGGTCCAAGAAAAATCATCATAAATTTTAATTCTATTTGGACTCCGTTTGATATTCCTTTTCTATAAAAGTCAAAAACAAGGAAAAATAGAAATTGGTACTGTGCACTAGGTTAATAGTTTAGTCCCAAAAATGATATAAATAGCATATGAATGCATATAAAACATCCAAAGTAGATAATATAATAGCATGGAACAATAAAAAATTATAGATACGTTGGAGACATATCAAGCATCCCCAAGCTTAATTCCTGCTCGTCCTCGAGTAGGTAAATGAAAAAAAATTGATGTGGAATGCTACCTAACATATTTATCAATGCAATTCTTCTTATTGTGGCATGAATGTTCAGATCCAGATGATTTAAGACAAAATATTAATATTGACATAAACCAATAATACTTCAAGCATACTAAAAAGCAAAATCATGAAACTTCAAAATAACATGGCTAAAGAAAGTTATCCCTACAAAATCATATGGTCATGTTATGCTCCCTCTTCTAAACACAAAGTACAAAGGGAATTTTATTTATGTGCCCCTTTTTCCTTAGTTCTACTCATTCATCGCCACGCTCTTAACTTTTGCTTACTTTTCCATACTCCCTTGCCCGAAACCCTCAGAACTGGTCACAGCGAACATTGTCGTCGGGTCAATGGCTTGACCATTAACTCTGACGAGTGGGCCGCGTAGGGCGGAGTCCTGCTACTTCTCGAGCCTGCGTTGTTGTAATGCCCAGGATGGGACTATACCTCCTACGTGTCGAGGCACGACTTAAAGGTATAAGCCCATCCTAGAATGATCTCAAGTTTGGTATCTTTGCACGACTCATGTAAAAGAGGGATTAAATTGCAAAAGGAGATAGTTGGCTTACACTCGCCACTTCACACAATACAATACATAAGCAATACATCATTCAAAACATCACAACCCGACTACGGGTGAAGATCCAAAGAAAGATACCAAAACAACATAAAGCCACAGGTCAGGATCGAATCCTAGTAGAAACCACTACTGAACATCGAATCGTCACAAGCAAACGGTCACACTCTTCAACGAACTCCCGGTGAAGAACTGATCCAACTCCTGCATCAACTCGGCTGAACCTGCATCTAGTGTGGTGAAGTAACTGTGAGCCACAGAGGACTCAGCAATCCCGTTCCTGGGTAACAAGACTATTTAAGCCTTGGGTGAGGACAAGGCGGAAGAAAAGAACGAGAGGTGAAGGAACAACAAGAGTCTGCAGCAGCAACTAGCACTAACTTACACAAAAGAGAGCGAGAAGAGAAGAGCATCGGTCGAAAGATGATCACGAAGTGATCCTAACTAAAGCCGGTCAAGCATAACCCCACCGTGTTCAACTCCCGAATCCCTATTCGGAAATTGACAGTCACGGTACACACGCTGGTAGTGTATTGAAACATTGTGTCAAGTTATCTACAACCGGAATTAACAAGCTCCCATCTTCCACATAACCGCGGGCACGGCTTTCGAAAGTTCAACCCTGCAGGGGTGTTCCAACTTGACCCATTACAAGCCCACGATCCGCGGAGTCGCAACTCCATAGTTGGGAAGACCCGAGTATTCTCGGAATCCCGTGCTCAAGTTAAACCGAACTAAGGTAAGGCTAATCCAGCAAATCCTCCCGGCGTGCCGACACCTTGATAGTAGCCGCGCGTATCTCGTCTCAGGCCACGACCGGATGGGACAAGCTACGGGTTTTTACCAGACCTTGAGTTTCCTCGAGGTGGCCCCGCAGGTTGCCCAGTTCGGACCAACACTCATGTGGAGCACTGGCCCGGGGGGTTGAATTAAGATAAAAGGGATAGCTAGTCCACATGCATGTTTTATTAGTTATTAGGCAAATAGTACCAATGTTTGGACTTGCTGGAAAAGACTTAGCACTTAGCGGTTTATCAAGGGGGTCCCATACACCCCAACCGTGTTAGGAACGCATAATCAAGGAACATAACACCGGTTTATACGGTTCCTAACGGCATGAGTGGAACAAAACACCAAGCAAAAGGCTTAGCCTTCCACCCTTGCCAGTATACAGATGATTTCATTTAAGCATTTTTATAGTGTGATATAACCCAACCAAACTTCATCATGAAGCAAGCATCTTCAATCTTCACCTGCAACTAGCAATGCTATAAGAAGGGCTGAGCGAAGCGTACTTAGCCAAGCAACGGTTTGCATAGGTAGGTTGGTTAAACATGGCAATTGGTTACAAGTAGGAGGCTGACAACAAGACATGGGCATCGAGGCAATATACTAAAGAGCGATACTCTAGCAATAGGCAAAGATAGTGATGGTATCCGGGTTCGGTCATCTTGCCTGGGATTCCACAAGGGAGAAGAACGTATCCACGAAGTAGACGGAGCAACACAGTCGAGCGAATCCTCACAACTCCGGAACGAAACCGAAGCTAACAAGAGAAGCAACCGGAAAAAAACAAACAACGCGGTAAACACACAATCATAAACATGGCATACGATGCACAAACAAGTATGATGCATGTCCGGTTTAAATATGCATGGCATGGCAAAGTGCACAAACAACACTACAAGTTAAGTGGAGATCAATATGCAACGAGTTTCATATTGACGAAACACCACATTTTAATTATTTAGTTGATTCTCGTTATTTACAAGACAAGATTAAATGTTTTTAACATGGCAAGAGGTGAAGCATAATTAAAACTACACTATCTAGGCAATTTAAATGAGGCCGGAGAATAACAACAACATATCCGGAAAAACCCCATGAGCATGTTTAATAATTATAAGCAACAACAATTATACATATCAATGTTGTTAACATGATGCGGATGACATGATTAAGTTTATGCAAGTTTTATTAGAAGGTTGACATGAAAAGATATGAAGCATTGTCACCGTGGTGGAAAGAAAGGGTGCCACGGCAACGATCCGAAATGATGCAAAGGCAACAACTCGGTTCCGGTAACTCGTTGAGAGTCCGGGCAAAAGCAAAGATGGCGTGAGCGAGTCAAACGAGATGAAAGAGGTGGGGTGATCCCGTTACCGGGTTCCCACGAGTCGGTGACGAGGCAACCGAGGAACATGACAACGGACGAAACGGACACGGAGCACACACGAGGAGCATTTCATACAACACAAACAAGCACAAGCGTTCATCCACGGGGTCGTCTCGGGGTTATACCTTCGAAGCGTGCGTTTCGGGGCGGTTCGAGACGTAGAGGAAGGAGGCGTTCCGTTCGGAGAGGAAGTAGACGTTCTCATTTCTTCACCGAAGGTAGTCGTTCTCGTAGCGGTAGTTGTACTCGGGCGACGGTAGTGGTACTCGCGGTCATCGAGCGATGGTAGTTGTACATGATCCGTAGAGGTACTTGTCATCGTCTCGTTCGGTCGTCGTGGTACTTGACAAAAGGTTGTGGTCTCGATATCGTAGTTGTACACGTGGTCGTCGTGGGAAGTAGTGGAACTTGGTCATTTTCCGGGCGTCGGTAGTCGTACACGGGGCGTTTTGTAGAAGTTCACAGAGCTCGTTCGTAGATGTACTCATTTCCGTAGATGTTCAAGTCGTTGCGGTCTTTGGCGTGTAGGCGTACACGTTCTCTGTCAAGGTCAACACAAGCAACCCGAAACAAAAACAAAACTACAGCAACAAAAACTTCAGCAAGGCAGCACGGGCGACGGGAACGGAGGCAGAGCTGCGGCAACTTGGCGAGGTGATGGTGACGACGCAGTCGAGGACGGGCGCTGCCGCGGTGCGGCAGCGGCTCCTGGCCGGGGAGGAAGAAGAGGCCACGCCTTGCTGGTCGAGGGAGGACGTGGGCCTCGAGGCGCGGCAGCTCCTGGCCGCGGAACACGGCACGGGCGCGCTGAGATCGACGGGCTTCGGCCTTGGCGACGAAGGAGACTGGAGGGGGCGCGGGATCCGGCCGGGAGGCGAGGTGCTCGAGGAGGGGCCTGGATCGGGGCGCGGCTGAGCCCTCGGCTCCATGGCGGTGCTGGTGAAGCAAGGAGCATCGGAGGCGGGGCCTTGGTGCTGACTGGGCTGGAGACGGCGCTCGGGGCCGCGGCAGGAGGAAGGCTTGGGGCGCCGGGCCATGGCCTCTGGAGGAGGGAGGAGACAGCAGCTCCTGCCGGCCCTGGAGGGAGGGGCGACCGGCGCGGTCCGGCCGAAGGTAGCAGGGCCATGGCGCTCGCTAGACGAGGGCGGTTCGCGGCAGAAGGGAAGGGCGCGGTCGAGGTCGAGGGAACGGGAGGGTGGCGGCGGCTCGCACAGGGGATGAGGAGGAGGTGTCCGATCGAAACAGTGCGCTAGGGTTCGGTGCGGTTGGTTGGGCCAAGTGGCTGGAGTGGCCAGTGGGCCGGCTGGGAAGAGGAGGGCCCAAGAGGCCTGGAGGGAGGTGGGCTGCCGCTCTTCTTATTATCTCTTAGCAGAAAAAAACAAATAAGGAGAGAGCAAAAAAATTAAAAGAAAGAGGCAAAGAATAAGAATAAAATGATGGACATTTTTGTAAGGCTTTACGGAATAATTCCAACCTCACAAAAATAGTTCCAACAAAAGGGGAAGTGCAAACTAAAACATTTAGGTTGCAAAAATAAAAGGAGTTTGAACGGAGTCTAGATATTTGGATGAGCCTCGAAAAACGGAAAGAATTAGCAAGGTTTTTGAAGGAAACTCGAAGTAGGAAAAGCATGGGGAAATTATGCACGTGTGTTGCGGGTAATTCCAAACAAATGGAATATTAATTATATAGCTCCCTAAAATAATGAGAGACTTTTATATGTTTTAAAGAGAAGACATTCTTCCCTCGATTTAAATGGACCGAAGGTCCACACAATTTATTTAGGTTGAGATGCAAGATTAATATGACATGATGGCATGATGACATGATGCAATGCAGAAAAATAAATAACACAAGCACAAAGAACACACGGGCAACCCGGAACATCTGGAAACTTCTGGAATCTTCTGGGACGTCGGTCTTCGGGCGTCACAACTCTCCCACACTAACAGAGGATGTCGACCCGAGATCCTAGAGATATCACCGGGTAAACGGAAAAAGAAGATGTAAACAAAGTTGCTTCTTTGAGAAACGAGTGAAAACCAAAGAACCTTGAGAGGTTGAACAAGTTGAAAGAAGAAAGCAACGGAGATGAACGAAGTTAAGAGCACTCCGGTAAAAGGAGGAACAAGGAGCATTATGAGAACCTTGAAGGTTGAAAGACATGAAACAAGAGCTCACGGACCAAAAGACTATGAAACTGCAAGGGTATAGCCAAGGAATAAGAATGACAGAATTTGGACAGCACTCCGTCTGAAAATGGAAGGAATTGAAGATGAACTTGCCAAGTAGGGAAGATACTTGATGAAATGAACAACATATAGCTTCTGAAACAATTGAAAGAATGGCACAAAGGTAAGAAAGATTCTGACAGCACTCTGGTTAAAAATAAAGGCAAAACATGAAAGGATGACGGAACTAGAATGAAGAATACAACACTCCGGTTAAATAGATAAACAAGGAAAAGAACATGATCTTGATAAAAACGAGATGATGGTCAAGAGAGAGCAATATCACAATTCCTCCGGAATGAAAGAATAGAATATAATCAATGAAAGAAATGAATGGAGAAGAAAATGACAACCTCTCTCAAAATTGAATTTGAAAGAGCATCCTTACGAAGAAGGGTTGAACGGAGTTGTTGGAAAAAATCAACAACGAAAAGAATAAGCTCATGTGGGCTTATGGAAAACATCTCAAAATTAAGAGGTGACAACCAGCCACTGACAAAACATTAATTTGATTGAGATCAACAAGGAGATGATAAACTTATTCACCGGAATGAAAATGAAGAACTTGGGTTATTTACAAGCACCATAATAGCAATAATTCTCAAGGAAAGCTTTTAGGTGAAAAACAACCCAAGATTACTCCAACAAATAAATTGAAGGGTTGAAAAGATCTCCTGAACAAAGAAAATGATGGGTTAAGATATCTCATTCTTGACAACTCGTGAATCATGAAACATGAAGGAATTGACAAGAATGACATAACACCATCTGAAAAGATAAGGTAGAAAGGATTGCAATTGGAAAAGCATGATGAAGAATGCTTGAGCTCCAACAAGAATCTTGATGAAGACTTCAAGGATGAATTAAAATATGATGACCCACCATGAGAACTCCGGTAATGAAAGCATGAGAAGTGAAAGATGAAAAGAATAAGATTCAAGGCCTGCGATGAATTAGATGAAGCTTTGAAATGATATAATTGAAATAACTTGGAGCTCCGGAAAACAAGATGAACAACTTAGAACCAAGGATATGATATGATGAACAAGCTCCGAAGGAAGGGATTAAATCACCTTGAAGGAATAAGAATAAGAATTATGTTATGCATCTCCTTCACCAATTTAAATTGATGACAACCAAAGGATTTGGCATACTACTTATTCTCGTTGCAAAGAATTAAAGAGAGATCTAGCACAAGCTTGGATAAAATCTTCAACGAACCACCGATAGGATTGTGAAAAGAACAAATGAATTAAAACGATAACAACGGAAGAGTAAGCTTGAATGAACCACCGTAAGAATATAGAGACGAACGAAGAGACATCAATGAAGAATAATTGGAGGTCGAAGTTGAAAACTGAGAACGAAGAAACTTCTGAAATGATGGCCTTCGGAGGAACACAAAGGAAAAGAATTCAAGAAATGCTCCAGATGGGTATAAAAAGAATTCCTCACAATCGAAACAACTATGAGGATGGCATGAAGCTAGAACCACGAATCTTCAAGAGAACGGGCCAAGATTTAAGAGAAACTCTTCTCCGGTCTCCAAGTACTGAGAAAGAAGACGAGAAAAGCCATGAAGAATATCGAGATACTCCGGACGAATGACAAAAGGAAGGTGGAGCTAAAGATGGAAATGATTGAAAACAAGCTTGGAGAAGGCATGTGACTGATGGAAATCATTCTTACGTCACACTTTAAAAGAATTCTCCGGAAAAAGAAGAGTCAGGTAAGATCCTGGGAAAAGACCTGTGGGTTAGGGCCCACTCAAAGAAATCACCGTTGGAAAGATTGCTTAAGAGATATTGCACCGGTTGAATTAAATGGCTTGAATAAGATAACAATCTCAAAATAGCTTGAACGGATTAAGAATGGAATTATGAATCTTCAGCACTCCGGATATGAATAACAAGAGGAGAATGATTAATTGGTGCACCGGAATAAGAAAGCATTGTGCAAAGAGGAAAAGGATAAGATCAACACCAAAATCTTGAATTACATCCACCGGAAGAATATGAGAACAAAAGAATGATGAACTTGAAGCTCTTGAGCATCTTCACGATAAATCACCGGATAAGAATATTGAAGGAAAAGAATGAAGAAACCTCATATGAATAAAATGGATACTTCATCTGAGAATCTCTTGCTCCGAGAAGAAGAAGGGTGGGAGGGTGGGGAAAACAAAGACAACTTGGGATGAACGAATACAGACAAATCGTCAGATTTCTCAACGACGTCTGTATGGAATAACTTGAAGAGAAGGCACACCGGTTGAAAGGGATTAACATGATAATCTAGATGGTCAAAAAGAATTAGCACTCCCATGGAAATATGAGAACACCGATTAGGAAAGGTATGGAATCAACATTTGACATCGAAGCAACTTGAATATCAGAATCAAAACAAAAACAAAGGATAGATATGCAACATGATCTTCACAATATCATTCGAACAGAGGATTGAACGAATGAATTCCGCAGGTATATCAACTTGACGAGAAGCCAGTTGGGAGAACAAAAGTAAATAAAAGGAACAAGGAACAGATAGAACAAATACAAGATAGAAGCTTCGTTCGACATCTTCGTGTTGAAAGCTCATGGAACGTGTTACAAAAGGGTTTTGTCATCCCCGGATCAGCATAGCCAAGGAACCTTTAAGATGCAACTCCCAATCAGAACAAGTCCATAAAACCACTTCACTCAATGTAGAACCCCAAACTTCATATCGTGCATCCGTTGGAAGAATGCCTAGAACTACTAGATGAACCCACCTATAGATCTCCGAAAGTTTCCAGTTATGCAATCAGGTGTTGGGGATACACGGGAAGCACCGCGCAATCAACTCTAAACCTACATCCAGGTGTATCCATCCTTCAACACATAACCAGTCTTTCTCGGAAACTGTTTACCTCGGACCTTCGAAAAGCATCCACTATACAAGCTATGGCAATACTCTCGAACTACCTCCCCAGTACTGGGTGATGTCGGGGTTATCTTGCCACTGGCCGTATAGGGGAGATTTTCGATGTCGGCTGTCTTAAGTATTTAGTACTGCCGCGATATGCTTGTGTCAATGATACCCCGAAGCTCAACTCCTCGGTAACAGGAGGCATCGAGAACAATATCCTTGTCACAAGAACATCGAAACAATCCCAGAATACTCGCGAGATCCTAAAAAAAAATTGGTGCAATTTTTGAAAGTAGAAGAGGCAAGAGTAATCGTCAGGAGTCCTCACCAGAGAGAAAGGGGATGAGAAGCAAAGAAATCCTACTCTCCGATATAATATAGGACTCAAAAAGTTTTCAGTGTGTGCCTAGACTCGACCGTCAACGATTCGATCAATCAGTGGGGGCTTCTAGGTCGGAGAAGGCTCTGATACCAACTTGTAATGCCCAGGATGGGACTATACCTCCTACGTGTCAAGGCACGACTTAAAGGTATAAGCCCATCCTAGAATGATCTCAAGTTTGGTATCTTTGCACGACTCATGTAAAAGAGGGATTAAATTGCAAAAGGAGATAGTTGGCTTACACTCGCCACTTCACACAATACAATACATAAGCAATACATCATTCAAAACATCACAACCCGACTACGGGTGAAGATCCAAAGAAAGATACCAAAACAACATAAAGCCACAGGTCAGGATCGAATCCTAGTAGAAACCACTACTGAACATCGAATCGTCACAAGCAAACGGTCACACTCTTCAACGAACTCCCGGTGAAGAACTGATCCAACTCCTGCATCAACTCGGCTGAACCTGCATCTGGTGTGGTGAAGTAACTGTGAGCCACAGAGGACTCAGCAATCCCGTTCCTGGGTAACAAGACTATTTAAGCCTTGGGTGAGGACAAGGCGGAAGAAAAGAACGAGAGGTGAAGGAACAACAAGAGTCTGCAGCAGCAACTAGCACTAACTTACGCAAAAGAGAGCGAGAAGAGAAGAGCATCGGTCGAAAGATGATCACGAAGTGATCCTAACTAAAGCCGGTCAAACATAACCCCACCGTGTTCAACTCCCGAATCCCTATTCGGAAATTGACAGTCACGGTACACACGCTGGTAGTGTATTGAAACATTGTGTCAAGTTATCTACAACCGGAATTAACAAGCTCCCATCTGCCACATAACCGCGGGCACGGCTTTCGAAAGTTCAAACCCTGCAGGGGTGTTCCAACTTGACCCATTACAAGCCCACGATCCGCGGAGTCGCAACTCCATAGTTAGGAAGACCCGAGTATTCTCGGAATCCCGTGCTCAAGTTAAACCGAACTAAGGTAAGGCTAATCCAGCAAATCCTCCCGGCGTGCCGACACCCTGATAGTAGCCGCGCGTATCTCGTCTCAGGCCATGACCGGATGGGACAAGCTACGGGTTTTTACCAGACCTTGAGTTTCCTCGAGGTGGCCCCGCAGGTTGCCCAGTTCGGACCAACACTCATGTGGAGCACTGGCCCGGGGGGTTGAATTAAGATAAAAGGGATAGCTAGTCCACATGCAAGTTTTATTAGTTATTAGGCAAATAGTACCAATGTTGGGACTTGCTGGAAAAGACTTAGCACTTAGCGGTTTATCAAGGGGGTCCCATACACCCCAACCGTGTTAGGAACGCATAATCAAGGAACATAACACTGGTTTATACGGTTCCTAACGGCATGAGTGGAACAAAACACCAAGCAAAAGGCTTAGCCTTCCACCCTTGCCAGTATATAGATGATTTCATTTAAGCATTTTTATAGTGTGATATAACCCAACCAAACTTCATCATGAAGCAAGCATCTTCAATCTTCACCTGCAACTAGCAATGCTATAAGAAGGGCTGAGCGAAGCGTACTTAGCCAAGCAACGGTTTGCATAGGTAGGTTGGTTAAACATGGCAATTGGTTACAAGTAGGAGGCTGACAAGAAGACATGGGCATCGAGGCAATATACTAAAGAGCGATACTCTAGCAATAGGCAAAGATAGTAATGGTATCCGGGTTCGGTCATCTTGCCTGGGATTCCACAAGGGAGAAGAACGTATCCACGAAGTAGACGGAGCAACACAGTCGAGCGAATCCTCACAACTCCGGAACGAAACCGAAGCTAACAAGAGAAGCAACCGGAAAGAAACAAACAACGTGGTAAACACACAATCATAAACATGGCATACGATGCACAAACAAGTATGATGCATGTCCGGTTTAAATATGCATGGCATGGCAAAGTGCACAAACAACACTACAAGTTAAGTGGAGATCAATATGCAACGAGTTGCATATTGACGAAACACCACATTTTAATTATTTAGTTGATTCTCGTTATTTACAAGACAAGATTAAATGTTTTTAACATGGCAAGAGGTGAAGCATAATTAAAACTACACTATCTAGGCAATTTAAATGAGGCCGGAGAATAACAACAACATATCCGGAAAAACCCCATGAGCATGTTTAATAATTATAAGCAACAACAATTATACATATCAATGTTGTTAACATGATGCGGATGACATGATTAAGTTTATGCAAGTTTTATTAGAAGGTTGACATGAAAAGATATGAAGCATTGTCACCGTGGTGGAAAGAAAGGGTGCCACGGCAACGATCCGAAATGATGCAAAGGCAACAACTCGGTTCCGGTAACTCGTTGAGAGTCCGGGCAAAAGCAAAGATGGCGTGAGCGAGTCAAACGAGATGAAAGAGGTGGGGTGATCCCGTTACCGGGTTCCCACGAGTCGGTGACGAGGCAACCGAGGAACATGACAACGGACGAAACGGACACGGAGCACACACGAGGAGCATTTCATACAACACAAACAAGCACAAGCGTTCATCCACGGGGTCGTCTCGGGGTTATACCTTCGAAGCGTGCGTTTCGGGGCGGTTCGAGACGTAGAGGAAGGAGGCGTTCCGTTCGGAGAGGAAGTAGACGTTCTCATTTCTTCACCGAAGGTAGTCGTTCTCGTAGCGGTAGTTGTACTCGGGCGACGGTAGTGGTACTCGCGGTCATCGAGCGACGGTAGTTGTACATGATCCATAGAGGTACTTGTCATCGTCTCGTTCGGTCGTCGTGGTACTTGACAAAAGGTTGTGGTCTCGATATCGTAGTTGTACACGTGGTCGTCGTGGGAAGTAGTGGAACTTGGTCGTTTTCCGGGCGTCGGTAGTCGTACACGGGGCGTTTTGTAGAAGTTCACGGAGCTCGTTCGTAGATGTACTCATTTCCGTAGATGTTCAAGTCGTTGCGGTCTTTGGCGTGTAGGCGTACACGTTCTCTGTCAAGGTCAACACAAGCAACCCGAAACAAAAATAAAACTACAGCAACAAAAACTTCAGCAAGGCAGCACGGGCGACGGGAACGGAGGCAGAGCTGTGGCAACTTGGCGAGGTGATGGTGACGACGCAGTCGAGGACGGGCGCTGCCGCGGTGCGGCAGTGGCTCCTGGCCGGGGAGGAAGAAGAGGCCACGCCTTGCTGGTCGAGGGAGGACGCGGGCCTCGAGGCGAGGCAGCTCCTGGCCGCGGAACACGGCACGGGCGCGCTGAGATCGACGGGCTTCGGCCTTGGCGACGAAGGAGACTGGAGGGGGCGCGGGATCCGGCCGGGAGGCGAGGTGCTCGAGGAGGGGCCTGGATCGGGGCGCGGCTGAGCCCTCGGCTCCATGGCGGTGCTGGTGAAGCGAGGAGCATCGGAGGCGGGGCCTTGGTGCTGACTGGGCTGGAGACGGCGCTCGGGGCCGCGGCAGGAGGAAGGCTTGGGGCGCCGGGCCATGGCCTCTGGAGGAGGGAGGAGAGAGCAGCTCCTGCCGGCCCTGGAGGGAGGGGCGACCGGCGCGGTCCGGCCGAAGGTAGCAGGGCCATGGCGCTCGCTGGACGAGGGCGGTTCGCGGCGGAAGGGAAGGGCGCTGTCGAGGTCGAGGGAACGGGAGGGTGGCGGCGGCTCGCACAGGGGATGAGGAGGAGGTGTCCGATCGAAACAGTGCGCTAGGGTTCGGTGCGGTTGGTTGGGCCAAGTGGCTGGAGTGGCCAGTGGGCCGACTGGCAAGAGGAGGGCCCAAGAGGCCTGGAGGGAGGTGGGCTGCCGCTCTTCTTTTTATCTCTTAGCAGAAAAAAACAAATAAGGAGAGAGCAAAAAAATAAAAAGAAAGAGGCAAAGAATAAGAATAAAATGATGGACATTTTTGTAAGGCTTTACGGAATAATTCCAACCTCACAAAAATAGTTCCAACAAAAGGGGAAGTGCAAACTAAAACATTTAGGTTGCAAAAATAAAAGGAGTTTGAACGGAGTCTAGATATTTGGATGAGCCTCGAAATACGGAAAGAATTAGCAAGGTTTTTGAAGGAAACTCGAAGTAGGAAAAGCATGGGGAAATTATGCACGTGTGTTGCGGGTAATTCCAAACAAATGGAATATTAATTATATAGCTCCCTAAAATAATGAGAGACTTTTATATGTTTTAAAGAGAAGACATTCTTCCCTCGATTTAAATGGACCGAAGGTCCACACAATTTATTTAGGTTGAGATGCAAGATTAATATGACATGATGGCATGATGACATGATGCAATGCAGAAAAATAAATAACACAAGCACAAAGAACACACGGGCAACCCGGAACATCTGGAAACTTCTGGAATCTTCTGGAATCTTCTGGGACGTCGGTCTTCGGGCGTCACAGTTGTATTCCCTCGAAGAGGAAAGGGAGATGCATCATAGTAGCGTAAGTATTTCCCTCATTTTTTGAGAACCAAGGTATCAATCCAGTACGAGACCACGCGCGAGTCCCTCGCACCTGCACAAACAAATAAGAACTTCACAGCCAACACGATAAGGGGTTGTCAATCCCTTTACGGTCACTTACGAAAGTGAGATCTGATAGAGATGATAGTTTATATTTTTGGTATTTTTGTTTATAAGAAGAAAAAATAAAAGCGATAAAAGTAAAGTAGATGTAGATTGATATATATGTTGAGAAGTTCTCTAGTGGCTTCTCTCATGATAGCGATATTCTACGGCGGGTAAACAAATTACTGTCGAGCAATTGATAGAAAAGCGAATAATTATGAGACTATCTAGGCATGATCATCGTATATAGGCATCACGTCCGAGACAGGTAGACCGAAACGATTCTGCATCTACTACTATTACTCCACACATCGACCGCTATCCAGCATGCATCTAGTGTATTGAGTTCATAAGAACAAAGTAACGCCTTAAGAAAGATGACATGAGGTAGAGGGATAAACTCAAGCAATATGATATAAACCCCATCTTTTTATCCTCGATGGCAACAATACAATACGTGCCTTGCTGCCCCTACTATCACTGGGAAAGGACACCGCAAGATTGAACCCAAAGCCAAGCACTTCTCCCATTGCAAGAACTATAGATCTAGTAGGCCAAACCAAACCAATAATTCGAAGAGACTTGCAAGGATATTATGAGCACACATAAAAAGTTCAGAGAAGAACCAAATATTTCTCATAAATAATCTTGATCATGAACTCACAATTAATCGGATCTCGGCAAACACACCGCAAAAAGAGATTACATCGAATAGATCTCCTCGAAGACCGAGGAGAACTTTGTATTGAGATCCAGAGAGAGAGAAGAAGCCATCTAGATACTAGCTATGGACCCGAAGGTCTGTGGTAAACTACTCACAACTTATGGTGAGGGCGATGATGATGATGATGATGATGAACTCCGTAATGGATCCCCTTCCGGTGGAGCTCCGGAAGAGGCTCCAAGATGGGATCTCACGGGAACAGAAGGTTACGACGGTGGAATTTGGGGTTTCCCTCCATTGCTGATGGTTTCGGGGTACGTAGATTTATATAGGAGGAAGGAGGACATCAAGGGAGTCATGGGGGCCCCACGAGGCAGGGGGCGCACCCTGGGAAGGGGGGCGCGCCCCCACCCTTGTGGGCCCCTCGTGGCTCTTCTGACGTGGTTCTCAAGTTCTCCGTGCGTGATTTTCTCCAAAAATATCTCTTGCGAAGGTTTCATTCCATTTGGACTCCGTTTGATATTCTTTTTCTTCAAAACCCTGAAACAGGCAAAAAACAACAATCTGGACTGGGCCTTTGGGTCAGTAGGTTAGTCCCAAAAATGATATAAAAGTGTAAGATAAAGCCCATTAAACATCCAAGACTTCATAAATAATAGCATGGAACAATAAAAAAATTATAGATACGTTGGAGACGTATCAAGCATCCCCAAGATTAATTCCTGCTCGTCCTCGAGTAGGTAAATGATATAGAAAGAATTTTTGATGTGGAATGCAAACAACATAGTTTTTCAATGTAATTCTCTTAATTGTGGCATGAATTTTTAGATCTGAAAGATTCAAGATAAAAGTCTATATAGACATAAGAAATAATAATACTTCAAGCATACTAACAAAGCAATCATGTCTTCTTAAAATACTATGGCTAAAGAAAGTTATCCCTACAAAATCATATAGTCTGGCTATGCTCCCTCTTCATCACACAAAATATTCATATCATGCACAACCCCGATCTCAACCAAGCACTTGTTTTCATAGTCTATTCTTTCAAACCCTTCAACTTTCACGCAATACATGAGCGTGGGCCATGGACATAACACTATGGGTGGAATAGAGGTGGTTGTGGAGAAGACAAAAAGGAGGGAGATAGTCTCACATCGACTAGGTGTATCAACGGGCTATGGAGATGCCCATCAATAGATATCAATGTGAGTGAGTAGGGATTGCCATGCAACAGATGCACTAGAGCTAAAAATGTATGCAAGCTCAACAAAAGAAACTAGTGGGTGTGCATCCAACTTGCTTGCTCACGAAGACCTAGGGCATTTGAGGAAGCCCATCGTTGGAGTATAACAGCCAAGTTCTATAATGAAAATTCCCACTAGTATATGAAAGTGACTAAACATGAGACTCTCTACAATGAAGAACATGGTGCTACTTTGAAGCACAAGTGTGGAAAAAAGATAGTAGCAATTGTCCCTTTTTTCTTTTCCTTTTATTTGGGCTTTTTTTGCGGAGGGGCTTTATTGATTTAGCCTTTCCTCCCATGGGACAATGCTCTAATAATGATGATCATCACACTTTCATTACAACTCGATATTACAACTCGAAACTACAAAAAATTATGACTATATATGAATGCCTCCGGCGGTGTACCGGTATGTGCAATGAAACAAGAGTGACATGTATGAAAAATTATGCATGGTGGCTTTGCCACAGATACGATGTCAACTACATGATCATGCATGGCAATATGACAATATGAAGCGTGTCATATGAACGGAACGGTGGAAAGTTGCATGGCAATATATCTCGGAATGGCTATGGAAATGCCATGATAGGTAGGTATGGCGGCTGTTTTGAGGAAGGATATATAGTGGGTTTACGGTACCGGCGAAAGTTGTGCGGTACAAGAGAGGCTAGCAATGGTGGAAGGGTGAGAGTGCGTATAATCCAAGGACTCAACATTAGTCATAAGAATTCATATACTTATTGCAAAAATCTACGAGTCATCAAAGCAAAGCAATCAACGCATGCTCCTAGGGGGGAGGTTGGTAGGAGTTAACCATCGCACGCCCCCGACCTCCACACAAAGGTTGGCACTTTACAAATACCTCATGCTCTAACTTTGTCACATAGCGGTTCACCATACGTGCATGCTACGGGAATCACTAACCATAACACAAGTATTTCTCAATTTCATAATAACTCCACTAGCATGACTGTAATATCACTATCCTCATATCTCAAAACAATTATCAAGCATCCAACATCTCATTATATTGAATGCACTTAGTGTGAATTTTTTTATTACATTGACATTGGATGTCTATCATGTGAAGACTAGTATTATAGCCTAAACACATTACCATGCTGTTTTAATAGACTTTCAAATAGATATAAGTGAAGCGCAAGAGTTCAACAATTTCTACAAAATATAACCACCACCATGCTCTAAAAGATATAAGTGAAGCACTAGAGCAAAAAACTATTCATCTCAAAAGATATAAGTGAAGCACATAGAGTGTTCTAACAATTCCTAGGCCATATTTAACTCTCTCAAATAGGTGTGTCCAGAAAGGATGATTGTGACAAACTAACAAGCAAATACTCAAATTATACAAGACGCTCCAAGCAAAACACATATCATGTGGTGAATAAAAATATAGCTCCAAGTATAGTTACCGACGGATAAAGACGAAAGAGGGGATGCCTTCCCGGGGCATCCCCAAGCTTAGGCTTTAGATTATCCTTGAATTTTACTTGGGGTGCCGTGGGCATCCCCAATCTTAGGCCTTTGCTACTCTTTGTTCCATAGTCCATCAAAGCAATACTCAAAACTTGAAAACTTCACAACACAAAACTTAGACAAAAAATCTCGTGAGCTCTGTTAGGATAAGAAAGCAAACCACTACTCAAAGGTAATGGAATGAATCCATTCTTTGTTTATATTGATTTTAAACCTACTGTATTCCAACTTCTCTATGGTCCATACCTCCGAATATTACTCATAGATGCATTGAAATAAGCAAACAACACACGAAAGACAGAATCTGTCAAAAACTGAACAGTCTGTAATAATCTGCAAGTTTCGCATACTTCTGTAACTCCAAAAAAATCAAACTAAATTGGTAAATGTTAGGAATTTGTCTATTAATCATCTTCAAAAAGAATCAACTACATACCACGCTCCAGTAAAATCTGACGACCATTATAGCAAGAGCTAACGATTCTGTTTTTCACAGCATGATCACATAAACTTCACACACATCTCCCCAAAGGTTCTACTTGGCACAAACACTAAACAAAACATGAAACCACATCTAAACAGAGGCTAGATGCAATATTTATTCCCTAACAGCAACAAAAAAAAAATATAAAATTGGGTTGCCTCCCAACAAGCGCTATCGTTTTACGCCCCTAGCTAGGCACGATACAAGATAAATCTAGGTATTGCCATCTTTGGAAGGCAATCCATAAGTGGCTCTCATGATAGATTCATATGGTAATTTGATTTTCTTTCTAGGAAAGTGTTCCATGCCTTTCCTTAACGGAAATTGGAATCTAATATGTCCTTCCTTCATATCAATAATTGCACCAATCGTTCTTAGGAAAGGTCTACCAAGAATAATAGGACATGAAGGATTGCAATCTATATCAAGAACAATGAAATCTACGGGCACATAATTTCTATTGGCAACAATAAGAACATCATTAATCCTTCCCATAGGTTTCTTAATAGTGGAATCCGCAGGATGCAAATTTAAAGAACAATCATCAAGTTCATGGAACCCTGGCAAATCACACAATGTTTTTGGGATAGTGGAGACACTTGCACCCAAATCACACAAAGCATAGCATTCATGATCTTTTATTTTTATTTTAATAGTAGGTTCCCACTCATCATAAAGCTTTCTAGGGATAGAAACTTCTAACTCAAGTTTTTCTTCATAAGATTGCATCAAAGCATCAACTATGTGGTTGGTGAAAGCTTTATTTTGACTATAAGCATGCGAGGAATTTAGTACGGATTGCAACAAGGAAATACAATCAATTAAAGAGCAATTATCATAATTGAATCCCTTGGCAACAAGGAAATACAATCAATCAAAGAGCAATTATCATAATTGAATCCCTTGAAATCCAAAGTAGTGGGTTCATCACTATGCGAAGCTTTAATCTCTTCAGTCCCACCTTTAGCAATTTTACCATCAAGATCGAAAAACTCCGAATCATTGGGACACCTTAAAGCAGAATCATCTCCAATCCTATCCTCATCAAAATTTATACTAGAAAACAAGGATCTAATAGGAGACACATCAATAACTTTCAGATCTTCATCTTTATTTTCATGATAACTAGAAGAACACGCTTTAATATAATCCTCTCTTTTAGCACGCATCCTAGCGGTTCTTTCTTTGCATTCATCAATGGAAATTATCATGGCTTTGAGAGACTCATTGATATCATGCTTAGGTGGGATAGATCTAAGTTTCAAAGAATCAACATCAAGAGTAATTCTATCCACACTTCTAGCCAATTCATCAACCTTAAGCAATTTCTCTTCAAGCATAGCATTGAAATTCTTTTGTGAGATCATAAAATCCTTAACACTAGTTTCAAATTTAAAAGGCATCTTTCCATAAGAGTTGTTGTAGGAATTACCATAATTATTAGAGGAATTACTAGGAAACGGCCTAGGATTAAAATTACCTCTATAAGCATTGTTACCAAAATTATTCCTACCAACAAAGTTCACATCCAAAGATTCATTGTTATTTTCAATCAAAGTGACAAAGGCATATCATTAGGATCAGAAGAAGCACTCTTAGCAGCAAACAATTTCATAAGTTCATCCATCTTTCTGCTCAAAACACTAATTTCTTCGATAGCATGCACTTTTTTACTAGTAGATCTTTCGGTGTGCCATTGAGAATAATTAACCATAATATTATCTAGGAGTTTGGTAGCTTCTCCTAAGGTAGTTTCCATGAAATTTCCTCCTGCGGCCGAATCTAAAAGATTTCTAGAAGCAAAATTCAAGCCAGCATAAAAGTTCTGAATAATCATCCATAGATTCAAACCATGTGTAGGGAAATTACGTATCATTAATTTTATTCTATCACAAGCTTGTGCAACATGGTCATGATCTAGTTGCTTAAAATTCATAATATCGTTTCTAAGAGAGATGATCTTAGCAGGAGGGAAGTACTTAGAGATAAAAGCATCTTTGCACTTATTCCACGAATCAATACTATTTCTAGGCAAAGAGGAAAACCAAGTTTTAGCACAATCTCTAAGTGAAAACGAAAATAACTTCAATTTAACAATATCTTTATCCGTATCCCTTTTCTTTTGCATATCACACAAATCAACAAAGTTGTTTAGATGGGTAGCGGCATCTTCACTAGGAAGGCCGGAGAATTGATCTTTCATGACAAGATTCAACAAAGCAGCATTGATCTCACAAGATTCAACATGGGTAATAGGAGCAATCGGAGTGCTAATAAAATCACTGTTGTTGGTATTGGAGAAGTCACACAATTTGGTATTGTTCTGAGCCATAGTGACAAGCAAGCAATCCTACACACACAAGCAAACAAGAAGCAAACGAACGATAAACACACGGCGGAAGAAGGGCAAATAAAACGGCAAGGGTGAAGTGGGGGAGAGGAAAACGAGAGGCAAATAAATGTAATGTGAAGGATAAGGGTTTGTGATAGGTACTTGGTATATGACTTCTCGAGCGGGCCGCGTAGGGCGGAGTCCTGCTACTTCTCGAGCTTGCGGTGTATTCCCTCGAAGAGGAAAGGGAGATGCAGCACAATAGGGTAAGTACTTCCCTCAGTTTTTGAGAACCAATGTATCAATCCAGTAGGAGACCACGCGCGAGTCCCTCGCACCTGCACAAACAAATAAGAACTTCGCAGCCAACGCGATAAGGGGTTGTCAATCCCTTTACGGTCACTTACGGAAGTGAGATCTGATAGAGATGATAGTTTATATTTTTGGTATTTTTGTTTATAAGAACAAAAAATAAAAGTGATAAAAGTAAAGTAGACGTAGATTGATATGTTGAGAATAGACCCGGGGGCCATATTGTTCTCTAGTGGCTTCTCACATGATAGCGATATTCTACGGCGGGTAAACAAATTACTGTCGAGCAATTGATAGAAAAGCGAACCATTATGAGACTATCTAGGCATGATCATTGTATATAGGCATCACGTCTGACACAAGTAGACCGAAACGATTCTGCATCTACTACTATTACTCCACACATCGACCGCTATCCAACATGCATCTAGTGTATTGAGTTCATAAGAACAGAGTAACGCCTTAAGCAAGATGACATGATGTAGATGGATAAACTCAAGAAATATGATATAAACCCCATCTTTTTATCCTCGATGGCAACAATACAATACATGCCTTGCTGCCCCTACTGTCACTGGGAAAGGACACCGCAAGATTGAACCCAAAGCCAAGCACTTCTCCCATTGCAAGAACTATAGATCTAGTAGGCCAAAACAAACCAATAATTCGAAGAGATTTGCAAGGATATTATGAGCACACATAAAATGTTCAGAGAAGAACCAAATATTTCTCATAAATAATCTTGATCATAAACTCACAATTCATCGGTTCTCAACAAACACACCGCAAAAAGAGATTACATCGAATATATCTCCTCGAAGACCAAGGAGAACTTTGTATTGAGATCCAGAGAGAGAGAAGAAGCCATCTAGATACTAGCTATGGACCCGAAGGTCTGTGGTAAACTACTCACAACTCATGGTGAGGGTGATGATGATGATGATGAAGAAGAACTCCGTGATGGATCCCCCTCCGGTGGAGCTCCGAAACAAGCTCCAAGATGGGATCTCACGGGAACAGAAGGTTATGACGGTGGAATTAGGGTTTTCTCTTTGTTTCTAATGGTTTCGGGGTACGTAGACTTATATAGGAGGAAGGAGGACACCAGGGGAGTCACGGGGGCCCCACGAGGCAGGGGGCGCGCCCTGGGAAGGGGGGCGCGCCCCCCACCCTCATGGCTCTTCTGACGTGGTTCTCAAGTTCTCCGTGCGTGATTTTCTCCATAATTATCTCTTGCGAAGGTTTCATTCCGTTTGGACTCCGTTTGATATTCTTTTTCTTCAAAACCCTGAAACAGGCAAAAAACAGCAATCTGGACTGGGCCTTTGGGTTAGTAGGTTAGTCCCAAAAATGATATAAAAGTGTAAGATAAAGCCCATTAAACATCCAAGACTTCATAAGTAATAGCATGGAACAATAAAAAATTATAGATACGTTGGAGACGTATCAAGTCCACATTTTGACCGTTACATGCTAACAAGTGGGGCCGCGAAACTGACACTCACTGTGACCAGAATCAGATCGAGTCGCTTTCGTGCTGCCCCCTCCACCGACGTCGTGCCGCCTCTGCCGCCGTCATGCCGCCTCCGCTGCAGGCGTGCTGCCTCCGCCGCATCTACCCTCTCTCCCCATCTAGGATTAGGAAGCTATGTCGGGGGGCACCCCGTCCGGCCCATCGACCATTGAGATGATTGGGCCGAATCAAAGGCTGATAATTCATGGATTCCACTTGGGTAAGCATCGTTTTTATCTCAAATTGATTAGGAGATCCGTAAATTAGGATGTATTTGACCATCGTTGGTGTGAATCAGAGCAATTTATCTGAAAAATTTCGGCCTAACTGCGCCCTTTATCTTATTTCAATCGAATAGGGTTGATCTTGCACTTGCTTTTTGGCTGGCGGTTAGAGTGGAAGCTAGCGAGCTGCGTGGAACTAAACCGTGTATGATTTCAGGATTCTTCTACCCTAAAGTGGTAGAAACCAGCGTTTCGTTCACAGATATCCGCGAGGCACTCTGTTCTGAGTATCCGTGGAGCCCTGCCGGTGCTGTTGAACTGAGATATTTCGACAGTACCGAGCAGAGATTTGTCCCATTAACTTGTGATGAGCATCTGGGATTGTTATTTAGTTTGAATGCTGACAGCCGTTTCGGGAAAATCCATATCGGTGTGCTTCAGGCACGCAAACAACAGGGTGTTCAGACATCATCTATCTCTGCTAATAGCGAGCGTCCTCGCGCCCCTTGTAGGTCGAAACCAAGTAAACCTAGTGGTCTAGAAAGCCACAACATGTCGGCTGCCGCTAATTCTTCCACTTCTCCTCTCCCTTCTGCACCTAATGTAGAACTAGATGCAGAGCCTGACGAGGAAGTGCCTCGAAATGATGATGAGAATGAGATTTTATTCCCTAAACTGGTAGATAGAGTTAGTCAACAGGCAGTGGAAGATGAATATGCAGAGGAGCCTAGGAGCCGTGCTAGATTTGATGACACTGGTGATGAAGAGAGGGAGGAGAACATCGACTCCTTAGTTTTACAAGAATATGATGGTGAGGACATGTCAACAATTGAGTGGAATAGGGAGAATCCTGACCTTATTCCAGGAACCGTATTCGAACCGATGGTGGACTGTCGTAATGCAGTGACTACATATTGCATTCTCACTGAAAACTCTTATGAGGTTGATAGGAGTGAGCTAGGAAGATTCACTATTCATTGCCCTTATGATAGGTGTAGGTGGAGGTTGCATGCATCCACTATGCGAAAGAGCAAATTGATTCAGGTATTACAACTGAATATTGTTATCAGATTATTTATCCATTCTATATTCAGGTCATGTGTATTGTTTCTTAATTGTATTTGACATCATTTTTCATTTTGTTTCAGATAAAAAGCAACCCACACGGGCACACTTGCCCACCTGGAGGTGGAGGGGAAATGACAAATCTAAGCTTGCAAAGACTAGGTGGGTGGCAGATGCAATTTTGGATTAGGTGAGGGAAACACCAACAATTGGTCCAACATCACTCCATGGGAAGCTATTTGAGAAGTACAAGATTATTATACCTTACATGAAGATTTTCTATGCTAAGGAAAGGGCTCTTGATAGGATTAATGGTCCATGGAATGAGATTTTTCAGTTGCTTTACACCTTCAAAGCTGAAGTGGAGACGGCTTGTCGGTGTACTAAGATAGGGGTACCTTAGTACCCCAACTTGTGCACGGGCAGTAGCAGCTTCCCGTGGCAGGGCTTACCACGTGCTCGCCAAGAACCGTTCTGGTCCCTATGAAGCCATTCAAGAACAAAGTATACAAGTCAGAAGATCAAGGCCCCGGCAAGAGGAGCTTGCCGGGAAGGCCGCACCAGGCTCAAGGTTATCACTTTAGCACAAGACCCTGGCAAGAGGAGCTTGCCAGGAAGGCCAAGGAACACATACCTCAAGAGATGTCTCGGCGCATCATGCGCCCCGGCAGGACCTGGAGAGCGACAAGCTTCCGGGCCCGGCAAGATCACGACCCCGGCAAGGTGCTCGCCGAGGAAACCTACGCTGTGTGCCCGCGCTCCAGCTCATCTGCCCACGCGTCGCCCTGGGGCCCTTCCAGGGACGCGTGGCAGACGGCTGTGCAGCCTGGGGCACACGGTGGCAAGCCACGGTGACGAGGCTACCGTCGTGGCGAACGGAGAAGCATGGACGGACGCTTTTGCGGGCGACGGTGACGGGCATTTAATGCCCTTGTCCCCCACTGTCAAAGTTAGGTGAAGACCACTGTTCATATACTGTTCATGCACTGTTACAACTACTACCAAATTTACACTTTTACCCTCCTCTACGTTGACACCTGTCGGTGACCCCTTTGAGCTATAAAAGGAGGCCCATGCACAACGTAGAGGGGGTTCGAAACCTAGACAACTCTCTCGCTCGGTGTAGCTAGTACTGTAGATCTTCAAGCTCCCGAGCTCAAGAACTCAATACAACCTAAGCAGGAGTAGGGTTTTACGCGTCCGCGTGGCCCGAACGTGGGTAAACTGCCCGCGTGTGCCCCTCGATCTGCTCTCCGTGCTCCCTCCGCTCCCTTACCGCAACGTAGAAGGGGCTCCGGTCCCATAGGTGCTCATGGGAGGACAGTTTCCCCCGACATCTTTGGCGCGCCAGGTAGGGGGCATCGAGGTTGTGCGAACCTGATCCGGCGCTCACGCGGGCGCAACCCTCAGCGACTTCACCAGCTTCATCTGAAGGAAATATGCCATAGAGGCAATAATAAAGATGTTATTTGTATTTCCTTATATCATGATAAATGTCTTTTATTCATGCTAGAATTGTATTAACCGGAAACTTAGTACATGTATGAATACATAGACAAAACAGTATGTCCCTAGTATGCCTCTACTAGACTAGCTCATTGATCAAAGATGGTTATGTTTCCTAGCCATAGACATGAGTTGTCATTTGATCAACGGGATCACATCATTAGGAGAATGATGTGATGGACAAGACCCATCCGTTAGCATAGCACTATGATCGTTTAGTTTAACTGCTATTGCTTTCTTCATGACTTATACATGTTCCTATGACTATGAGATTATGCAACTCCCGAATACCGTAGGAACACCTTGTGTGCTATCAAACGTCACAACGTAATTGGGTGATCATAAAGATGCTCTACAGGTGTCTCCGAAAGTATTTGTGGTGTTGGCATAGATCAAGATTAGGATTTATCACTCCGAGTGTCGGAGAGGTATCTCTGGGCCCTCTCGGTAACACACATCACAATAAGCCTTGCAAGCAAAAGACTAATGAGTTGGTCACGAGATGATGTGTTACGGAACGAGTAAAGAGACTTGCCGGTAACGAGATTGAACTAGGTATAGAGATACCGACGATCGAATCTCGGGCAAGTAACATACCGTTTGACAAAAGGAACAACGTATGTTGTTATGCGGTTCTGACCGATAAAAGATCTTCGTAGAATATGTAGGAGCCAATATGAACATCCAGGTTCCGTTATTGGTTATTGACCGGAGATGAGTCTCGGTCATGTCTACATAGTTCTCGAACCCGTAGGGTTCGCACGCTTAACGTTTGATGACGATCGGTATTATGAGTTTATGAGTATTGATGTACCGAAGGTAGTTCGGAGTCCCGGATGAGATCACGGACATGACGAGGAGTCTCGGAATGTCCGAGACATAAAGATTGATATATTGGACGACTATATTCGGACACCGGAAGTGTTCCGGAAAAGTTTCGGATTTATCGGGAATGCCGAAGGGGGTTACCGGAACCCCCTACGAGAGGGGATGGTCCATAGTGGGCCTAAAGGGAAAGAGAGAGGCAGCCCATAGGGCTGGCCGGCGCCCCCACCTAGGGTTCCTAGTTGGACTAGGATTGGGGGGGGGGGCACCTCTCCTATTCCTTTCCCTCTTCCTTCTTTTGGTGAATCCTACTAGGAATAGGATTGCAATCCTATTCCTAGTAGGAGTCCACTCCCTAGCCGCACCAGGAAGGGCCGGCCGGCCTCCCTCCCTTGCTCCTTTATATACGGGGGCAGGGGGGCACCCAAAGACACACAAGTTGAATTGTTTTAGCCGTGTGCGGTGCCCCCCTCCACAGAATCACACCTTGGTCATACCGTCGCAGAGCTTAGGCAAAGCCGTGCGCCGGTGAACACATCATATCCGTCACCACGCCGTCGTGCTGACGAAACTCTCCCGTGAAGCTCAACTGGATCAAGAGCTCGTGGGACGTCATCAAGCTGAACGTGTGCTGAACGCGGAGGTGCCGTACGTTCGGTGCTTGATCGGTTGGATCGTGAAGAAGTTCGACAACATCAACCGCGTCACTTGACGCTTCCGCTCCCGGTCTACGAGGGTACGTAGACACACTCTTCCCTCTCGTTGCTATGCATCTGGTAGATAGATCTTGCGTGATCGTAGGAAAATTTTAAAATACTACGTTCCCCAACATCATCAACCTCATCGACAGCATCAACATGCCTCCGAAGAAGAAGGCTTCGGAGGTCGGAGGCCCGTCTGCGTCGATCCCACCGCCACCAGAACCAACGGTTGGTGGAGGAGATGCCGGCGGAAGGGTGGTCACCGGCGAGGAAACTCACGGCGCCACCAAGTCCAAGGACAAGACTGACGACCCGGCGAACTCCAAAGCCTCGGTGTCAGTACACGCCCCACGTCCCTCCCAGGAGGTGCAAGACCAGCAGCGGCGTGGTACGGGAGGTACCATACGCTTGCTGGGGCGTGGCCAAGCCGGAGGATCGCGGGATGCTCAAGGCCAGCGCGCTGGTACGAGCAAGGCGCGGTCGCCGGGGCGGGAACATGCTCCTTCTAACGCGGTTAGAAGTCCGAGCGTGTCCCGCTCCTCGCACCGTTCCCCACCGTTCCCCTCTTCTCCAGCAGAGGCCCTGGCCAGGGCCCAGCTGCTCCTCGACTTCCCTCCAGCGGCAGACAAGGCCGAAGACTGGAGGGCAACGGTCCAGAGTCTCATCGCCTTCGCCAACAACGACGCGCCTCAGCAGCCGGCAACTTCGCGGCCGTGGCAAGTCGACCAAGCGAAGGCCGATGGCGACAAGACCGCTGGGGGTGCAACTACCGTGCACTCCCCGCCGCGGAAGCAGAAAACGCCGCCCCGCCGGATCAACGTCGACGACGACTCTACGGCGTCGTCGGATCCGCGGGCTCGCCGCGATCAACGCCAAGTCCTCGACGACAGGCGACTGGAGGACGCTCGGACCCGTATCGAGCGTCGACGAGAAGCTAGAAGACAATCTGATCAGCGCGCTGGGACCGCTGTTGACATGCACGCGCCCGGTGAACCAGGGGACTTGCCGTACGCGGCAGGCTGCCCTGCGTTCACCCGTGAGCTGCGGCAAGTCCAGTGGCTCAGCATGAAGAATTTCAAGCCCGACGTACCCGAGAAGTACGACGACAAGACGCACCCTTCGGAGTTCCTCAGCATATACACCATTGCGGTGCAGGCTGCCGGGGGACGCGACGAGAAGATCCTAGCCAACTACTTCCCGCTAGTGCTTAAGCCAAACGTCCGGTCTTGGCTTATGCACTTGCCGGAGGACTCCATCTCCTCATGGGCAGATCTGTGCCACCAGTTTGTTGGCGCCTTCACGGGCGGCCACAAACCCCACGGCCAAGAGAGCAATCTCCACATCCTCGCCCAAAAGGAGGGAGAGTCCCTGCGCAAATACATCCAAAGATTCAGCCGCGTCCAGCACAACATTCCCGACGTCCATCCTGCCGCAGTTATCAGCGCGTTTCACCAGAACGTGCGTAACCGCCGGATGAGGGAGGAGATGGCCATGACCAAGATCCGAGATGTCAGCGAGCTCTACGCTCTGGCCGACAAGTGCGCGCGCGCTGAAGAGGGGAGGAGACTCCCCGGAGAGGATACTGGCGCAGGAGGAAGCGACAGCGAGGATGCCGCCCCGGCAAGGAAAAGTCGGCGGCGGAATAACAGAAAGAAGAAGAGCAAGGAGGTGTTGGTTGTCGAGCAGTCCGGCAAGGAGGCTCCCGCTAAGAAGGCACAGGCTGGCGGTTCCGGCAAGGAGCCCGCCCCTGTAGCGGCAGCCGACAAGCAGGACGGCTCCGACAAGCAGTACTGCAAGATCCACCGCACCAAGGGCCACGATCTTCAGAACTGCAAAAGAGTCGAGTACTTCGTAGAGCAGCAGAAGGCTGAATACGAGCATCGCGACAAGGAGAAGGGCCCAAGGAGGTGGAGGAGAGCCCAGCAAGAAGCGGCCGTTCAACGGCCGGGGAGGACGCCGTGGCAAAGCCAAGCAGCGACAAGGTGACAGACCTCCCCGGGGCCGCGACAAGGATGAGGATGAAGACGACGATGATGACATGGAAGAAGGAGACAACAGCGAGCAGGAGTTCCAGAAGGCCACAGAGGTTCTGTGTGTCGACGGAGGTGCCTCTCTGCACACTTCCCACCGCCAGCTCAAGCAGTGGGTGCGAGAAGTGAATGCAGCTGAGCCGCCCGTCGAGTCGCGCAGGCTGCTGAAGTGGTTCGACACGCCCATCATCTTTGACCTTGAGGACCACCCTGATCGCACAACTGCGGTCGGATGCTTGCCGATGTTGGTCTCACCAACTATCCGCAACCTCAAGGTCACCAAGATGTTGGTTGACGGCGGGGCCGGCCTGAATTTGATCTCCTCGGCTGTGATCAAGAAGCTACAGATCCCAGACGGCGAGCTCGAGGAAACCGGGTCGTTCCAAGGGATCAACCCGGGAAGGAGCAAGCCGAAGGGGAAGATTACGCTGCCAGTGACCTTTGGCGGGGAGCTCAACTTCAGGACGGAGAGGATCACGTTTGATGTTGCTGATATCCCATTACCATACAATGGGATACTTGGCCGTCCTGCCCTCGCCAAGTTCATGGCAGCTTCCCACTATGCATACAACATGCTCAAGATGCCGGGGCCGATAAGCGTCATCTCTGTCCCTGGCGACAAGAAGGACGCGCTTATCTGCGCCGACAAGATCTACCGGGATGCAGCAGCCGCAGCAGAAAGCAACACACTTGCCGCTGAAGCTCCCGGGGGGAAGAACAAGACCAAGTCCGGCAAAAGCTCTGGAGCCCACTCCGGCAAACGCACCTCCTCGGAGTGCTGCGCTGCCGTCGAGGATGCACCATCGAGCTCCACCGGCAAGTGTAAGAAAGGAATGGCAGCTCCACCGGCAACCAAGAAGGTGTCCGCCAAGGAGGACGGCACTGGTGGTACCTTCACCATCAGTGCTACACTCGACCCCAAATAGGAAAGCGCGCTCGTTGCCTTCCTGCGGGCGAATGTCGACGTGTTCGCATGGCAACCGTCTGACATCCCCGGCGTTCCCAGGAAGGTAATTGAGCACAAGCTTGCTGTTTGTCCTCATGCGCGGCCCGTCAAGCAGAAGGTCAGGAAGCAAGCCGTGGAGCGCCAAGAATTCATCGCCGAAGAGATAAAGAAGTTGGAAGCAGCAGGCCTGGTTAGAGGCGTAATCCATCCTACGTGGTTAGCCAATCCAGTTGTCGTGCGCAAGGCCAATGGGAAGTGGAGACTTTGTATAGACTTCACTGATGTGAATAAAGCGTGTCCCACGGATCCATTTCCCTTGCCGCGTATTGACCAGATTGTTGACTCCACCACCGGATGTGAGCTGCTTTCCTTCCTTGATGCATACTCAGGTTACCACCAGATATTCATGGCCAAGGAAGATGAAGAAAAGACTGCATTCATTACTCCATGTGGCACATATTGTTTCATACGCATGCCCTTTGGACTAAAGAATGCAGGCTCGACATTTGCAAGGGTGGTGGACACTGCTTTTGAGCCACAGATACACAGAAATGTAGAAGCCTACATGGATGATATAGTGGACAAGAGCAAGAGCAAGGATACTCTGATCCAAGACTTAGAGGAAACCTTTGAGAATCTGCGCAAGATCCAACTCAAGCTGAACCCCGAGAAGTGCGTCTTCGGAGTTCCCTCCGGCAAGCTTCTCGGGTTCTTTGTGTCCCAGAGGGGGATTGAAGCCAATCCCGACAAGATAAAAGCTATCGAGCAGATTCAAGCCCCGAAGCGCGTCAAGGACGTAAGAAGACTTGCTGGTTGTGTGGCTGCCCTCAGCAGGTTCACTTCAAAGTCTGCAGAGCGCGCCCTGCCTTTCTTCAAAATTTTGAAAAAGGCAGGTCCTATGAAATGGACTCCGGAAGCGGAGGCAGCGCTGCAAGACTTGAAAGGATACCTGTCCTCCACTCCGATACTTGTCGCACCTAGGCCACAAGAGAAGTTGCTGCTGTACCTAGCGGCAACCAATAAAGTGGTTAGTGCTGTGTTAGTAGCGGAGAGGGAGGCAGATGAGGAACCCACATCCCCGGCAAGCGAATCCAGCGACAAGCAGGGGGCTTCCCCGACAAGCTCTGGCCCCGACAAGGACAAGTCTGCGCAGGAGCAAGGAGAAGTGCGAAAGAAGATGGTGCAGCGCCCAGTGTATTTCGTAAGTTCCCTCTTGCATGGGGCTAGATCAAGATACTCTGGGGTGCAGACGTTGCTTTTCGGCCTCCTCATGGCCTCAAGGAAGCTGCGCCATTACTTCCAAGCACACGAGATAACGGTGGTTACTCGCTTTCCGTTGAAGAGGATATTGCAAAATCCAGAAGCAACAGGCAGGATCGTCGAGTGGGCACTGGAGCTGTCAAGCTTTGGTCTCAAGTTTGAGAGTACTTCAACCATACAGAGCAGAGCTTTGGCAGAATTCATAGCAGAATGGACCCCAACGCCAGATGAAGAAGTCCCAGAGACAAGCGTCCCTGTCCAAGAAACGAGTAACGAGTGGATAATGTACTTTGATGGTGCTTTCTCGCTGCAAGGCGCCGGTGCCGGCGTGGTACTCATAGCGCCCACCGGAGAGCACCTCAAGTATGTTGTCCAGATGCACTTTCCCAAGGAGCAAGCGACAAACAATACTGCTGAGAATGAAGGGTTGCTTGCCGGACTCAGAATTGCGGCCGAGCTTGGGATCAAGAAGTTGATCGTGCGGGGAGATTCACAGTTGGTGGTCCAACAAGTGAATAAGAGTTACGAGAGCCCTTTGATGGAAGCTTATGTCGATGAAGTGAGGAAGCTTGAAGAGCACTTTGAAGGTCTGCAAATGGAGCACGTCCCAAGAGCTCAGAATGATATTGCAGATGGCCTCTCAAAGTGTGCTGCCATGAAGTTACCTGTGGAACCAGGGACCTTCGTGCTCAAGTTAACTCAGCCATCCGTTACACCATCAGTTGGACAAAACAAGAAGAGGAAGTTGGTCTCCGGCGACTACTTGCCGACGGATCTTCCCGAAGCCGCCGCCAAGGTCCCCAAGATCAATAGCCAAGATGCTGAGGAACAGTTTGCTCCTGCAGATCCAAGGGTCTGTACAGTTGAAGCAGGCGTTCCCGACAAGCCTTGCCTCGGCAGGCTTGCCGGGGGACCATCAGCTCCGGCAGAGCCGCAGGTTCTTGCCGTAGAAGCTGAGGTTCCCGCAGCAGCCCTCATGCCTTTAGTCCTTGTTGTTGAGCCTCAGGCTCCAGCATGGGCACAGCAAATCGTCCGTTTTCTGCAAACTGGAGAACTTCCCGACGAGCCAGAAGAGATAGAGAAAATAACCAGGCAGTCGAGTATGTACCAGTTCGTTGGCAATGAACTGTACAGAAGAAGACTCAACGGTGTCAGGTTGAAGTGCATTTCCAGGGAAGATGGACATAAGCTGTTGGCAGAGATACATGGAGGCGTATGTGGCCACCACATTGGCGCAAGGGCACTTGCCGGGAAGGCGTTCCGGCAAGGGTTCTTCTGGCCAGAAGCCCTCCAAGATGCAACTGCACAAGTAACCAAGTGTGAAGCGTGCCAGTTCCATGCCAAGCAAATTCACCAGCCAGCTCAAGCTCTCCAGACGATCCCTTTGTCCTGGCCCTTCTCGGTCTGGGGGCTCGATATTCTCAGCCCCTTCCCCCGCGCAGTCGGGGGCTTTGAGTACTTGTACGTAGCAATCGACAAGTTCACAAAGTGGCCAGAAGTGGAACCAGTGAGAAAGTACGTCCAAGACCTTGGCGCCAAGGTCTGCTTCGCTTCTGTTGCTCACCCGAGGAGCAATGGTCAAGCGGAGAGGGCCAATGCTGAAGTGCTGCGCGGACTCAAGACAAGAACCTTCGACAGGCTGCGCAAGTGCGGAAGAAACTGGATAGAGGAGTTGCCGGCAGCTCTTTGGTCAATCAGGACGACACCAAATCGAGCCACCGGACAGACACCCTTTGCTCTTGTCTATGGAGCAGAGGCAGTTCTCCCCACGGAACTCGTATACGGATCTCCTCGAGTGCTCGCTTATGATGAGCTCGAGCAAGAGCAACTGCGACAAGATGATGCATTGCTCCTTGAGGAGGAACGTCTCCAGGCTGCTGTACGAGCTGCTCGATACCAGCAAGCCTTGCGTCGCTATCATAGCCGCAAGGTCAAGGCCAGGAGTCTCGAGGAAGGCGACCTTGTTCTTCGGCGTGTTCAGTCCGCCAAGAATTCCAACAAGTTGACGCCGAGGTGGGAAGGCCCTTATCGGGTGAGACAAGTCACAAGGCCCGGCGCTGTCCGCCTTGAGACCGAAGAAGGCTTACCGGTGAGCAACTCCTGGAACATAGAGCATCTTCGCAAGTTTCACCCGTAAGGCGCGGTTGCCGTGATCCGCTCCGGCAACCACCTTTTGTACAAGTCTTGCCGCTGTTGCATGTAAACCTTTGTACAAAGCCGGGCGCAGATCCCGTGCATCAGTAAAGCTTTTGTGCTTTGCACTATTTGTCATTTCCATGCTTTTCTTTGTTATTTGCATGCATCATCTGACACCTTGTGCAACGCACATCCCCGGTAAGCATTAGCAAGCCATGAGGCCCTATACTTGTTTTTTCTCCTCTTCTTCTTTCCCCCTTAAGCAGAAGGAGTATTCCTCGCGCACAAGTTTGCCGGGGGGGAAGGAGATGGAGGCATGAACCAAGTGTTGTTCAAGAAAGAGAAGCCTTGTCGGGGAGCAAACAATCTATGAAAGCTAAGTTACCAAAGTTTGAGTAATTCAAATTTTTCAAATTTTTTAGTTGTCTTCCTTGAACAACCACACTTTGTATGGAAAACCTGAGCGCGGAGGAACCTACCCGTGGCTAGCCGCACCCTTACTTTGTTTCGAGCACGCTCAACGACTTAAGTGAGCTGCGACAAGTGTCGCGCCCTTACTTCGTTTTCGAGTTCGCTCAGCAATCTAAGTGTGCTGCGGCTAGCTGCGGCAAGGTTTCTTGCCAGCAAAGGTATTGCCAGCAAGCTGCTAAGAGTCCAGCACTCAGTGCTCGCGGCAAGGGTCCTTTGCCGGCGAGTTCCCTAAAAACGTAGGGTGGAATACATACAAAGTGAAGGGACCAAAGCAAGGGAGATAACACTGCATTGGTTGCTCAAAATAAGATTGTGTATTACAAAGATAACTTGCCGCAATACTAACAGATTCTTGTCCGTAACATGCTTTGCAGCGGCAAAGGAAGCAGAAAGAAAGGAATCTAATCTATGCGGTCGCCTTCACGCCTCGTGATCTTGCCCACCTTGGCGACAATGTGGGCAACTTGCGCCTTCAACGCCTCCTGGTCAGCTTCGGGCGGCAAGGAACGGAGGACATTGACGAGGTTGATGCCGGGGTTGCGGTAGACGATCTTCGATAAGACCCGCTCCATGGTGCCCATGCAGAGCCGACGCGCCTCGTCGGCCAGCTGCACGGGGATCTTCTCCCGCAGCCGCGCAAGCGCCGGCGCAATTCCCCTGAAGAACAGACTCAACTTGGCGCTGTGGGGGAGACTCTCGTCCGGGGAGTACACGAGATGCTCCGCCCTCAGCGCCATCATCTCCATGTCAATATTGGCAGCGGAGGTGACCAGCTCATCAGTCCACTGCTCCACTGCCCGGTTGAAGTTGTTCGCCGAGACGGCGGCGCTCTCCACCAAGGCCCTTTCCTTGCGGAGTTCGTCCTTCAGCTTCGTCCCGCGGTCCCGGGCGGCGTCGAGCGAGTCAGTCAAGGTGGAAACCTTCAGCTCTAAGTCAGCGATGGAGTTCCTGGCGTCAGAGAGCTCTTTGCCCTTCTCGGAGAGACGTACCTGCAGCTCAGAGTTGGTGTGGGCATCTTTCTCCCGCTCGACGTTGAGCGCAGTGACCCTCTCCTCGCTCGCCTTCAGGTACAGCTCCGTCTGCGCCACCTTGGCCTCCAGGTCCTTCTTGGCGGTCTCTGCGGCGGCTATGGCGTTCCTCGCCTCCTTCAGAGCCCCGCCAATGGCCTGCTCCCGGGCGGCGAGGTCGTCCTCGTGGGCATCGAGGTCGACCTTCCGCTGGTTGAGTACTCCTTCCCGCCGAGACAGCTCCTCGGCGGCCAATCGTTGCTGCTCCTCGGCCACAGCTTTTTCAAGGAGGAAGGCTTGCTGCGCCCCGGCAAGCTCTTCACGCTCCTCCGCCAAGTTGCGGAGGGCCGCCTGGTTGGCGGCGCGGAGCTCCGCGGCGCGCTTCTCCAGATCAGCTCCAGCCTTGGCAGCCAGAGCCTCCCGAGACTCCAACTTCGCCTGCCTGGCCCGATACAAGGCCAGGAGCCGACGAAGGAGTCTCTCCTCTTCGGGCTCGTCGCTGCTGCCGGGCGCTTCAACAACCTTCAATCCGGCGGAGACGAGGACCTCTCCGTCAAAGGTCTCTCCCTCCGCGGGTGCCCGAGACGAGGACGCCCACGGGACTTGAATAAAGACCCCGTTGGCGGCCTCCAAGTAGACGCCCGACCGGTCCGCGGAGGCGGAGGGGTCGGCGGCCGGTGCAGCATCCGGCGCTCTCGCAGCCTCCGGGCCAGCGGTATGGTCGCCGGTCCCTTCCCCAGCCGCGGCATCGGCGGTTGGGGCGGTGTCCCCGACGGCCGGCTCGTCGGCTCCGGCCATTCCCTCAGTGGCAGTGGCATTGCCGCCGTCGCCGTGCATCTCCTCCTCAGCGGTGGCCTCCGTCTCCATCAGCTCTGGGGCAGGAGGACCTAGTGGAAGAAAAATAAAAGAAAGGATCAAGCAAATATCCAAAAAGGCAAATTCGAGAAGAAGAAGTCACAAGGGATACCTTCGCGGACCTCTTCGACGACGGAGTCCCTCGCCGGGGAATTCTCCCTTGGCGGCGGAGTAGTGGCCCCTGCTGGCGGAGGGCCGCCTACGCCCTCCCTTGGCGGGGTGCTCACCCTTGGCGGGGTACTCGCCCTTGGCGGAGTGCCCGTCCTTGGCGGAGCGTTCTCCCTTGCCGGGGAGTGCATCCTTGGCGGGGAGGGTGGGGCAAGTGGCTCGTCGGGGGCGACCTCCTGGTGCTCCTGCGACTGCAGCTCCACTTCTGCACAAGACAACAAGACATCAACCAAGATGATAACCTCAAGCGCACCCGTCAAGCAGAAAGATAAATACCAGACTTACGCTGGGGGCTGCGCTGGGGGCTGCTCCTCGGAGCAGCAGGCTGGTCCTGCAAGCTCGTCGCCGGCGCGTCGCTTGTCGCCGCGACGGGCTCGTCGTCCTCGATATTGACCACAGGGATCTTGGCCCTCTTCGCCATCCGCTGGGTCAAGGTCCTGCGAAGCAAAACAAAAGCAAGATCAGAACCAAGCAAGGAAAATCAAGACAAAATCAAAGAAACTAAAAGAATTGCAAGTACTTACTCCTCTTCCTCTTCGCCGGAGCTGAGGGCGGAGAAGTCAAACTCCGCCTGGTGTGCTCCCGCGCGAGGAGCTGGAGGAGAAGGCTCCCTCGGGCGCTTGGCGGGCTCCGGGGCTGCGGGCTGAGAAGACCCAACCCCCGTCGTCGCCGAGGACCGAGGGGCAGAAGGAGCACCCGTTCCGCTCCGAGAAGATCCTCCTCCACTTGGCGCACAAGCACGGGGTGCCTCCTTGACGACCTCGCTCGTCTTGGTGGCACGCGTCGCACGGCGCTTCGGCTGCTGTCGAGGTGCCTGTGGCCTCGCCGTCTCAGCGGCCTTGCGGAGGCGCTTCTTCTGTTGCTGCGGAGGGCTTGGCGGAGGCGGAGAGTTCTCCGAGGATGAGGAGGCATCGTCGTCAAGATTCAGAGATCCACCAGAGTCTTCATCGGAATCTCCAGCCCCGGCGTCCTCCTCCTCCTCGGCAGGCCCGCTGGACTCAGTGCCATGCCCGGCGGCCTCGCTCCCCCCGGCAACCTCGCTCGTCCCGGCAAGCTTCACGGAAGGCTCCCCGGCAAACTCCTCGGGCGCAATCTTCAGCAGCTTGAGGATTTCCGCCTCCTCTGCTTGACTCACTGCGTCCGCGGCCTCTGACTCGTCCACAGTGTATCCAAATTCGCCCGCAGCCGCAGCTGCGGCGGCCTCCTCCATCCTGGAGGCGATGTAAGCTACATCCCGGTCAGTAGTATCCCGGGTGAGGCCCTTATTCTCCTCGGTGTTGCGGGGCTTCTCGACCAAGTTGTCGAAGAAGGTCAGCACGGTCTCCGATGGAGGCTCCAGCCAAGTGGGGACGACGCCATGGGAGTCGCACTCGGGCATCATCGCGCGTATGGAATCGCGGGCAGTGCTGTTGCACAGCGGCACCACTCCCCGGGAAGGTTTGAACCACTCTGGGTGGGCGGGGTCATGCTTGAAGAGCTCCCGAACCATCCCCTTCAACTCCAAGACGGTGAAGTTGTAGTTCAATCCAGGGCGCAGCCTCATGATGTCTGCCGCATTGCCGAATTCCCAGGCGGGCCTCTTCCTTTCTTGTAAAGGGGCGATGCGGCGGCGGAGGAAATCAGCTCCAACTTCTCCAACAGTCAGATTGGCGACCCGGAGACGAAGGATCCTAATGAGGGCGATCTGAAGCTTGCTGTCCTCCGGGGCCAATTCACTCCAATCCCTGCCGTGCACTATGGCAGTCTGGCGCGGCGAGGTAAAGGGCTCAGGATTAGCTTCCAGCACCCAGCACCAATCGGCTCTCCACTCCTCCCACTTGCCGCGGAGCTCTCCCTTCAAGTACGCATCCTTCTTGTTCAGCCTGAAGATCCAGGAGATGCCGCCGGAGAGGGGCGCACCGGACTCTACCCTAGGCATGAAGAAGTGGCGGAAAAGAGCTCCATTTGGATGAACCCCAACATAGTTTTCGCACAGATGTGCGAAAACGGCCATCGTAAGGATGGCGTTGGGGGTGAAATCTAGGAGCTGGAGGCCATACGTATTCATTACATCACAAAAGAACTCTGAGTACGGAGGGCACAGACCACAATGGAAGAATGCGGCAAAGTAAAAGTACCCGCCGGGGAACATGTCGGCGGCGATGGCGGGGAGGACTCTGGTGCGGGGATGAGCTTTGGTCTCCCTCGCCCAGAACAAATAGTATTTGTCCCGCAGCTCCCTCGCGCCAAGCCTCGGCGCGAAGACCACGCACTTCTTCCGCAGGGCTGCCAGCTTCGCCGCCTGCTCGGACTTCTCCTTCTTGGCCTTTTCACTCTTCGCCTTGTCGCTCTTCGGAGCCATGGCGGGGGCGGCAAGGAAAGAGGCGAGGAGGTCGACGGTGCCGCGGATGCGGGAGACGGCGGAGGAAGGGAGGGGTTGGGCTCTCTGTCGACCTTTGGGAGGCGGAGGGCGACGGGGGTTTCTGGAGAATCAAGGCACAATGAAAACGATGGAGGGAACTGCCCCTGCTTCCTCTGCTTTTAAGGGGGAAGTGGGGGACGTTCCGCATTTCCCATTAAAGAATAGGCCACGATCTCTCCCACGACGCCGCAATCGACGCGTGCCGTTAGGGAGGGATGCGGCGGATACGGAAGGGGATACGGCTTGCCGTGGGCCGCGTGTGCCCGTGCACTGTCTTGGGCCTGGCCCAACAGCGCTCGGCACCGTGTGTGGCCCAGGCCCGGGGGCTCCTGTCGGTGTACTAAGATAGGGGTACCTTAGTACCCCAACTTGTGCACGGGCAGTAGCAGCTTCCCGTGGCAGGGCTTACCACGTGCTCGCCAAGAACCGTTCTGGTCCCTATGAAGCCATTCAAGAACAAAGTATATAAGTCAGAAGATCAAGGCCCCGGCAAGAGGAGCTTGCCGGGAAGGCCGCACCAGGCTCAAGGTTATCACTTTAGCACAAGACCCTGGCAAGAGGAGCTTGCCAGGAAGGCCAAGGAACACATACCTCAAGAGATGTCTCGGCGCATCATGCGCCCCGGCAGGACCCAGAGAGCGACAAGCTTCCGGGCCCAGCAAGATCACGACCCCGGCAAGGTGCTCGCCTGTAGGATCGAAGAAGGTGAGAGTGTCTAGAGGGGGGGGTGATTAGACTACTCGACAAGATAAAAATTCTGCCTTTTAACAAGAACAGATTTTGGCAGTTTTTGCATAACACACAAGTCAAGTAGCATACTACACATGCAATTCTAGAGTATGGGCAGCGGAAAGTAAATTGCACAAGTAGTAAAGAGAGGTGGAGAGGATCAAACGCAATTTGGAGACACGGAGATTTTTGTCGTGGTTCGGATAGGTGGTGCTATCGTACATCCACGTTGATGGAGACTTCAACCCACGGAGGGTAACGGCTGCGCGAGTCCACGGAGGGCTCCACCCACGAAGGGTCCACGAAGAAGCAACCTTGTCTATTCCATCATGGCCTACGCCCACGGAGGACTAGCCTTACTCGGGGTAGATCTTCACGAAGTAGGCGATCTCCTTGCCCTTACAAACTTCTTGGTTCAACTCCACATCTCAAAGACGGAGGCTCCCAAGCGACACCTAACCAATCTAGGAGGCACCACCCTCCAAAAGGTAATAGATGTGGTTGATGATGATGAACTCCTTGCTCTTGTGCTTCAAATGATAATCTCCCCAACACTCAACTCTCCTCACTGATTTGGCTGTGGTGGAAGAAGGGATTGAGTGGAAAGCAACTTGGGAAGGCTAGAAATCAAGTTTCATATGGTAGGAGTGGAATGACTTGATCTCAACACAAGGGTAGGTGGTTCTCTTCTCAGAAGTGTATGGTAGGAGTGGTAGACTTTCTGATGGCTCTCTCCATGAATGAAGAGGGGGTGGAGGGGTATATATAGCCTCCACACAAAATCCAACCGTTACACACATATTTGAGCAATCTCGGTGAGACCGAAGTGTAAACTCGGTCAGACCGAAAGTTCAAATATAGTGAACGTTGGGATTTTCGGTGGGACCGAAAATACCATCTCGGTGAGACCGAAAGTGTAACTGATATGAACGTTGGAGTTTTCGGTGGGACCGAGAAAGAAAACTCGGTTAGACCGATTTGAGAAAAGACAGGAACATGCCAGTTTCGGTGTGACCGAAAATGCAATCTCGGTGAGACCGATTTGAGCCAAGACAGGAGCTGGCCTATTTCGGTGAGACTGAAAATGCAATCTCGGATATTCCGATATGATGTCAATTGGTTACAGAAGGTTGGCAGTCCAGATTTCGGTGAGACCGATCTCAAACTCGGAATGACCGATTTTTCTAGGGTTTGGAATATGGCTGAAGTGGTTCATCTCGGTGGGACTGAGTTGGAAGAATCGGTTTGTCCGAGATTACTTATGAGTGTGTTTAGTAGTGAAAGTTGCTGATAGTTGAGGGAGCTAAATCACTAAGCACTTGAGCAACCAGATCATCAACACAACCTCATCCCCTTTTAATAGTATTGGTTTTTCCTATGGACTCAATGTGATCTTGGATCACTAAACCAAAAATGGAGTCTTGAGCTTTTGCCAATGCTTGCCTTAGCATTTGAGGGGTCCACTTCTTCAGTCCTTTCCATAGCCAATGTGATTGGATTTCCTGAAACATACTTGATAAAAGCATTAGTCCAACCACAAAGTATGTTGTCATTAATTACCAAAACCACCCGGAGAGCAAATGTGCTTTCAATCTCCCCCTTTTTGGTAATTGATAGCAACACACTAGAATCACGCTAAACAAGACATCAAAGCTTATTGAAAGAAGGACAGAATTATCATGAAAGCTTTGACAAGCATGTAGTACACAGGCTCCCCCTACAAGTGTGCAAGATTTTCAATTATGGTTTTGGACTACCACAAGCACACAAGAGAGATAAGCAAGATGTGCTACATGCAGCTTGGCTATATGCATCAGAGCAGAAGAAAAAGAAGTGAGTGATAATGCATATGTGCATGGTGATTTCTTGCAAACAAGTATTTACAAGCAAGTCACCATCATGCACATTCTGCAAGATGCATATACTTACCTTGAGGTTCCATGGCATTGTACCTGAAGGGATAAACTTGGGAAAACAAGGTTAGATAACACAAGAGTATTCCTTCAACCAACTGCAAGAACATCAAGAGTACCAAGCCAGGGATGACATGTATAAAGAGTGTCTCATATTGAGCACAGGCTTGAATCAGCAACATGTCTCCGAAACTAAAAGGATTTTCAATGAACTCTGAGAGATTTTTCTTTCCATAAGATACCGATTGTGAGAACAAGGGGTGTGATGGAAAAAGCAAAATCAAAAGAATGATGCAAATTGTAATATCCAATGCAAAAATACGACAAAGCTTTGATGTGATTCTCTCCCCCTTAAGATAAGATTGCTTTTCTTCTTCCCCTAAGTCTTCTCTTCTCCCCCTACCCCCCTACTCCCCCTAAGTCTTCTCCCCCTTTGACATCAAGTGCCGAAAAGGACAGCAAACTAGGTAGGGCAGGAAAGATGGAAAGAAAGAAAGAAAGAAAGAAAGAAAGAAAGAAAGAAAGAAAGAAAGAAGTGGGATCCTTAAGAATCACAACAGAGTAAATAAGAACATTCCAAGAGAAAACAATTTGAATTTAAATTTGAGTCTACTCCCCTTTAAGATTAAATTTGAGTGGAGCTGCAGAAGATGATATCCTGGAAGATAAATCAGTGACACCAAATTGAGTTAGGGTAGACCCTTTTCGGTTAGACCGAAATAAATAAATCGGTGACGCCGAGTTTAATTCCAAGGAAATACAGAGATAATTCAGCTCACTCTGCGAGGAATGTTTCAAAGGATTTGCAATGAATTTGTAAAAGATTTTCGGGGAATTGATCAGAGCCAGAAGGATATTCACAAAAGACATAAGAAATAGAAATAAAAAAAAGATTCCTAGATGAAGTTTTTTTTTAAGAAAAACTCAATGAGAGAACATAAGAGAAAACAGAAAAACTCCAAAAGCATATGTACTTCATCTAGATAAAGGTCGGCGACAAACTCACCTATGTTTGAGTATATTAACTTAGGAGTCAAATGAGGACATTTGATCATAGGTCATACTCATCATTTAAGCTCAAAATGGGGTTGCCATTTTTTGATTAAGCATTTGATGTGATCACATCTTATGAAGCTGCTTGTACTCATGACTTTGAGTAAAGCTCCTTAAAGATGTGAAGAACATACCTTGGGCTTGTTGATGCTTTGCTCATGTAGGTAAGCTCGATGTAGGTGCTCATTGAATGTGAAGTTGGAGCGCCATTTCTACTTGTGTAGTTCATCTTCCTACATGGGTTAGGCAAGCAAGGAAATACTCGAGGATATCCAAGATGACAAGAGTGAAATACTAGATGTATAAGGTGTCAAAAAGGATATGTGGAATTTTGTTCCTTGAACTCAACATCCCAAAGGGCTAGATACTTGGTCAATGACAAGATTACTCATGATTTGAGTATGTGGTAATCTTGTGGAATGTAGATCATCCAAGTACCTGCAAAGAGTTAGATGCAATACAAGGAGGCAAATGGGTCCAAGACATATGATCATCATCATAAGAGAAATATCAAGGATTAGTCCAGAGAGCTCATGCCTTGCATGCATCAATGGAGTTATCACTCCAAGTTTGAAGCATCAATGATGTTCAACTCACTCCTTAAGCGACAAAACACCTTCTCATCAAGAGGTTTTGTAAAGATATCAGCAAGTTGTTTGTCAGTACGAACATGCTTAAGATTAATATCACCCTTGGCAATATGATCACGAATAAAGTGGTGACGAACTTCAATATGCTTTGTTCGAGAGTGTTGCACTGGATTGTGTCCAATTTTAATTGCACTCTCATTGTCACAAAGCAAGGGAACACGTCTCACATGTATCCCATAATCTTTAAGCGTTTGTGTCATCCATAGCAATTGAGCACAACACGAACCAGCAGCAATATATTCCGCTTCAGCAGTGGATAATGATACCGAATTTTGTTTCTTGGAGGACCAAGATACAAGGGATCGACCAAGGAATTGACACGTACCCGAAGTTGACTTTCTATCAACCTTGTCACCGGCATAGTCCGAGTCGGAATAGCCAACAAGGTCGAAAGAGGCTCTCTTAGGATACCAAATGCCAAAGTTTGGTGTGTGTATCAGGTATCTCACTATCCTTTTAACAGCTTTAAGATGACATTCTTTAGGGGCTGCTTGATATCGCGCACACATGCATACACTCAACATTATGTCAGGACGAGAAGCACAAAGATATAGTAGAGAACCAATCATAGAACGGTAAACCTTTTGATCAACGGGTTCTCCATCTTTTTTCAAGTCATTATGTCCACTAGTAGGCATGGGGGTACTCATACCTTTTCTTTCATGCATGTTGAACTTCTTGAAGAGATCCTTGGTGTACTTTGTTTGTGAGACAAAAGTACCCTCCTTAGATTGCTTGATTTGCAACCCAAGGAAGAATTTGAGTTCACACATCATGGACATCTCATACTTCTCCGACATAAGCTGTCCAAACTTCTTGCTAAAATGGGGGTTAGTTGAACCAAAGATAATATCATCAACATATATTTGGCACACAAATAGTTCACCATTAACCCTTTTCGTGAACAGCGTTGAGTCTATCTTTCCAATTTCAAACCCTTTTTCAAGAAGAAAGCTAGTTAAGCATTTGTACCAAGCTCTAGGAGCTTGTTTAAGACCATAAAGGGCTTTATGCAACTTGTAAACATGATTAGGCTTTTTGGGGTTCACAAAACCGGGAGGTTGTTTCACAAAAACTTCCTCCTCAATTTCACCATTTAAGAAAGCACTTTTGATATCCATTTGATAGAGAGTAATATCATGGTGATTGGCATAGGCAAGAAGAATGCGAATGGACTCAAGTCTAGCAACGGGGGCATAGGTCTCACCATAGTCCATACCTTCGACTTGTGTGTAACCTTGAGCTACGAGACGAGCCTTGTTGCGGATGACTTGTCCATCTTCATCTTGCTTGTTCCGAAACACCCATTTGGTTCCAATGATGTTTTGATCATCCTTGGGCTTCTCTACCAAAGTCCACACCTTGTTCCTCTCGAAGTTGTGTAGTTCTTCGTGCATAGCGTTCACCCAATCCGGGTCTTCAAGTGCTTCTTCTACCTTCATAGGTTCAATGCTAGAGATAAATGAGTAATGCTCACAAAAGTTAGCTAAGCGAGTTTTAGAGCGAGTAATTCTCCCGGAGTTGATGTCGTTCATCATTTGTTCCACGGGATGATTCTTCTTGACTCTTGCTCGAACTCGGGATAGCTTTTGTTGATGTTGTGGCTCAGCTTCCTCATCATCTTCATCTTCCTCTTCTTCTTCTTCATTGTTGTTGGTGTTGTCTTGAGGCGGTGGAGAAGGAGGTTGTGGTAGATCTTCTTGTTGCACTTCCTCATCTTGGTGAGTTCCACTTGTGGAGGCCTCCATGTTGCCTTGAGGTTCATCTCGCCGTGAGGTAGGGGGCTCCACATATGTAGATGAGGTACTCTCCTTCACTTCCATGGGACGGATCTTTCCAATAGATAAATCTTGGATTGCTTCCGATGGGTCCTTGTCTCCTACATCAATAGGCATTTGCTCTACTTGCGAGCCATTAGATTCATCAAACTTCACGTCTACCGTCTCTTCAACCTTTCGGGTGAAATTATTGTAGACACGGTAGGTGTGGGAGTTTGATCCATAACCAAGAAGAAAGCCTTCATGAGATTTAGGAGCAAATTTAGACCGACGATGCTTATCAAGGATATAGCCTTTTGAACCAAAGACACGAAAGTATCCCACTTGGGGTTTGTTACCGGTGAGAAGCTCGTATGATGTCTTGCCAAGAAGCTTATGAAGATAAAGCCTGTTGATAGCATGACAAGCTGTCTCGACCGCTTCTCCCCAAAAATGCTTCGGTGTCTTGTATTCATCAAGCATCGTTCTCGCCATCTCTATGAGCGTTCGGTTCTTCCTCTCAACAACTCCATTTTGTTGAGGAGTATACGTAGCCGAGAACTCATGTAGAATTCCTTCCTCATCGAGAAAAGAGTCTACATTGGCGTTCTTGAACTCCGTTCCATTGTCGCTCCGAACTTTCTTGATCTTCACCTCAAATTGATTTTGGGCCTTTCTGGCAAAGGTCTTGAAGATTCTCTGAACCTGCGATTTATCATCAAGGAAAAATACCCACGTAAATCTGGAATAATCATCAACTACAACTAGACCAAAGGAGTTACCACCAAGGCTTTTGTAAGCATTGGGACCGAAGAGATCCATATGAAGAAGCTCAAGCGGTCTCCTTGTGGTCATAATGTTTTTCACGGGATGACTTCCACCAACTTGTTTTCCTGCTTGACAAGCACTACAAAGTCTATCTTTGTCAAAGAAAACATCTTTAACACCAAGAATATGATCACCTTTGATTAGCTTGTCTAGATTACGCATACCAACATGTCCTAGCCTTCTATGCCATAACCAACCTTTAGAGGATTTAGCAATGAAACAAGCTCTAGGTTGGGCTTTCTTAGTGAAATCAACAATATATAGATCACCTCTACGGATACCGGTAAAAGCCATGTTTTGATTATCACGACGAAATACTTGGCAATCTACTTTGGTGAATAGCACATTGAATCCAAAGTCAGCTAATCTAGACACGGAAAGTAAATTGTATCCAAGAGATTCTACAAGCATGACATTTTGAATAGAGCTATCATGAGATATGGCCACCTTACCAAGGCCAAGTACCTTACCCTTGGAGTTGTCTCCAAAAGTCACATACTTGCGTGGACCATCGTTCTTTGCAAGCTCTCGAAACATGTCTTTATCTCCGGTCATGTGATCGGTGCATCCAGTATCAAGAATCCACTCTTTTCCGCCGGACATGTAGTCTCTCAGGTTTGCCATAAGATTGAGACTCTTCATGACTTTGTCTAGCTCGGTGTCCGAATCGGAGTAATCATCGTCTTGCTCATGCTCATCATCATATCGACCCATAGATTGTTCATCATCAACACCTAGGTCAATTTGATAAGTACTTGCATTAGTTTGGTCAATGTGACAATAATCTTCGGAATGCAATGCAAGAGCATTTCTAATTATAATATTGATAAGACCGGGATCACCCTTCTTTTTCATAAGATCACGAAGCTCAAAAAAGCATTTATCAAAGTTGGGATCATTGGGGTGCAACTTATCGAATTCCATAGTCTTGTGTAGAATTTCATCAAGACTTCTCAAAGAGTAGTCCGGATAAAGTTCTTCCAAGAACTTCCATATAGCATAGGCACACTCAAAGTTTGTAACAAGATTAAGCAAGTCATCAGGAAACCCTTTTATGATAAGATTTACAGTTCTAAGGTTACGAAGCAAATCAAGCTCTTCATCCATGGTAGGGTGCAAGGGATCAAATGGAGGCACATAGGGGGTCTCAACATATTTGCACAAATTGTACATCTTAAAGATACTAAGCATTTCAGACCTCCATGAGTTATAAAACCTTCCATTAAGAACAGGCACTCTATGGCTAACACTCCCAAACGTAGACATGTCCATCTTCCTCCAATGGTGTGTAAACCAAAGCAATGGAGACCAAAGCTCTGATACCAATTGTAGGATCGAAGAAGGTGAGAGTGTCTAGAGGGGGGGTGATTAGACTACTCGACAAGATAAAAATTCTGCCTTTTAACAAGAACAGATTTTGGCAGTTTTTGCATAACACACAAGTCAAGTAGCATACTACACATGCAATTCTAGAGTATGGGCAGCGGAAAGTAAATTGCACAAGTAGTAAAGAGAGGTGGAGAGGATCAAACGCAATTTGGAGACACGGAGATTTTTGTCGTGGTTCCGATAGGTGGTGCTATCGTACATCCACGTTGATGGAGACTTCAACCCACGGAGGGTAACGGCTGCGCGAGTCCACGGAGGGCTCCACCCACGAAGGGTCCACGAAGAAGCAACCTTGTCTATTCCATCATGGCCTACGCCCACGGAGGACTAGCCTTACTCGGGGTAGATCTTCACGAAGTAAGCGATCTCCTTGCCCTTACAAACTTCTTGGTTCAACTCCACATCTCAAAGACGGAGGCTCCCAAGCGACACCTAACCAATCTAGGAGGCACCACCCTCCAAAAGGTAATAGATGTGGTTGATGATGATGAACTCCTTGCTCTTGTGCTTCAAATGATAATCTCCCCAACACTCAACTCTCCTCACTGATTTGGCTGTGGTGGAAGAAGGGATTGAGTGGAAAGCAACTTGGGAAGGCTAGAAATCAAGTTTCATATGGTAGGAGTGGAATGACTTGATCTCAACACAAGGGTAGGTGGTTCTCTTCTCAGAAAGTGTATGGTAGGAGTGGTAGACTTTCTGATGGCTCTCTCCACGAATGAAGAGGGGGTCGAGGGGTATATATAGCCTCCACACAAAATCCAACCGTTACACACATATTTGAGCAATCTCGGTGAGACCGAAGTGTAAACTCGGTCAGACCGAAAGTTCAAATATAGTGAACGTTGGGATTTTCGGTGGGACCGAAAATACCATCTCGGTGAGACCGAAAGTGTAACTGATATGAACGTTGGAGTTTTCGGTGGGACCGAGAAAGAAAACTCGGTTAGACCGATTTGAGAAAAGACAGGAACATGCCAGTTTCGGTGTGACCGAAAATGCAATCTCGGTGAGACCGATTTGAGCCAAGACAGGAGCTGGCCAATATCGGTGAGACCGAAAATGCAATCTCGGTTATTCCGATATGATGTCAATTGGTTACAGAAGGTTGGCAGTCCAGATTTCGGTGAGACCGATCTCAAACTCGGAATGACCGATTTTTCTAGGGTTTGGAATATGGCTGAAGTGGTTCATCTCGGTGGGACTGAGTTGGAAGAATCGGTTTGTCCGAGATTACTTATGAGTGTGTTTAGTAGTGAAAGTTGCTGATAGTTGAGGGAGCTAAATCACTAAGCACTTGAGCAACCAGATCATCAACACAACCTCATCCCCTTTTAATAGTATTGGTTTTTCCTATGGACTCAATGTGATCTTGGATCACTAAACCAAAAATGGAGTCTTGAGCTTTTGCCAATGCTTGCCTTAGCATTTGAGGGGTCCACTTCTTCAGTCCTTTCCATAGCCAATGTGATTGGATTTCCTGAAACATACTTGATAAAAGCATTAGTCCAACCACAAAGTATGTTGTCATTAATTACCAAAACCACCCGGAGAGCAAATGTGCTTTCATCGCCGGGGAAACCTACGCTGTGTGCCCGCGCTCCAGCTCATCTGCCCACGCGTCGCCCTGGGGCCCTTCCAGGGACGCGTGGCAGACGGCTGTGCAGCCTGGGGCACACGGTGGCAAGCCACGGTGACGAGGCTACCGTCGTGGCGAACGGAGAAGCATGGACGGACGCTTTTGGGGGCGACGGCGACGGGCATTTAATGCCCTTGTCCCCCACTGTCAAAGTTAGGTGAAGACCGCTGTTCATATACTGTTCATGCACTGTTACAACTACCACCAAATTTACACTTTTACCCTCCTCTACGTTGACACCTGTCGGTGACCCCTTTGAGCTATAAAAGGAGGCCCATGGACAACGTAGAGGGGGTTCGAAACCTAGACAACTCTCTCGCTCGGTGTAGCTAGTACTGTAGATCTTCAAGCTCCCGAGCTCAAGAACTCAATACAACCTAAGCAGGAGTAGGGTTTTACGCGTCCGCGCGGCCCGAACCTGGGTAAACTGCCCGCGTGTGCCCCTCGATCTGCTCTCCGTGCTCCCTCCGCTCCCTTACCGCAACGTAGAAGGGGCTCCGGTCCCATAGGTGCTCGTGGGAGGACAGTTTCCCCCGACACGGCTAGTCCAGGGAGTGTTGTAGAGATTGACAAGCATACAGTTAAGTACAAATTAAAAGGGAAGGCAATGGAGAAGGAGTGCTTCAGGAGGGCTTTTGTTTGTCTCAAGGCTTGCTGGCAGGGGTTTCTGAATGGTTGTAGGCCCTATTTGGCTGTCGATGCGACTGCTTTGAATGGAAGATGGAGAGGCCAGCTAGCAGCAGCTTCTGCAGTTGATGGACACAACTGACTATTCCCAGTTGCATTTGATGTGTTGGAGGTAGAGATTGAGGATAGTTGGGTCTAGTTTCTACAGCAGTTGCGGAACATTATAGGTAAGCCCTCAGGTTTAGTTATACACACAGATGCTTGCATGGGTTTAGAAACCGCAGTAGAAATTGTATTCCTTGGAGTGGAACATAGGGAATGTATGCGACACCTAGCGCATAATTTTAAAAAGAAATTCAAAGGCAAAGTTTATGACGAGAATCTATGGCCAGCAACATACACATGCAGCTTGAGGAAGCATGAACATCATTTGATAGTGGTGTATGCTCATAATCCTTTGGTGAACGAGTACATGTATGAACATCATGGAAAGCTGTGGTCAAGAAGCAAATTCAATGAAATCTGGAAAGTAGACTATGTGACCAATAACATCGTTGAGTGTTTCAATGCAAAGTTCAAGTTAGTGAAAGGGCTTTTGTTGTGGCAAGCATTTGATAAGATCAGGTAGATGATCATGGTAAAGATGGATCTTCGTAAAAGAATTGTAGAAACTCAATATGTTGGCCATCTTATGCACCCATCTCTGATTAAGGCATTAGATACCAAGGCAAGAGGACTAAGGATCAAATGCATTTGACCTTTGACATATGAGGCTGAGGTGACATACACTGAGAGTAAAAATAGGGAATGGAGATATCTAGTGAACCTTGCAACCAATGAATGCAGCTGTAGGAAATGGCAGATCCGCGGGAAGTCGTGCATACATGCCCTACATCTCATGACTATTATTGGAGGTGAAGATGGTGAAGTGGATCAATATTGCTCTGAATATTTCTTTGTTGCCAAATTCAGGGCTGCTTATGTTGAAAATGTGCCTACACTCTTGGGAAAAGTCCAGTGGAACATAGTAGACCCAGGTTCCAGACTCTGTTCTCCTGTACTGACTAGACCACCAGGAAGACCAAGAAAAACAGGATAAGAGTTGGTGAAGAGGGTCGTGTAAAAAACAGCGTAAGTGCAAAAGATGTGGTATCCTAGGGCATATTGCTAGGCGTTGTACCAATCCGGTTGATTCATCATTTGGAGAAGAGGAACAATGGGCAGCAGAAAATGCAGAGGATAATGCAGTAGCAGAGGAGAATGCAGCAAGTTTAGAGAATGAAGCAACTGAAGAAGTAGCCTGGTATGTGTCCCTTTTTTGCATGTGTTCATTTATTTATCGATGGCTAAGCTTATTTCTGTTTGACCCAGCTCTACGATAATAAGAGGCACAAGACAGAAAAGACCTAGAGAGGAAGAAACTTTGGTTGAACCATCATCTGATGTGGAATTTGAAACCATGGCTTATGAAGGTTTTGAAGATATAAGAGATGATGAAGTTATTTTGTCTGAAGTCCCTTTAAAGATTACTGAACCCACAGATGACCGTCAACTGGTCATCACATGCTCAACAAAATTGCAACCACCAGAAGTGAAGATCAGAAGCAACAAGACAAAGCTTTCAAAAGCACAAAATATCCCAGCCAGGGAAACCAGAAGCAAGACGGTTAAGCCATCCCAGAACACAGGGAGCAAGGCAAAGATTTGAATTTGACATGAATGCAAGTCATAAACTTTGAACTTTAAGGATTTGTAATAAGGATTCTGTCGTCAACTTGAACTATTGTGAAAACTTGTAAGGTGTAATAATTCTATTTGTAAACTTTGAATTTGAACTACTGAGGCAAACTTTGAATTTGAACTACTGAGGCAAAATTTGAATTATAGGCAAACTTTGAATTTGAACCAACACTCGAAGTCCATTCCCGTGTGGTGTGAGTTGCACAGTTGGCTGAACTATTATAAACGTTAGGTGATCACTCCGATCTCTTTTGCGTGGTAAAACTTGTAGTCATGAGAAATGTGCTCCAAATGAGCTCCCAAGCTAGGGTAAATAGCCCCACTTGTAATCAAGTTTTTATTGGACCTACTCCAAATGAGCCAAATAATTTTATTAACACCAATTCAATCCATATAATGTAGATTCGAAGAATCACTATTTATTGAATTAATCTTTCTATTTTTACATTTAAAAAAATATACTTTAATATAAAAAACATTAAAGAACACGTTTACCATATGAAAATGGAAAAATAAGTTCGGATCCTTCTTATTCACTTTGAAATCAAGATTTGGTGATTTTTTTTGATTTTTTTTATTTTCAAAAACCGAAGGGAAACCCTATCTCCTCTCCTTGGTCACTATGAAACGTTGTACGTGATAGCTCATATGTGTGAAGGTTTTTTCATGAAAATGTCATTAGACAAAGTTTATGATTTTTGGTCGGTAACATGTCACACAAGACAACATTGTGCGAAGGTTTCATATTTTTCGATTTTTTGAAATTAGTTATGCTCAGTCAAAGCCTCTAAAACCCCATTGACTAGCTCAAAACCCCTCTAATCCCCGCGGGGTTACGCCTAACCCTAGCTTCGAACGTCAGCCGTCCGATCATACCCTAGCGCCAAGCGACAACCCTCAGATGTGGTCTTCTAGAAGGAATTCCGCTGCGTGCAGGCTCCGCACCGTTGGATCACATGGACGGCTCCACACCGTTGGATCATGGGGTGATCCGCGAGACTTGTTGGTTATGCCTCCCCTTTCTTCTGGTGCTTTGCAGCGACGAGAGGACCCACTCCTCCTCTGCTTCTTCTTCTCCAGCGACGAGAGAAGCCACTCCTCAGCTTCTTCTTCTTCGGGGACTTTGGGCGATATGTCGACCTCGACTTCAGCCTCCCACCCCTCGTGGACCCAGTATGGTTCACTTCCCATGGAGCGATGTCCTGACTGCCCACGCAGCGTGCCACTGATACGGTTGACTTCGAAGGAGGTCAAGAATGGCACCTATGGGTGTGAGTTCATGAAATGCGAGAGCAAGCCAGAGGGGCAGGTTAGATCTCATGATTTTTCTCTGACTTCTTTTTCTATTTGCTTTTAATTCTTTTTAAATATGCAATTTAGGATTCATGTTTTCGTTTCAGATCGTGAAGAAATGCACATATTTTGAATGGCTGGATGACTACGTTAGGCGGATTCAATTCAGTGGGGCCCCAACCCGGGAGCTCAATCTGCCGTCAGCACCAATGGATTTGGTCTCTGAAAGTGCCGCTCTGACCGTTGGGGATGCAGATCTGTAGGGGGGAAATAAAGAAGATGAACAAGAACTTGAAGCAGATTATTCAATTGAACAAGCAGGCAAATCTGATAGCTTTAGGATTTTATCCCTTTTATTTTTGTGTAGTTGCTCTAGGATTTGCTTACTTGCTGGTCATCACTCATTAGTGTGGTGTCATGTGCTCTAGGATATGGTTAAAATTGTGGATCATGTTGTCTATGATTTTCTTAAATATGTGGATCATGTGCTCTATGATCTGTGTTGCTTAATTTGTGGATCATGTCAGTTTCGTCAGTTTTGTACACTTTCATTTTCGTCACATAACACCGACCGCATAAAAAAAACGTAGTTCTATGGCCCAAAATGAAACTAAGCTCTGGTTGGGCCGTCTCATTGCGTTGAGTGTCGAAGGCCCACGAAGATAAAAGAGGCCTAGAAAATAGTGCACGCGATGGCTCTATTTTTTCCTTGATTATTGGACTTGCCGATGTCAAATTTATTTGTACATATCATGGAATTTTCCTTTTGTATATAGCCTACCGCAACGGGTATTATAAACATGTTTTTGTTACAATAAAAATATTGTATGTACGATTTTTTGTTTTTGTTATTAAGAGCATGTCAGACTTAATTATGTAGATCATGATATGCATTTGAAACCAAGTCTAAAATAAACTCCGGTGGCACCATTAGCCACCATATTCATCTAGAGAGCATGTCTAGGGTTCGGCTACGACACCATATCCATCTACCGATATCTCACGTAGCAAGCATACATCCATAAGATAGAAAGTAGCAACCATAGCATACTTCTTAAATAAAACATAGGGTGCCCTAAACCATAGCATACGCCACCAACTATTTCAAAAATTAGCTTGTTTTTGTTCATACAATATACAGATAGGGCCACCAACAATTCAAAAAAATTAGCTTTTCTTCTTCTTCTTTTCAACATCAACATGGCTCATTTTTCTAGCTTTAGTTTCCTTTTTGACACTTCAACTAGTCCATTATCCGCGCGTGCAAAAACTTGACCCTACTCTAAATGGGCCATTGAAACTTGACCTACACAAGTACTCCCTCCGTCCCAAAATTCTTGTCTTAGATTTATCTACATATGGATGTATCTAGTCACATTTTAGTGTGTTGGATACATTCATATCTAGACAAATCCAAGACAAGAATTTTGGGACGGAGGGAGTACACACCATGAATATAACAAGACGAATGGGCTACCCTCCAACCATTTTTACAAGGCTAACCCCAAAACTTGCTAGTTTTCACGTCAAATAAGATAGAAATAGCAAGCAAAACACAGATAACGAACGAAATATCAAATAGAAGGGTAGCAAGCATAACATATTTTGGATAGATAACAAGTTCATGGTATAACCAAGGACATAATTAAGATAGAAATATATAAAAGATAAAAAGCTTGCCCTAACACGCTAGGTCAAGACAAGATTACGAGACCGAGCCTTCACCACCATCTTCACTGCGCCTCCTCTTCACTGCCCCTCTCCATGCCGTCCTCGCCGATGTAGTAGGGGAGGTTGTGCATATCGTCGCGGGTGGGGAAGACGCAGTCGAAGTTTTTGAAGATGTTGTGGGTTGTGAATGCGATGAATTCGCATCCACACCAAAACACCTTGCCGAGGAGGTAGTACTCATCAAATCTGTTGGTGAAGGTGACAATGAGCCCTATCGGCGGAGACCAGGAGTTTGGACGCACTTCCTCCAGTCGGAACATCACCGGCGAGCCGGACAGGAGGTGGGCGAAGCCCGAACAGAGGAACGCCCACATGCGGAGCGTGCTCTCCACGACGACGTCGGCTGGATACCGTCTCTCCGGCACGGTCGGTGGGAGCCGGTAGGTGGGGCCGTTGTAATGCATCCTCGCCTCGCTCTGAGAGTGCTCTGGGTTTGGGGAAGAAGAGAAGGGCGGCGCAAATGGATGTGTGGAGAAGGTTAGGGCTGGTGGTTTAAATAGGGAAAAGGGGAAGGGAAGGGGAGTGGCACCGGCCGCGCTTATGTTCAAACGAGCCACGTCGATCGATCCATATGCCACTTTAATTGCCACGTTGAATAGATGCGGGTGGATCAAAAAGTGTGAAACCAATGTTTTAATTGCCACGTTGAATAGACGCGGGTAGATCGAAAAGTGTGAAACCAAGGTTTTAATTGCCACGTTGAATAGATGCGGGTTGATCTACGTCGAGGAGACACGCGTGGGAGATGAGATGAACCATCGGCAGCAACCGTCCCTGCGTCCGTGGCGGTTCCCATGAAAAAGAGGCTGGTCAGCGCATCGTGGTGGCAGGCAGCGGCGCGTGCAGGTAGGCTTGCTACGTGCATGCATAGGAGGCTAGCTAGACATGTCGTGCATGCATAACAGGCTTTTGGCGTTGCGGCGCGCGCACGGCCCAACAGTATAACCATGGCCCAACGAGCGAACTGCGGCACCGTCCAACGCGACCCCACTCATCAGGTGCAACGGGCGACATAGTCAGCGTGGCCCCACTCGTTAGAGTTAACGGTCAGAGCACTGACCCGATGTCATCGACCATTTGTGACAAGTTCTGAGGGTTTCGGGCAAGGGAGTGGGGAAAAGTGAGCAAAAGCTAAGAGCGTGGGGATGAATGAGCATGGCTAAGGAACCAGGGGCACAAATGTAAAAATCCCAAGTATAAATCATGTACTACCCTTGTGTCAGCCAAGCAATTAGTTTGTACTTTCTATGTTCTTAGACTTTTTCAACTCTTCACGCAATACATGAGCGTGAGCCATGGATATAGCACCATAGGTGGAATAGAAGGTGGTAGTAGACAAAAGAAGGGAGAAAGTCTCGCATCAACTAGACAAATTAATGGACTATGGAGATGTCCGTCAATTGATATCAATGTAAGTGAGTATGGATTGCCATGTAACAGATGCACTAGAGCTATAAGTGTATGAAAGCTCAAAAGAATACTAAGTGGGTGTGCATCCAACTTGCTTGCTCATGAAGACCTAGGGCATTTTGAGGAAGCCCTCATCAGAATATACAAGCCAAGTTTTATAACAAAAAATTCCCACTAGCAATATATGAAAATGTGAAAATAGGAGACTCTCTATCATGAAGAACATGGTGTTCATTTCAAGCACAAGTGTGGAAAAGGATAGTTACATTGTCCCTTCTCACTTTTTCTCTCATTTCTTTTTTTATTTTCTCATTTGTCTCCTTTTTCTTTATTTTTGGGCACTTTGGCCTCTTTTTTATTTGGGCTCTTTGTCCTATTTTATTTTATAAGCCTCGCATGGGACAATGCTCTAATAATGATGATCATCACACTTCTATTTACTTACAACTAAAGGTGAAAACTCATAATGACGGAACGATGGAGTTACATGGAAATATGGAATGGCTATGAAAATGCCATAATAGGTAGGTATGGTGGCTGTTTTGAGGAAGGTTATAAGGTGGGTTTAATGCACCGGCGAAAGTTGCGTGGTGCTAGAGTGGCTAGCAAAGGTGGAAGGGTGAGAGTGCGTATAATCCATGGACTCAACATTAGTCACAAAGAACACACATACTTATTACAAAAAGTTTATTAGACCTCGAAGTAGAGTACTACTACGCATGCTCCTAGGGAAGAGGTTGGTAGGAGCTAATCATCGTGCACTCCCGACTTTCACACAAAGGAAGACAATCAAGGATAAATTGTGCTCCAACTTCATCACATAACTAGAAGACCATACGTGCCTGCTACGGGAATCACAAACCTTAACACAAGTATTCTTACTAATTCCACAATTTACTACTAGCATGACTCTAATATTACCATCTTCACATCTCAAAAAAATTGCAAGGAATCGCACTTCTCATATATTCAATGCTCTTTATGAAAGTTTTTTTATATACCCCTTGGATGCCCATCATATTAGGACTAAATTCATAACCTATGAAAATAACCATGCTGTTATTAGACTCTCAAAATAATATAAGTGAAGCATGAGAGTTCATCAATTTCCACAAAATAACATCACCGTCGTGCTCAAAAAGATATAAGTGAAGCACTAGAGCAACCGCTTAGCACAAAAGATATAAGTGAAGCACATAGAGTATTCTAATAAATTCACGATTAATGTGTGTCCCTCTAAAAAGGTGTGTACAGAAAGGATAATTGTAGAAAACTAAAAAGCACATACTCTTATCAGCAAAACACATATCATGTGGTGAATAAAAATATAGCCTCAATTATATTTACCGATGGATTGAAGAACAAAGAGGGGATGCCATCCGGGGCATCCCAAGCTTAGATGCTTGATTATCCTTGAATATTACCTTGGGGTGCCTTGGGAATCCCCAAGATTAGGCTATTGCCACTCCTTATTCCTTAGTCTATCAAATATTTACCCAAAACATGAAAACTTCACAACACAAAACTCAATAGAAAACTCGTGAGATCCGTTAGTATAATAAAGCAAATAACCACTTTAGGTACTGTTGTGAACTCACTCTAATTTTATATTGGTGTTATATATACTGTATTCCAACTTCTCCATGCTTCATACCCCTCCATACAAACCATAGATTCATCAAAATAAGCAAATGACACAATGAAAATAGAATCTATGAAAAACAGAACTGTCTGTAGCAATCTGAAAACTTCGTATACTTGTGAAACTCTAAAAATTGTGAGAATTTAGGAAAACGTGGGAAATTTGTATATAAATCCTGTGTAATAATTTCAGAAAATTATCACGCTCCAGTGAATTTTAGAATTTTCTGTACTGGGTGTTAAAGTTTCTGTTTTCTCACAGAATAAAATCTACTATCTTCCAAATCATCCCAAAGGTCTTACTTGGCACAAACACTAATTAAAAACATAAAAAAAATCTAACCAGAGGCTAGAAGATATATTTTATTGTATAATAGAAGCAAAAAGGTAAAAACAAAGTAAAATTGTGTTGCCTCCCAACCAGCGCTATTGTTTAACTCCCCTAGCTAGGCATAATGCAACGATCTAGGTATTGTCATCTTTGGTATTAAATCCATAAGTAGCCCTCATAATAGATTCATATGCTAACTTAATTTTCTTTCTTGGGAAGTGATCCATGCCCTTCCTTAATGGAAATTGAAATCTAATTTTTCCTTCTTTCATATCAATAATTACACCAATTGTTCTAAGGAAAGGTCTACCAAGAATAATAGGGCATGTTGGATCGCAATCTATATCAATCACAATAAAATCTACGGGCACATAATTCCTATTTGCAACAATAAAAACATCATTAATCCTTCCCATAGGTTTTTAATAGTGGAATCCACTAGATGCAAATTTAAAGAACAATCATAAATTTTTGGCACTGTTCAAGAAATCTTCTAATTTAGTGATTTATCATCTGATTTATAGCTACTCTTGGGGTAACCGATAAGATTATGCCTTATCTTCACTATTTATGTTTTGGGCTGATTTATTGCGATTTATTAGGAAAGTATCAATAAATTGGGCCTATTCATAGCACTATGTTTGCAAAAACTATGTTTATTTGCATTTTGTGGACCTTGTTACGCAATATGTATTGTTGTCATGTTTTGTTCGTCATTATACAAGGAATCAAAGGCTAGGAATCAAGGTAACGCGTCTGTTCAATATTGTTTTGGTGTTGAATATAGCATATTTTAGTGTTGGGAACATGATATTTGCAAAAAATGGCCGAATTAATAGTCGACCAATAAAATCGATTAATCGACTAATTTATGATTAATCTCTAATCCACAGCTATCCGAGAGGATAACCACAAGTGATATCCTCAACATTGGTTTATGGAAACCTAGCAAATCACATAAAGTTTCTGGAATTGTTGAAACGCTAGCACCCAATTCACACAAAGCATTGCACTCATAAGCTTTAATTTTAATTTTAATAGTAGGTTCCCATTCATCATAAAGCTTTCTAGGGATTGAAACTTCCAACTCAATTCCCTTCAAAAGATTTCGCCATTGCATCAACAATGTGTTTAGTAAAAGCCTTATTTTAATTATAAGCATGAGGGGAATTAAGCATGGATTGTGATACGTCTCCATCGTATCTACTTTTCCAAACTCTTTTGCCATTGTTTTGGACTCTAAATGGCATGATTTGAACGGAACTAACCCAGACTGACGTTGTTTTCACCAGAATTGCAATGGTGTTATTTTTGTGCAGAAATAAAAGTTCTCGGATTGACCTAAAAATTTATGGAGAATATTTTAGGAATATATAAAAAATATTGGCGCAAGAGTCAACCAGAGGGGGGCCACCCAGAGGCCACAAGCCCTGGGGGCGTGCCCACTCACCTTGGGAATGCCCTGTAGGCTTGTGGGCCCCCTGGAGCTCCTCCAACCCTAACACCAATGTTATATATTCACTTTTAGATAGAGAAAAATCAGAGAGAAGGATTCATCACGTTTTATGATACGGAGCCACCACTACCTCATGTTCTTCATTGGGAGGGCTGATCTGGAGTACGTTTGGGGCTCCGGAGAGTGGAATACATCGCCGTTGTCATCATCAACCTTCCTCCATCACCAATTTCATGATGCTCACCGCCGTGCGTGAGTAATTCCAATGTAGGCTTGCTGGACGGTGATGGGTTGGATGAGATTTATCATGTAATCGAGTTAGTTTTGTTAGGGTTTGATGCCTAGTATCCACTATGTTCTGAGATTGATGTTTCTATAACTTTGCTATGATTAATGCTTGTCACTAGGGCTTGAGTGCCATGAATTCAGATCTGAACCTATTATGTTTTCATGAATATATTTGTGTTCTTGATCCGATCTTGCAAGTTGTAGACACCTATTACGTGTTATAATCCGCATACCCCAAGGTGACAACAATAGGGATTCTTTCCGGAGATTACCGTAGTTCGAGGAGTTCATGTATTCACTAAGTGCTAATGATTTGTTCTGGTTCTCTATTAAAAGGAGGCCTTAATATCCCGTAATTGCCATTAGGACCCCGCTGCCACGGGAGAGTAGGACAAAAGATGGCATGCAAGTTCTTTTCCATAAGGACGTGTGACTGTATACAGAATACATGACTTCATTATATTGATAAACTAGAACATGAAGGCGCGCATTGCCGCGCCCGTCCATCTTGGAAAAGAAAGATATAATCAAGATGTTTGAAACACGTTATCCTATTTTAACATGTCAAATTAGTAAGGTTTATCATCAGAAGTATATTTATTTTTGAAGAATTAAACATTTTCAGTGTAAAAACTTATCTGAATGGTTATGCTAAACCATATCTTTCACATAAAATTCAATGGAAAATAAGTCGCGAGCAGAATAAACAGAGTAATAGCAATTATAAATTTTTTGTTTTTACTCTCGATGATGTCATCACAAATATTAATGATCAAATTACATGTCAAGCACCTTGTGCAAAGCTCAAACTAACACTGACGACTTGCTGTGGTGATGAAATTCAATCTTATTCAGACCAAAAACAACTACATCCTTACAACTAGTTTTGTCTGAAACCATGGTTTTAAATAGCCGGAAGGCCAAAAACAACCATCTGTATACTTCACATCCATCACACGTGATGCTACATGCATTGATCACAGTATGTGAAATATGAACATACTTCTTAGCTAGACTATGTTGTTTGAAACCTTGGATGGAAGACACACAATTACATTAATAGCAACGCATAAGAAAGGAGTCGAGAGAAATCAAACATATTACTATACTCCTGTTTTTCTTGTAAGATGCATATTATGTCTCTCCATGACAACATGTGTGCCAGCAGTAGAGGAAGGGATATGGATATATATTGCTGGATATTAAGAAAATATGGGCAAATAAAGTCTTGTAAAAATATAACCATTCGAATCTAAAAAATAAACAAATATAAGAAACGGTGCTACTGTCATAGAGATTGTCTAGAGAGAGAAGCAAGCAATAGATCAAAACTTATTATGAACAGTGTGTGCATATTTGGATTGGACTACAAAATAGAACTGTATCCTTCAAGTAAGAATGCCTTCTCTTGAAGATAATAACCATATACTTGATGAGGGACTTGAATATTTCCTTTTTACGATGAATATGATGTCGGAAGACCTGAAATTTCTTCTCCATAATAAAACATACCATATAGGAAGATCTTGTTTATATAGTTTTCTGTTGATGACAATTAAATGTTTACCATTTCTTGCTTTTCGTTAAAAGGAGACTAAAGCGATAGGCATAGATATCTTACAAATACATCCTACCTGCAGGCTATAAAGGGAACATTCGTGTTTGCCAAAAGAGCATGTTGAGGAATTCTGAGAGTTCATGGGATATGCAATAAGTAGTTCAATACTCAATACAGTAGGGATATGTTGTAAACAATGAAGATGACTGTACCTTGCTGGTAGCAACATAATAGTTGTTCTCCTGAAAATAGAAATGGTAATATGCAAAATTAATTTGTTAAACGCATAACCATAGATTACACACATTATAGGAAAGACATGTTTTTTACCTAAGTACCCTTGGCCATCTCACATTGAAAAGAAAAGAAAAAACATTGCATGAGAGAACAAAAATATGCTTCGGTGTTGTGTCTGCCAATCTGCCAAACACTCATGGGGCAAGTGTTGATAGTATATATCCCTATGCTCTTTCCAGCTACTCTGATTACTCCTGATGAGACAAACACGTACCATGGCCATGCTGCAAAAAAGGAAAAGAAAGCTAGTATCTTGGAGCATTACCATCTATTCTTCTTAGTCTGGCGAAATTATATATGCAATGATAGTTGAAGATTAAAGACAAATGCTAGCAAACCTCATATCTTGCCAAACGCGCCTGACATGCCGTGTCATGACCATGGATCCGGATTTGTTCCATGCATAATTCATCTTCATCCTGGCACAACTCACCGATACTTGCATCCTTCCCTTCTTCTTTGTCCCTTAGCTTTGATATTCTCTTTCCTAATAACAATAATATAAAGATTTCATGGTTTTGATGCTGTAATTTTCTTAAATATAAAGATACTTATGTGCCAAAAGACTACACGTGGTGAATATGCGCACATCATACATTTCTAGAAAGCTAGGTACATGAGAAAAATTAATCATGCATCACTAAGCAGGTGAATAAAATTCCCGAGAGAATTGAGCATAATCATCAGATAAATACGTTCAATAGGTATTATCGATCAGGTTACTGTGTGTGTGTGTGTGTGTGT